>CM031578.1:8861094-9461094 GCA_018467065.1 Ephestia elutella
CCTTAAGCAGGCAGCCAAAATATGATAATAATTAAAAATTTATATTTTGTTATTCTTTGTAAAAAAGCACATTTACAAAAGTAATCAATAAAATGTTCTTACCCATATGCAATGTATCCAACTGCACTGGATTCTCTTTTATCCCGGAATCGGGAACACTCGGCGTCAGGCTAAATCCATTGATACATCCTCTTTTTAGACAGCAAAACATATTGATCTCTGTATTTTTTTATAATCAATTTTAAAGTTTATCTACAAAAATAAATAATCCGTTGTTTTTGCACGATATTTTACACGTCGATTTCATTCATCGATTTCTATTGTCAAATTTTGGCATTGACACATGAATAGAAAAATCAAAGATAAGCACATGACGTACGTATCTAGCTCTATGGAATAAGCACCGTCAGCATTCAGATTAGCTAAGATATTTTTTTCGAATACTTCGATTATTACTGATTAGCAATCTCTACTGGCTTATACACAAAAAACTTTTTGTTTAAAACACAGAAAATAATACAATATCCATAAGCGATAAGATTGCTGGAAAAGTCGATAGGCAAGATAAAAACCATCGTTAGACCTAGGCCGGGGCGTGAGGCGGCGAAACAAGAGGTAAGGACCTAGGCCGGGGCGGCGAGGGGTGGCGAAAAACAAGAGGTAAGGCGACCGGGCGGCGAGGTGGCAAAGCAGAGCAAGAGCCTGGGTCTATATCCATAGACAAGGGCGGATCCAGGATTTTTTTCTGGGGGGGCCACAAGGGCAGTGTTGGCCTATACCTGTGGGGGTGGGGATATCCCGCATTGAAGCGAATCCTAAAGACGGTGATATACGCCCGGCTCGTGCACCCCACCGCCTGCCCCAAGAGGGGGCTTTCAATACGCCACTGCCGAAGGACCAGATGGGCAAAAAATAAAGAAATAAACTTGTCAGAAACTATTACAGAAAAATTTCTTAATTTCATTCATATGTACTGTTATGGAATCTCCCTCCACAGTCGGTACACAAAAACAGGCACAGAAGTAATTTTTTTTTAAATATAAGCAGAAGGAACACAAATTTCACACACACACTGATGATATTTGACAATATTTGCATCCTGTTCATGATAAGGACTGTCACATAACTCTGTCCCTTTCCTTCCTTAGCATTGCAATGTATTGCAACATTTGCAACACGAACCACTATGTACACTGAAAGATTTATCATCCAAGCCGGATTTTTCATGCGAAATGATCCTTAACTGTCATATTTGTTGTGTTGTCACAGTTGACATAAATATTTAAAATTATTTTTTACTGTTTTGTGCTTTTAAACTCAATAGAAATAATAAAATGCAACGTGTACAATGTGTGGAAGTGTTTCATAAAAAAATATTCGTGGAATATCGTTCCTTCGGTAAGTAATACATGTTTTTTTGACGTGCCCAATGATAATATACAATTTCGTGTTATTTTTGAAACAATAACCATTATTAGACTTTTGAATGCTATTTATCAGCAATATCATTATTTATTTTATAAAGTAGTGTATTAATTATAACCATTTCATAAGAAATACTACAAGTAATTTAATAATTTCGTAAATAGCATAGATCATTTGACAGATCCAATTTTGTTTACTATGGCTGGGCCGAATCTAGGCAAATATACGAATTTAGTACCTATTCTATAAAAATCTCAGGAATTCTTTCTTGAAGATTAAAATGCACATTTAATAAAAATACTGACAGTGAATTTTATTTCAGGACAAGGAAAATATGCCAGAAAATAATACCTCAAGAAAGAGAACTGTTATGGGGAGTATTTCTCTTACGTACTACGAGTACCAGGACAGTGAATGGACGCCAGCAAACAACAACATCATTGCAATGTTTCATTGCACGTGATTTTAAATAATTAAAAATAAAATTTTATTTATTTAATGACTAGTATTTTTTCCCAAAAGGGATAGAATTTCCCATTGTAAAAAGCTGATGCGCATACCGCGCACGGCTTAAGATTCAGCGTCTCAAATTTTTTGGTTTTGCTACACTGTACCGAATATAATTAATTATCTTAGATCCGACCCTGTATTCTGTCGTTGTGTGAATAATAATCTTAGTGTGTGTTTTTGCCATGCAATTTCAAATGACATGTTCAGTCTGCTTACTATTATTATATGTCTGTGGTCTAGGGGCACGTTTCTGTTATTTTCATGGAAGTAATAAGTACTTTGTACAAAGTACATATTACTTCCATGGTTTTTTTCTTAATTTGATATGCACTGTTATGGAATCTCCCTTCATAGTATAGGTAGGTATATAAAAAAGCAGTCGGGGGGGGCCTTGATTCTACAAATTACAAACGTAGATGTCGTGCCTCAGTTGTGTCTCAAAAGCCAAAGAAATCGTAATAAAACATAGAAGTCTTACAGAGATATTGTCACTTTATTTTAACTTCTTTGGCTCTTGAGAATTGAGTCACGACATTTACGTTTTATTTAGTAGAATCGGCCACTATTGTTGCATAGATTAGATACTATCGATAGTGTAGAGTAAAGAGTAAATTTTTTGATCAAGGGGAACCCCCTTTGCCATATAGAAGATAGAAAAATATATTCTACAGACTTTAGAAAAGAAATATAGGTACCGATCAAGTTCGCTATATTTATGTTTGTATGTTCTTCTCTGTAAATGGTGCAATAAAGTGTTGATCTACCTATCTATCTATGTTTCAGCTAATTATGGTCATGTTTGTAGGGCAATATGTTAGTAAGTACGAGAGAACCAGTCCGTCTAACAAAAAAAATTCGGAATCAATTACATAATCGCGACATTTACGTTTAGGCTCGTTAGGTCATTTTCACCAAACAAAAGATAGCATTTGGTACAAATTTCACCCAGTGATTACCTTTTTTACTTAGGAAATTTTATCATACAGTAGGTACAGGTCCTTAGTTATTGTAGGGGTCCTGTACAGAGGCTGCAGAATAAAACTGGGATACATAATAATCTACCTACTTACAAGGATAAAATGGTTCAGTAGGTACCTAATAGATAAATGTCAATCCAAGAATAAATATAATATAGCCTCAGAAATGTGAATAGGTCGGTCTTTAATAGAAGTAGTAGCAGCTTAAAACGCATAGCGCTCTTAGTAAATGTTTTAACCGAAGTACGTCCAAAGCGTAAACTAAAAAGTATAACGTGGCTGGACTTAGACATTGGTACCTAGTTCTAGTTAAACATACCTAGTTCTTCAAACCAAGGTCAATAATTGTGCGTGAATTCCGATTAATTATATCATTAAATATTGGTTCGCGCTCATCTGCCAATATTACACATGTTTGGACAGTTAATAAAGAGTCAATATGTACTTAATTTAATCTCAATAATTTTTTTCTATATTAATATTTTTTATTTAGTGATTGAAAGAGCGGGTCTACCAGCACAAGCATCTCCAAGTATGTAGGTATTTATTTATACCTACATATAAAAAATTGTACAACGAAATGAAATACCTAATATTGTTTTTTTTTTATTTTTTATCTGCGGCATCCTATTTGGGCCAGTTTGTAAAGTCCTCCTATCCAGTGGGATACGTACTTCTGGATAAAGACGTGATTTTTGTATGTAGAGCATATCCTCTAGGTACTACGTAAATGTAGAGACAGAAATGAACGGCTTGGGCCCTAAACTTCCCATAGTGACTCAGAGTGACGAAACAGAGGTCATCAAGGGAGACCTTTTACTACCTAAGAGTATTTTCATAACTTTTAAAATGTTTTATTACAAGTATGAACATAATATGCCTACCCTACGTTTCCATTCCAAATTCCAGTGACAATCCCCAAATTGTACCTAAGGTAGTTTAAGTAAAGTTTCTTAAGATTTTTTAAGTACTTAGTTAGGTACCTTAACTTAATCATTTACGGATATGATGCAAAACATATCACAAATACCACAAGAGACTATATTACACCTTACCTAGACAAGAGAAATTTCGCCGCAACTAGGTCGTAGTCGTAGGTAGCTCATAAATTACACATAACTATTACTTACCTATTTATTTTGATATATTTTATTTTAGGTTTAGATACCGGTAACAAGTCGAAGTTCACTAGGACACAAATTTATTACTTTTAAAATACCTATTGATGTGCAATTAAATGCATTACGTATACTTGTCTTGTAAATCTATTAACTTACAGACCAACACATCTCACACATCCAAAATTTCGCATTATAATATAAATAAGGGTCCCACCCCCACAGGCCACAGAAATCTACATAATATGAAGATGATGTGACGATCAAGGTACCTAACAACATCAATGGCGGATATCGGGCCACCCGTCAGCCGGAGAGATTCGCGTGACAGATGAGAGGAAGGCCCACAACACAACTTTATTGCAGCACGCACGATTGGCATGCAAATCGCTCTTATGCATTTTCAATACATTACATCACTGGAATGTACTTTATTACTGCAAAACTTATTTTACAAACTGACCACCTGCAAGACTATTAAAACCTTCGAGCAACACGGACTTCTCTCCTCTCGTGTTGCTCTGGTGTCAGGTCAGAGTCCAAAGAAAACTTATATGAATAACAAATCCTTTCTTTATAATAGACAATGGGTGACACTGTGACAGGTAGGTAAGGTGCATATAACCCACTTTTTGGAATCCTTTTTCGGACTACAAACCCTGGTAATGGAAGGTCCCGTGAGGGATAAATTTATTTAAGTAAATATACTTTCAGATTTCAAATTTAATATCATATCAATTAGTTAGGTAATTGGGTAATTTAGTCTTCTGGTTTGCTATGCTGGCTAGAGTTAAGTTAATCAAATCCGATCAATCATCATCATCCGCCTGGCCTTATCCCAGTTCGTGTGGGGTATACACAACTTATCAAATACAAGTAAACAAGTATAGGTAGGCATAAGGCCCAGCAAATCACTCCCATATTAAAAAAAAAAAACAAAATCAACATCTTGAAAATTCCCTGCATGCAAATTTTTACTGTCAGTATTATAATTTGCCTTTTAATTTGCTTATAATGCCATCACATTCCAAGAAATAAAACCTCAACAACTGGAATCATGGAACATCATCGTTGCTCTAGACTTTTCCGATTCAGTTGTATAGCCTTAGGCCTAGGACCTACCTACCCCACAGGGTGCTATGTGCCATCTCGCAGGCCATCGCAGGCGCATATTTCCTCCATATAAAACGGTCACTTTGCGCGCACGTATCAGTTAGTGACGGAACCACAGGGGACGAGCACGCAACGGTAAGTCGAACTTTTGTTACGTACAACCCTATCCACATTTTTTATACTATAGCCTTTTTTATTTTTCGAAAAATAAAGACCCTACTTTTAAAAAATAATTCTGGAGCTTACAATCGAACAATATGCAGTTTCATTTCTGTAAACAATAAAACAAATGTTGATGCAGTTTTCATTAATGATCTGCATTCCTAGTGAAAGATTCGTAGTAATTTAATTAATAAAGAACTTATCTGAAACCTATGGTTCACTTATTTATTTATAATTCAATGGGTTCACTATAGAAATCCCGTTACCGGACTTATTTTATCCTGTTTAAAGTAGTAGTATCTAGATATCTTATTAAACCGGTTAGGTCAAACTTGAAAATTACATTAGGTATAATTAATATCTATCCAACGTGCTAACGGTGGTGGTGAAACCGTTGTTTTTATTTTTTTAAATCAGGAATATCTATGGTTATCATTATCGTTTAATGCTTTTTATTACTCTTTTTATTTTTAATATGTTTTAATTCTGTAATATAAATTATAAGTATTTCAGTCTACGATAAAATGATCATGCATACTTAACTTAGCCTCTCCTCCAAACACTCTTCTTTACGTAGTGGTTAATGCTAATGTAGGTGTAAGTCTTGTAAGCGTATCCATGTGGCTGGTAACTTGAGCTGTTAACAGAGTACTTATCGTAAATATGAGATTTTTACCAAACTAGGGAAAGGGCAGAATCCAGTCTCTGAGGTCGCGAGAGGAATGACCCCGGCCCTAGACAAGGTCGCTTTCTAACTCCCTCGACCGGTCCCATAAACATTATTCCAGGGAAAGTTTGTTTGTAAACAATACTCCCGCGCATCACTAATTTGTTTACTTCGAATCATTACAGCTTAGATGCAACATTTAATTTTACCGCGAAAATGAAATACTTAAGAATGAGAATAGGCTATTAATTATATCTATTCAAATTATAGAGTAGCTTATTTATTTGTTTGTCGTCTTTCAAATCTATTTAGGGCAGGACTAGGGTGGTTGCCAGGCAGGAGGCCGCAGGACACACCCTTGGCAGTAGAATTCGCAAAACATTTCCCTATAAGGAAGCGATTACGATGAAATATTTTAACAAGATAAACAGGTTTATTTGCAGAGAACCATCGGAAAACCACAATTACTTGTAAATAATATAATGTCTTCTTTCGACATTGTGATAGGACAGGTTTTTATAAATTCAAGGATGGACAAGATCAAATTATGAACTATGTGAACCTTACCATCTTTTAATTTTAATTTATTTTAATATTATGTATAATGGGAAAGTTCTGATACCATGGACAACAATATTGTATTACTTAGTATCAAGTATCAACTTAAAATTAAAATGTATTTATTATTATTTTATGAAAACCGACCTATTTTTTGACAATGCGACACGGCTCATATTCGAACTAAACGGGCCGGTCATATCATACACACATACACAGGTTTTGATAGAGATTTTTATTTAAACTTGATTGGTAACTTGTAACGCCACTTTTTTTAAATTTATTTGTACATTGAACTTTACCTATTCCAGTGAAGGACCTCTAGTCCTTTCTTGGCATGCATGTGTGTAAGATAATTTCTTAATAATATTTTTTTAAGAAATGTTCTTAGTTCTTGGTATAAACACAGAACTATATCGAGAATAAATTGGGATTGATAAAGCCAAACATTAAAAGCTTTGAGTAGATTTAGAAGATCGCGCTCAATTCTTGCAATTTGACCAAAACTACTCAGCTATTTTTTTAAATTGTAACTATCTATCGAAATAGAATTATAGTATAGTTTCTAGCTAGAATATAATAGCCTTTCCGTCCATCATTACCTATAAGTATTCCGTTTGAACAAGAAATTGTAATAGATTAGATATTACTATTCATAAAAACTCAGATTAAATAATCTAAATAAATAATAATAAATTACTTTGCTTCGGCCCGTAAATATTTTTAAAAATACCGGTGTCAAAACCAAAAAAACTATGAAATAGCGCGCGGGTCCAAGTTGTTTTTAGCTTCCAAACTAGCAATTAAATATTTTTTTGATAATTTCTTGTTACAGATGAACAGTTTATACACAGTAGTAGTAGTGGCGTGCGTCGCCGTGGCGCAGGCGCAGTTCCCCAACGGCCGCATCCTGGAGCCCCCGGTACCCTCACAATGTGTGCAGAGAGTCATCCACGAGAGATATGCTGACAGTAAGTCACTTGATGAATATAAAAATATTGTTTTTTTTTAAGTCAACTAATTAATTCTCTTGTCGTAGTCGCTAAGCGACTCTACCTTTACAAGCAGCCCAAGCTCAAAATATTTCGATGAAAATTATCTATTGTATTTCGATTATTATGGATGTATGTATTAAAAATGACCCTGTCCCTGTATAAAAGTTCGAGTTACTTTGTATATTTACTTTGAAGCAATTTTATTCAACAAACATGTAATGTCACATCCATTGAAAATCAAGGCTCTGCACACAAATTATTTAAGGTAGATCCTACTAAGCCAAATAATGGGTTCGTTTTCTTTTTTCTATGTCAAACCCTGAGAATAGCCTTAAGAATAATTGTACTATACCGGTTTGTTACACAAAAAAATACGGAACCTTATAAGAATAAGTACGACTTACATAAAATAATAAATATAGGTTTTTAACTAGGTAGATATTAATAGGTACTACGTACATTACAGAATACGACTAACAATTATTCGGTACTTATCTAAAAAAAAATTAATAATAAAATTAATAACGAAATATACATTTATTTTCATGGGATCCAGAATTGAGTATTGTTAGGTTAGTACAAGTATAATTATTAGTTATCTTTATAATCATTCAGGTTTTTTTAGACAAAATGATTGGGTAGATATGAAAAGATTTCATAGGAAACTATTTAAGTAGGTACCTATGTAAATAAGCATATCGGCGGGCTCATATCTCCTCGCTCTTTTGAGATAAGTGCCAACCTGTTCCGAGAGGAAATGGGTTACATAGTTTGGATAAGATTGGGTTATTTAACATTCTTGTGTTTGTGATTAGAAACTTTTAGTACCTATTTAGTATATTTATCAATAAAGGAGGTACCTTTAGAATATCATTGATAGGTACCAAAAGAGGCGTCAAATATTTATTACGCAACAAAACACAAAAAGAGCAAGTCATGTTCAATTAATTTCACGTCTAAAATACTAGGTACTTATCTATCAAAAGCACACACCGAATGTTAATTAACAAATGTTTTTGTCACAAGATTCTGGCCTTGCAAGACTTATTTTCACTTGAACAAACTTGAATGAGTCACTTTCAGCAATTCGATTCGACTCATCGTATAACTGTTTGGTAATTTGGTTAAAAATGGCACGGCCCGGATAGCTCAGTCGGTAGAGCATTGGACTTTTAATCCAAGGGTCCAGGGTTCAAGTCCCTGTTCGGGCGATATACATTTTGGTGGTTTTCTATTTCATCATTGTAATGTAAATCGTAAATGTTATTTATTTTTATATACTGATTTGTATTTTTTTACCATCAAAAGAAAAAATATTCAAAACCGTTTTTGGTGAAAACTTTATTTTGCTGCTTTGGTGTGCAAGAGCGTTCCAAACGTTTCTAACAATGACAATCACGAAAGCTAAATTTCTATCGACTCAGTTCCCATGCATTGATTTCACTTCATCGACTCAGAATCAATAAGTACTTACTACCTATAAATAAAATCTAAGACTACGTAAACAAAAAGTATGTACACACTCTTACATTGTCCTTTAACTCCAGACAAGGGCTACTTCTTCTCATGGCGGGATCCAGCGCTCCGAGGTGTGGAGGAGGACTGGCTCAGTGCGAGGAACTACTGCCGGCAGCGCTGTATGGACCTGGTCTCCTTGGAGACCAGCGACGAGAACGAGTGGGTCAAGGCCAGGATAGTACAGGATAAGGTATGTGCAACGAAGTCTTTTGCTTGTCCGCAAAGTCTACAAAAATTACCGATAAACGGAGGAAGATACTCGGACTTACACCGAACGATATTGTTTTATTAACAAAATCTGCTTACCTGAAGGTTCAGACTGTTAGACTCGTGAAGATTCAGACCTTCAAGGGTCCAACAGTAGAAACCGTTTGAAATATAAAGATGTGGCTAAATCCTAAATAAATACTTATATGCATCATTAGCAATAAGTAAGTATCCAAAAACAAAATGAAGATATATTCCAGACATTGTGCTAGACCTCGTAATGGTTCTAAGAGCCATTATAATTTAACTACTATTTGCAAAGATGCGTCAATCTCATCATCGCCTTGACCTGGCTAGCCTTTAGGTTCTTGTAGTGAAACATTCCACACACAATGCAGGACGAACCGTGACCATGACGACCATGACGTGAAAACAAAAATCTAACAGTTGAAATAGAAAGCGTTTTCTTTGAACGGTACCCTTGTCAAATTCTTAACACGGGTGTTTTCGTAACCTACTATGCTTTTGTTTCGGCATTGCTGTAACTGATATGTGATTAAAATTCGTCACTCTCGTGTTCATGCCACAATAGAATACCTAATGATTTTCCACAGTTTCACTGCTGTTTCCTGAGAAACTCGATGTTTTGCTGCTGCTATTACCACCATTCCTACCCATGCTTATGTCTAGTTAGGCAGATAAAAAGCAGTTATGTCTTCGTCTTCCATGTTACAATTTTAATTCCGTTTTACCTGTTGATCTTTTTAATTTTAGCTTTCACAATCTGTAAGATGAATTGGTAGATCTTTTATTTCTTTCAAATACAATTAACGAGTGAATTATTACCAAGTTTTGCTTTCATCACATCCGCTTAAATTATATTATCTACTAGCTGTCGCCCGCGGCTTCGCCCGCGTGAGTTTCGCTTAGATGAAAAATCTCTCTTGGAGCTTTTCATCAGATGTTCCATAGATCTTCAATTTTTATACGTCAGCAGAAAATGCTCATCAGGTTGAACGATTTTTGCTAAGGCGCCATTTCCATATATGTTATAGTGTAGCTGGTCTCTTGGAGCTTTTCATCAGATGTTCCAGATCTTCAATTTTTATACGTCGGCAGAAAATGCTCATCAGGTTGAACGATTTTTGTTAAGGCACCATTTCCATATTACTTATAGTTTAGCTGTTCCGTTATGGTTCTTCATCAGGTGTTCCAGTTTTCAAAATAAATTATAGCCTATATGTTGCCCAGGCTTAATAGCTATACAACAAAAAAAGTTTCATTCAAATCCGTCCAGTAGTTTTTGCGTGAAACGCGTACATACATACAGACAGACAGACAGACAGACAGACAGACAAGAAATTCCAAAAAAAAATTTTTGCTTTCTATTGTTCTTTTTAGGTCTCCCTCTATCCATTTCAGTCAAAAATATTAAATGTACAGACAAAATATTTTTACTGTTTTATTATATGTATAGATATCTAGCGGAGAGAAATTCTTAATCGCTGCCCACGCGAGAATCAGCGCTGCGCGATCAAACTTTCCTCTTATTGTTAGCTAACACATTGCCCGGCATTAGCATAAGGCACAGGTGTCGTGTGTCTGTCTGTCTGTACCGTGCCAAGTCGATTGCGGTCAAATGGTCATTGCATTGACATCGCATTGTTATGATAATGAGGTATACTGACTGGAGTACATCTCAAACATAGGGCTTGTTTAACTAATTGTGACAAATTGGCGGTACGAGTATCTTGCGGCCATTGTATGGAATCTACAGATTGCATCCACTTGTTCGCCAGTTAATGGGCTTGCATTTTTTTTAACAAAGCACTTAGCATTAAGATTGTTATCCGATGACGGTCGTTCACTGCACCAGACAATTAGTATAAGCATAAATACGTTAGTACCTACGGTAGGAATGCAAATGAGTTTCATTCATAGCTACTAGCTTGGATATATAGGTAGTCCGCAACTACGCTTTTTGACATAATATTTTATTATTCTAGGTGAAATACATCTGGACGTCAGGTCGCCTCTGCGACTTCAAGGGCTGCAACCGTCCCGACCTGCTTCCCAATGAGATCAACGGCTGGTTCTGGACCGCCGAGCTGCAGAAGTTGGCGCCCACCACCAACCGCCAGCAGAACGACTGGTCCGAGGGCGGCGGCATCGGCAAACCCCAACCCGACAACCGGGTAAGCCTATGAAACCTGAAAATCTCCTTTAAATTTATGTTGAGCTGTTGTGAGAGTTCTTTTATAAATCTCCTAAATGCCTAAACCTATTTCGATGTGCAGTAACTCGTTTCTCATGTTATCTATAGCAACATAAGCCTATTAGGCATATTTGAGAGCATGGCAGTCTTGTTATTTTTGTTTAAATCGGTAATTAATCTTTCGCGCACATGACAGAACAATGGTGCACCGTATGTGATTACCAATTACGAAATCGGTCATACACCATGACGCAATGGAGCCGATTCCGCGAACGGTTAGGTAATGTCGTAAAACTCGTCAACGTCGATGCATCCATACATCGGATGTCGCGTAATGAAAAGGAAAGCGACCCGGAATATTTAGAGGCTGGCGAAATATTCGCCGAAGGGCGTACCCGCATGCACACGCCGCGCCCGACTTTCTACAGCTCGCACCTGAACAAAAGCTCATCTTTATTCGGCTTGCGTCGCGTTGGTGTTTGCGCCCGCGCCGCGTCACTTTCGCCGCGACCGCGAAATGTACACAACACGGCAGGGTTAACGTAACCCTTTGCGGTGTCGTGTGGATCATCCGCAACACAACCAACATAACATCCGCATCCACTTGTTCAAGGCAACTCACTATTATGCATTTACAAGTTGTAAATCAATTAGCATATTTTGCTATCTAAATAACGACTGACTGGTTTTACTATTTTTAAAATCTAATCATTTATTATTGCTTAAACTGACACAACATACCTACTTATTACCAAATCTTTTATTGGCTCGCGCTAAACTACTAAGCACATTACTAGGTAATCGATCAATCAATAATTCTTTCGGACTGACTGGACAGACCACGCACACTAGCCAAAGCTACTGAGCGTGGAAAGCTGAAAATTGGCATGTAGGTTCCTTAGGGAGTATAGTGGTAAGGGAGCACTAAGTATGGATTGCCCGAAATTCCAACTGGAACACAGTCCGGGGCCCATGCTAGTACTACATACTTTATATTGACATAGATATACAAGGCCTGTGCGCGCTTCTACCTATATTCAACCTTATACGAGAAGACAACGCCTATTATTTACCCACAATTGGTCCTTACAGGAGCTGATCCAAGGCGGCGCGGCGGAGCACTGTGTAGCCATTCTGAACAACTTCTACAACGACGGCGTCCACTGGCACGACGTGGCCTGCCATCACAGGAAACCCTTCGTCTGCGAGGAGAACGACGCCCTTCTCAAATATGTGCGATACACCAACCCCAATTTAAGGGTCTAAGTACCTGAATCTACTTATCATCTGCGTCGTAAACTGAGATCGAGCGATACGATCAAACAACTTTCTCGCAATAATACGGGCCTAGTAGTATAGTAATATTAATATTAATATGATATCGGATAAATTCTAATTTCGGAATTTATTTCCGATATCAAATCTCCGAAAAAAATTTATAACATTGATTTTCATGATACAAACTTATCCAGTAATCCTTTACTAGCTGAAACCATGAAACGTCGGATATTACTATGACTGTATTACCAGCACCAGCAACAGGCCCTAACACAGACACTGCCAAAAGTTGTATTGATATAAGTTTTCTACAAATTATTATACTATTTGAAAGGTGCTAGCTTTAAGTATACCTCATCACAACCGTATTTATTATTTCAGTATTGTTCTTTGCAGTAGTCATGCAAGAGATTGTTTTAACTGTAAGATCTGTCAATAAAGACTGCTATAATATTTTCTCGATATTCTTACTTTCTGTGACCTTTCCCTTAATTTTTTTTTATGAGATATAATGTATTACGTGGTATTACGTAATTAGCGAAAACCCCTGAACTTTTCGAAAATTATTACACTGTCTTGATAAAAATGATTAATTTCTTTCGATAACCGGTTTAAATGCACGCATGAAATTCAAAAAAACCTGTTCTGTAGATGTACTACTTCGAAAAAAATTATCATTAAATCCTAACTTATATTATAAATGCGAAAGTGAGTTTGTTTGTTCATTGGTTTGTTTGTTACCTCACCACGCTTCATCTACTGAACCAATCTTCCAGAAATTTTACATACACATCCCAAGTAACATTTTAGGTTTTAGAAAGATTTTAAAAAGGTTCTAGAACCTTTGTATGGAAATCTACTCATAAGTCTTAATAGACTCAATAACATTATGTTAACCTTATATTAACCTCCTGTGTGCAAAAAGGGCCCACGTTTTAGAACCTTTTCGAGAGCTACAGCAAAACCTATAGTTCTTATCAGAATACCTTAATTTAACGTTAATATAACCTTGTATAGACAGCTTTAAAAGTTATAAATTAATCTTGGATGTAACCTATGACAACTTAAAACCTTTTTGATAGACTTGAATAAATGCCTTTTCAAGAATCCCGGGTTTTAAAATGTTTCTGTTTAAGATATTTTTACACAAAACACCAATCGTGGCTTTAAATACTTTATTTATAAATGGCGATTTCCTAACTGTCATGTAACAAGTTTTAAAATGGCGAGTGATGTATTCATAACGAAATAATTTGGAGCTTGTTGAAGTCAGGCAATATTATAAAAATACTGCGACTAGCACTTTATTGTGAAATGTTAGGATAATTGGCTGGTTATACGAGACGGGCCTTTCGAAAGTTAAAAATTTTGAAGATATTTTAATGCAATATAAGTATAAAATGAAGTGGTTGGTGGCAAATCGCATTGGAAATAAAACTTCTATTCAAAGAAAAAGCATTATATATTAAATCGTACAGCATACGTTTCTTAATATTGCCTTTTCGATAAAATATTGCTATTTGCTTAAATTTTTTAATTATTTCAGTAAAAAAATATGGCTGTCATTAACAAATTACTAGAGAGCATTTTAATCCTTGGGGAGGCCTTTGTCCAGCAGTGGACGTCTTTAGGCTGAGAGAGAGAGAGCATTTTAATTAACCTTTTTAGGATTGTAACAACTAAAAGCTTTTAATGTTTGCCGAATTAGGAGCTAAGGGTTATATCGCAGAGCTAGTTAAAACGACTAAGCTATTTTCGCAGCTCTAAGGTTATCGCCAGGAGTAGTTCAAAACTTACGAGTCGCGAAAACAACCGCTGAGCACATTTAGTTGCTTTTAAGATTTGGTGGTTGTAGAAGCCGAATGTGCCGGTTCATCTTGCAATAGCGTTGCCGGACTATCGATAGTTTGACTATCGATTGTTTGTTTGTTGAAATATAAGTGTCATTAGTATCGATAGTATTTATTAGAATACATCAATAGTATCGAAAAGCAATAAACGATAGTTTGGGTTATCATAAATAGTATTGCAAACTATTGGATATCGATGTTATCGATACTTTTAATGTTATCGATACTATCGATGTTATAGATACTATCGATAGGCCTATCGATAGTGTGACTATTTTTCAAGGTCACAATACTATTGACAATACTATCGATAGTAAACACTATTGCTGCAACACTATCTTGCAATCGATGCTGTTGCTTTGAAGTCGGGGAGACAACTGATACTTTTTGAGGATTCCTTTAAAGCTTTAGAATATTCTTGAAGGACTTTAATTATGCCTTCAGCTCATAAACAATATCTTATTGGTTTGGATTTTTACCAAGCAGTCAAAATTAGTTTGCCTGGACAACTAAATACAGCCTAAAGGTTTATAGTAAGTTTTGGAAATTACTTAAAGGCGAGTTCAACATTCCATAACTTTATAGTTATATCAAACCTAAAATTTAAACCTTTAGATCACAATTAAGCATAGTGCTAGCTTTTTCAGAACCTAATCAGAGTCTACGACAACTATGAGATCCTAAGTCTTAATGCTCTTGAAACACGAGTCAAAATTACTTTAATTTAAACTCTTGTCCGCGGCTTGAAGGTTGTTGTAATAAACAATTAGTTTTAAGACTTATTAATCATTCTCAAATACTTTTTAGTACCAGATAGCATAACAATAACCTTCAAACGACCATTTTAGAACCTAAAGGCATTTTTTACAACCTAGACCCGAATCAAATGTTACTTGGGATAGTTAGAAGTACGGAGAAGGACATAGGGTACCTTTCATCCCGTGAAAAATAACTGTTCCCGTGGGAAATTCACGCGGGCGAAGCCGCGGGTAAAAGCTAGTACTTTATATTCGACAAAGAATTTTTATCCAGGTATATTAACATATATTAACAAACCTAACGGTATGTCATATAATGATATTCGCTATTTAACTTTTTGCTGGACAAATAAGGGTCACTTGCAGAAAATAATTGCCAAATCATGATACTCCTACAATTTTTTTACCAGATCCCATGAAGCATATTAAATGAACCATTCTCTGTCTAGTACTAACTGAAGAAAATTGGCATAACTAAAGGTTAACTTTTACACTGACAAATTCAGCATTATTTAGAAATAGATTAATACAACAATAGTTGGAACAGTAGAAAAGTATAATAAATCCATTTCAACAATAAAATACAGACAGGTCAAGGTAATGCCAGACGAAACTTGTAACGTAATATTCTGGGCGAAGTACGTTGGGTCATGATGAACCAAAGGCAAATGTTGAAGAAGTAGACAAGACTCAACAGCATAGTGACATGCATCAGCCGGCAGAGTCGCAGGAAACTCATCTTCAGACTGAAGCTGAAATATTAAGTAATTTGATCATTGAAATCAGAGATATTATTTCTAACTTCTTGCGTTCACAGGATGTTTCTTTTGTATTTCTAATAAATTCATTGAAAATAAATATTTTTAAGTGTTCAACTTGCTCGGCTGGGAAAAAACTTTGAAAAAACAGAAAGATTTTAACACAATACTTTTTGTTTAAATTGCATAAATACCTAAATCTACTAAATAGCTGTTACTAGTTTTAAGCTCCCTGGAATTAAAATGTGTCCCAAACCAAGAGATAAAATAGAAATGTTTATCTGCATGAAGGCATGAACAGTTAAATACTGAGTGGTACTCTACTTACTCTCTGTTAGCAAAATCTTCTATATTAGAAGTAAGAGACTCATTTGACCTCTGTGGGTCAGGTAACTTAACAAAGTCCTTATCAAACTGCTCTTGCAGGCAGCAGATCCTTTCCATGATGAACAGTAGCAGTATCGCCCAGAAATACTCAAACTCGAACACCATGCCTGTCATTTTTTGCCTTCTACCATAATAATGTGGTATCCAAATTTAGTTTTTATTGGTGGATCGGTATAAACAGGGCTTGTGACTGATGATATGGGCAAGGCGAACGCCGCATCCTGGAATGGTCCCACCATAGACCCGCGAGTCATCCAGCCAAGATCGCCGCCTTGCCTCGCCTTGTCCTCACTATACGCGGCCGCTACATCTGGAAACTTTTGTCCAGCCTTCAGTTTCTCCAGCGCCTCCAAACATTTTGACTGTTTCTCGCACAATATATGACGGACTTTGACAGCTGTACCACCTTTTTTTTCTTTTGCGGCAGGTTCTAAATTCAAAATAAATACTCCATGAATACTAAGAATATCTTATTTTTTGGTTACTTCAATATAAACTAGAAAAAATACATTATTAGGTACTCTTATAATATTTGAACTTAGTATACAAAGTATATCTACAATAATAAAGAAAAGTGCAATATAACCTTTTGAATCTCCTCCAGATTTACCTCCTCCACCACCTTTATTGCTTCCACCAGCCTTTCCCTTTTCTGCTTGTTTTTTAGGTGGCATTTAAGTGGTACTTTTTCTAACGTATATTAATTATTTGTTCCTTTCCAAATATATTAAAATTATTTACGCACCGGGCTCCGAATCCAACCAAAATTGTTTGGAGTAGGAAAATGTGAGTAAACACACAAATTAATCAAATTTTGTCTTTAAAACACACACGTTAAGGTCTAAATCTAGTGACTGTCCAACCTAAGTACGTTGCATGTTGCAATGTAATTTTATGTCAAAATGACGTTTATATGCAATGGCTTGCCATAATAAAAATATCGAATGTAGATGTGCTTGTTTATGGTACTCTACGCACTATTCACTAAACACGAAACGACTGAATGACACGCACGAGTGACGAGACACGAATCGGTAAAAATCGGAAATTAAAAAATAGCGAACATTACATTACCTGTGGTAAATGCATGCATCGATCAAAAAAAGTAAAGCAAAGCAATAATAAAAAATAATGTCACCGTGTCAGCCAAGTAATAATAAATTATTTTTATATGAAATTAGCTTCAATTTTTAGTAGTTTTCTGCTTTAGATAAGTAAAAATCATGTGTGTTCTATGTAGATTTTAAATGAAAGGTAAGACACTTCTTCTCTTATTATCAAATGGGCCCAAATCTAAATAGAACATTTGGATAATACCTGTGTTTGATATTCATGATAATTCAAGTCCTCTAATACTTTTTTACGTATTACACAGACAAATTATTGTATCCCGACACCATGGGGATAATGTACGAGACACGGCCGCTAAAACGGCCTCGTTTAGGGCCTCCTGATGTTTATCCGCAAGAACCTCGTCAGAAGGAGGACGAACTCACGTCCACAAATGTAAAACATGGCTTCTCTACATCACCGCCATCCAGCGATGAATTCGGTACAGCTAGGAATTCCAATTACTCTGCTTCCAAGGTATGTAACATAAAAACTAAGTCACAAATAGATCATGGTATTGTTATGACAAATGAGTAATCAACAATTTTATAATTTTCAGATTGGGCAGTTTTTTTCTGGGATATTATCAAAAAAAGAGGAATTAAACACACTTCCAGACTGTGGTCGTAAAAGACAACAAGTGAATCCTAAAGACAACTTTTGGCCTGCAACAGCTCGTACAAAACCACAGATTGAGGCTTGGTTCAAAGATTTGGCTGGTATGCTATATTCAAATACATTTAAAAACTTAAAATGATTAAATATGACTTGATGTCTTTCTTGAACTAACTTTAATATTGTATCTTTTAGGGAGTAAACCACTATCTCAGCTGGCGAAAAAAGCTCCAAACTTCAACAAAAAGGAGGAAATCTTCATAACACTGACAGAGTTCCAAGTGTCTATGCCCAGAGCTGCCTGGTTTATAAAATTGAGCTCTGCTTACACTGTAGCTGTGTCAGAAGCTAAAATCAAGAAAAGGCAGTTACCTGATCCTACTACAGGTATGTACTTATAACTACTCTATTTATTTCTTTATTATGAGCTTCTCTTATATACTTCCCTTGGAATGGAAACAGATCTTTTTTTCTATAACAAAACATAATATGAGTTTAATTATTCATATTAATTTATTTACAGAGTGGACAACAACCTTGATAAAGTTCCTAAAAGACCAAATACCAAAATTGGCAGAATACTACCAAAATGCTGTGCCCGGTAGTGTTTCTGACAAGACTCCTCCTTCTCAGTCTGGTATAGTAACAACTTAATTTTTTTTATTAATATATTTAATTTGCTTGCAACATTAACAACCGTTTAACAACTCTATGGTCCAAAATGTGGCAACATGTAATCAATTTGTTAATCAAATTTAGTTTTTATATAGAGTTTGTACATTTTTGTAAAAATAATTTGTTTGAAACAAATATTTTTCAGGCCAAGCTACTCCAGGCCACAACACATCAGGCAACCCACCAGGAGGTTCCACTCCGAACAGCACATCAGTGCCTAGTTCTATGCACTCACCCGGAAATACCAGTGGTAAATATGTATATTTGTTTGTTTTCGGTTGTTATATAGTCATGATAATGTTTTATTTCATTGTCTAATTAATAATCCTGTATTTATAGCACTGGGTTCATCAACTCCTGGACATTCAGAAAGCACAGATTGGAGACAAGCACTCAAACTGTGGAACTATTGCTGCCGACTCGCCAAGTACATGTTGGATGAAGGCCTACTTGATAGGCAGGACTTTCTTACATGGATCATAGACCTACTCGACAAAAGAGCGCCAGATGATGGACTTTTAAGGTAACTACTACATTTTATTTCCATTCATCAACACCTGCTATCCTGATGTTCAACTAAGGTTTTTTTTTCCCTTTTTTTATTTGAATAATTCTAACAGGTTGTTCCTACCGCTTGCCCTGCAACACATGTGCGAGTTCGTTTGTTGCGAGGGGCTCTCACGGCGGCTCGCCACCTCCTGCGCCAAGAAGGCGGCCGTCATATGCTCCGTCCTATCGGAAGCCACATTGCGCTCTTTAAACCAGCCCGCTGTCTTCACCAAAACTACTGATGGTAATAATAGAGGTAAGGTCACATAGTATCATATTTTATGCAGTTTCCTGGGATGCTATTGTTTAGTTTATATTACATATGACTTTATAGTATAAACAATGTTTTTCTTTTAGAAACAAGTGGCGCTCCAATGTCTCCAGCGCCTGAAACTAGCAATGGCGACGTAAAACCTAATATAGCAAATATAAAGCGATCAGCGACGCCCGCCGACCAAAACCAGGGCACTCCAAATCCCAACCACTCCATAGGTACCCCTAACCCAAACCTTGGCACTCCGAATCCTTTAGGAACTCCCAACCCTCAGCAGCCAATGGATGTTCAAGTGAAAGAAGAGAATGTGTCGCCTCCGATGGAGACTAAGCCAACCATCAATACTGTTGTAACAGCTGCACTGAATCCGGTGCAAGTGGGCTTTGGAGAGATTTTGAATTGTCCGTACCACAGAGACGTTATTATTCAGCTGGCTACTATTCTACAGGTGAGTTTGTTCTCAGATTTATTAATTAATTCTGTGTTAATTAAATTAATTTTTATTCCATTTATAATATTTGTGCAGAGCAACTACGCTCTGCTGCCAGAAAATGTGGCAGAGAGAATCCGGACAAACGAAGCGGCGGGAAGAATTCTGTACCGGAACTTTACCGGGAAAAAACCACCGGTAAAAATAAGTACCGGGAAGAAATCTCCACGCGGCACCACGTTTGCCCGACTAAAACCTAACTAACTTAACGCAGTCTGCTACCACCGTAGCTTATGAAGGGAGCTACAGGGCCCTATATGATAACCTAACCTATAAATTAACTAGAATTGAACACTTACCAAACTAAATCTTCTTTCTCTTCGGATCCAAACTTGAGTGTCTTCGGGAAGGGGGAATTCCTAATTACCCTACCTAACCCTTGAGATCTCAATTCCCCATAACAACTAAATAGATTTCTTCCCGTAGTTTCACTCGGGAACAGCCAGATGTGAACAACCAGCCACGTTTCACCTCTCACAAGAAAAAGTCACAATAACAGAGTTTTTCACAAACACAAATTCAATAGTTATTTAACAAACAGGAAATTCACAATTATCACTCAAACTAAACAACAAGCAATAGACGCGAGACCGCTCCGCGTATTAAAATCAAACCGATATCGCCCTGGACAATGCAATGGCGGACACCACACGCGACGCCATCCACGCTAGCAGTGTGAAAACCCCGAACGCCCTCTGGCGGCAGCAATGCGAAACGCCTGCGTTTAGTTTTACCCAATATATTACAAACATCCCCCCGTCCCGGTCTGAGAAGCAGACCGCTAGCTTACTCTACGGGAAGGCGGGCGAGAGAGGTCACACCTCTCCTTAAAATCGAACCGTCGACCAACACCTCAGCCACACGCGGAGTGCCATCTCCGCCAAGAATCAAACGTAATATGCGAGCTCGTCGCCAAAGCAATGAGGGCAAATTTGCCTCTTTTAACAATACTAAATCACCCTCCCTGGGAGGCTCAGTCCTGTCTGTCCACTTCACTCTTTGCTGCAGCAAATGCAAATATTCAAGCGACCAGCGACGCCAAAAGTCCTGGCTCATTTGCTGCAACATTTGAAAACGCGACAACCGATATACGCGTTCATCCTTCCACGGGTATTCGGGCAGGGCATTCAACGGCCCTCCCACCAAAAAATGACCAGGGGTGAGAGCTTCCAAGTCATTTGGATCTGGAGATAGCGGACAGAGAGGACGAGAGTTGAGGACCGCCTCAACTTTACAAAACACTGTGGCCAGCTCTTCAAAAGTTAGAGCCGTTTCTCCGATAATGCGGCGGAGGTGGGTCTTTGCGGATTTCACAGCCGCTTCAAAAATCCCTCCCCAATGGGGGCAACTTGGGGGACTAAATTTCCAGGTTATTCCCCTTTGGGCAGCAATTTGACTTAAACTAGTACAATTTTTATCAATAAACACGGAAACATCCTTAAGATAATTTACAGTTCCTTTATAGTTTGTGCCATTATCAGACCTAATAAGGGAAGGTAGACCTCGACGCGAAACAAAGCGATCCAACGCGGCGACGAAGGCCTCCGTAGTCAGAGCCGATACCACCTCCAAATGGACAGCCTTGGTGGCCAAACAAACAAATACACACAAATAGCCCTTCACAATACGGGCATTACGAAAGGGAGAAGCCTTGATCGAAAAGGGACCGGCAGAATCGGTTCCAACGCCGTCAAACGGTCTCGAAGGTCGGATTCGATCAACGGGCAAATCACCCATCTGTGGTTGCATCGTGGATGCCTTCAACCTATAACATGCAATACATCGAAACAGAACACTACGGATTGCTCTTCGGGCAGACAATATCCAAAATTCGCGTTGCAAAATAGCCAACAAAGCATTGCACCCAGCATGGGCGTTACGAATGTGTCGATCAGACACCAAAAGCTGCACCAAGGGTCCGCCCTTGGGCAACAACAGAGGATGGCGAGTCTCATATGGAAGATCCGCCTTCCGGAGCCTGCCTCCAACCCGAAGAAGCCCATCCGAGTCGATGTACGGGTTCAAACGAGCGACCGCGCCCTTCAACTTAGCGCGTCCGTCGCGCAAAATCTGAAGCTCTGACTCAAACCGTCCGGTCTGCACGACACGGACCCAATGCAACAATGCGCTCCGGCGCTCTTCTGCACCTGCAATCGGCTCCAACCGCTTTGCCTGTGGGTTTCTACAATTATGTATGAAACGCTTAATCCAACTGGTGACACCCAGAAGCTTATCCAAGCTGCTATACCGAGCAAGTAGCCAATCCGGCTCCGACGTCGTCTCAGCGACTACAGCATGTACACGGAGCCCAGTCAAACTCAAAGAAGTAACATCTGTCTGACAGACAGGCCAAGAAGTTTCTGATCCCATCAGCCACTCTGGACCCCACCAGAGCGGGTGTGACACCAATTCTGGTGCCGTACAACCTCGGGAAGCACAGTCCGCTGGGTTAAGCTCTCCCGGCACATGTCTCCATGTTATATCAATTCCGATATTCTGGATTTGGGAAACCCGATTTCCCACAAAAACCTCCAAGGTATGTGGGGCCGCGCGCAACCATGCAAGCGCGACCTGGCTATCCGACCAGGCGAAGATGTCCCGTATCTCGACCGTGGCCGCCAGCTCACATGCAACGTGATGCAACAATTTAGAGAGAAGGTGAGCTCCACTCAACTCAAGCTTGGGAATAGTCAGCCTAGTCCTGATGGGGGCGACCTTGCTCTTCCCTAACAAAAGCGAGACATTGACCCGGCCATCGGCGTCAACTGTCCGCATATAGACTGACGCGGCGTAGCCTCGCTCCGACGCGTCACAAAAGCCATGCAGGCTGGCTCGACATTTCCCGGGGGGCACTATTCGACGAGGCAAGGCAATCCGATTGACTTCCTTAATCGATGAAAACAACTCGAGCCAATCATCCAATGGAGAGCCAAACAGCGGCTCGTCCCACGAGACGCCCAAAGTCCAAAGTCTCTGAAGAAGACACTTTGCAGAGAATATCACTGGACTGATCCAACCGCTTGGATCAAACATACGGGCTATTACGGACAACACCGTTCTCTTAGTCCAGACCTTTGGTATTTCCAAGTCCACTTGGAATGTAAAAATATCGGTTAGCGGCTGGTACTGCATGCCCAGCACCGCTATCCTGTTGGGATCATCCACATCTTCAAACAGGTGAGGGTTCTGTTGGTGATCCTCCGGGATCCCTTCTAGAACTCTAGGCTCATTGGACAACCACTTACGTAGCTCGTAGCCACCTGTCTTCAATATTTCAATCAATTCATCCCGCAGTAGGAGGGCCTCCTCAATACTTTGGGCTCCGGTGCACACGTCATCTACATACAAGTCACGTGACAGCACGGAAGCCCCACGGGGAAAGCGGATCCGTTCCCGCTCTGCCAATTCAAGCAATGATCTGATGGCGATATAGGGACTAGATTTCAAACCATACGTGTTTGTGTTGAGTTCATACACCGTCACAGGATCCTCAGGGCGCTCACGCCAGAGTATCAACTGGAATCGCCTGTCCTCAGGATGTATGACTGTCTGGCGGAACATCATCCGGATGTCCGCGCCAAAAACCACTTGATGTCTTCTAAAGTTCAAGATGATGTCAATTATGTCCCTATGCAATTTGGGACCTGAATGCAAACATAGATTCAACGAAACTCCGTTCGAAGTGGGTGCGGACCCATCGAAGACGGTCCTCAATTTGCCTGTTGAGGCCTTCACCACCGCGTGGTGGGGCAAAAAGTAATGCTCAGTTGAGCTCCAATCAACTCGGGCCGGAGACATGTGACCCAAATCCTCGTACTCGCGCATAAATTCAATATATTTATCGCGAAGTACGTGGTCACGCTGCATACGTCGCTCCATGGACAGCAGTCGTTTCTCCGCAAGCGCCCTACTTTGCCCTAGGCTAGGACGAGAGGCAACAAAGGGTAACCTAGTTACAAACCGACCGGAGGGCAACCTCTCCGTGGTCGATCGAAAAAGGGCTTCGCACTCAGCGTGTTCCGGATCCATCCTGGAACTCATAGGTGGCTCCTCCACCTCCCAAAACCTTTGCATGGTCTTGGCCAAGGACGCAGATGCGACAACCGGTGGCTCCTCCGCGGTGCCATTATCAAACACAGGGCCCATCAGGGCAAAACCAAAAATCGTAGACACTGCCATCAGTGAAGACGAACCCAGAGCCTTCTGTGTACCCAACAAAATCCAACCCAATACGTCCGAGCCCAGGAGCAAGTCCACTGGGCCGGGATGAAAGACAAAGGGGTCGGCCAAATCCAGACCCGAAACCAAAGACAACACACCCGGCGGTATGTCTGTCGAGGGGTGCCAACCCGCAATGGTATCCATTACCATAGCCGAAGTCGTGATCCTCATTGTGGAGGACTTCAGCGAAGAAAAGGTGACAAGTGTCTGGCCCGTCAGACACTTCACTTGTATGCCACCAACTCCAAGAAGTGGCACAGGCGAGTCTTCCACGACTAAACCTAACTGGCGTGCCACTCGAGTGGTAACCAAACTGCTTTGAGCCCCTGAGTCCAACAGAGCTCTCAAATTAATGGCTTCCCCCACGACCCCATACGCGGACCACCGCGGTAGGGAGCAGAACCGTCCGCGGCTCTGTCCCAGCAAGGGAGCAAGCTAGTTACGGGCTCCCCACTCTCTCCAAACCAGGGGCGCGCCACTGACCCGGATAATATGGCGGGCGAGTGCACATCCCCATCTGAGGGGGGGCATAACCCGCGGCCCGGCCATGCATATGGTACGGCGGGTGGTACTCCAGCCGTGGGTACTCGTGCAGTGGCGGAGAAAACCGCTGCGGCTGCATGTGTTGGGTATTGGTAACCCGCGTGGAGGGGGGTGTCCCCACTCTCACGTCCGATCTAGGGCCCCCGCCCATGGGGGCCCTATCCGGGGCCTGGGCAGTCACATACTGGCCACGACCTTGGGGCGCGTGGTCCCGGTCCGCCAAGACCCGCGCCGGTACGCGACCCCCCTCCCGAGGGGGGGTGCGACGAGCGAAGCCGCGTCCTCCGTCCGATGGTGGAGGGCTTCGCGCAGGAGCGCCCCCGCCCATAGGGGACCCCTGCCTCAAGAACCGGGGGCCATCCCCGTTCCGGTTCATGCAGAGCATCACGTGGTGCAGCCCACGGCATGCACTGCATGGTATGGCCCTGGGACAGTCACGTGCATAGTGACTGCCCAAACAGTAGAAGCAAAGTTCATGCCGCCTTGCCATGCGGCGCCGATCTTGTACTGGCAGCCTCTGCCAGTCCCTGCATTGCAGCAGGCTGTGGCCCATCCGGCCACATTGCAGGCAGTCCGCGTCCCCCGCGACTGCTGCCGTGTGTGCAACCCGCACACCAGCTCCACGCGGTGGCGGTTGCCGTCCCTGTTGGGGCTTACCTCTCCATGAGGGTTCCAAGGGCCTACGTTCAGGCGCTCTGGATGGCGCTGAGTCCGTCATGGTATTCTCAGCGGCCCGTGCCTCAAACTCCAAAAACTTCACCAAGTCAGTGAATGTTGGTAGGGTGGTGCTGTCCCGTTCCGCATTCTCGCGCTCAAATCGCGAGCGGATGTCATTGGGTAATTTGCCCAATACAATGTGCACCAGCAAAAAGGACCATTGGTCCACCGGCAGCCCCAGTGTGCGGAGCGCGTTACAGGCCACTGTAACGGGCGTGAGCAACTGCAGGCGCAACTGTGCCCTGTTGGCCACCTTGGGCAGGGCCATCAACTGTGCGGCGTGCGCATCCGCTAACAAACGTAAGTTTTGGTAGCGGGAGTTCAATAACTCCCAAGCCGTATCGTACTGGTCGTCCTCCACCCGGAGGTGCTGGATGAGCGACCGCGCTTCATCCTCAAGAGTGGAGAGGAGGTAGGCCATCTTCTGGGCCTTCGACAAATCCTGTCGTGCTACGACCAGGGACTCAAACATATTTTTATATGCTACCCACTCCTCCATCCTACCCCCAAAGTGGGACAGCTGAAGGGTGGGGAGCCGACCAGTAACCGCTGGTCCTTCCTGTCTAACAGGTGTGCGAGGGCTGGTCCGCCAGCCTGTCTCGCCCTTATTGCGGTCACCGCCTCCGCGATATCATCGTGCAGACTCAGGATCTGGTCCATGTCCGCCATGTGACCTGCGTAGGCCTCCGGGGTAAGATCGGCTTCGGTAAGCGCCGCCATGGCCGCTTCCGCGCTAATCAATCGTGAGTGGAGGTGATCCGCTCTTAGCAGTATGGCGCCCTCCCTGTCCTTCCGGGACAGGAGTCCTCCGGCCGTCACAAACCATCTCAATTCGTTGGCGAGTGTCGCCCTAGCATTGGAGGCCTTCGCCATCGCGTCAAGTCACAAACAAAAAATAACAAAAGGTAAATAAAAAACAACAAAATCAAGCAACTACACGAAGAACCGCGGTAGGTATGAGAATGGCACAAACCCGGAACGCACGGTACAAACCGCAAACAAATACAAAAAAGGTTACAAATATTCTTATACAAACAAACTAAGAAAAATCTAATAATTTTTACAAACAATTAATTATTTTTTTACAAACGAACAAATAGAGGGTAGATAAACTACGCTCTGCTACCAGAAAATGTGCAGAGCAACTACGCTCTGCTGCCAGAAAATGTGCGCAGAGCGAATCCGGACAAACGAAGCGGCGGGAAGAATTCTGTACCGGAACTTTACCGGGAAAAAACCACCGGTAAAAATAAGTACCGGGAAGAAATCTCCACGCGGCACCACGTTTGCCCGACTAAAACCTAACTAACTTAACGCAGTCTGCTACCACCGTAGCTTATGAAGGGAGCTACAGGGCCCTATATGATAACCTAACCTATAAATTAACTAGAATTGAACACTTACCAAACTAAATCTTCTTTCTCTTCGGATCCAAACTTGAGTGTCTTCGGGAAGGGGGAATTCCTAATTACCCTACCTAACCCTTGAGATCTCAATTCCCCATAACAACTAAATAGATTTCTTCCCGTAGTTTCACTCGGGAACAGCCAGATGTGAACAACCAGCCACGTTTCACCTCTCACAAGAAAAAGTCACAATAACAGAGTTTTTCACAAACACAAATTCAATAGTTATTTAACAAACAGGAAATTCACAATTATCACTCAAACTAAACAACAAGCAATAGACGCGAGACCGCTCCGCGTATTAAAATCAAACCGATATCGCCCTGGACAATGCAATGGCGGACACCACACGCGACGCCATCCACGCTAGCAGTGTGAAAACCCCGAACGCCCTCTGGCGGCAGCAATGCGAAACGCCTGCGTTTAGTTTTACCCAATATATTACAAACAATATTACTGAATCCTAAAACAGACAGTTAAAGGTTATCCTTTTCTCAATATGCTGACATTATGGCTTGATGTCAATGTTGTATCAACAAAACATTAAAATCATTGAATTATTTAACACATACACTGCGGGAAATCATGTCGTACACCGCGTACATAGTTTAAAGTTTCTTGGTGTACAGATTGAATGTCGATATTGAATAAAAAATTGTAGATAATCTGTGTGGAATGTCCAACGGCAATGGTGTGGTCGGGCTGCGGCTCGTCGCTGTCGGGTTCGCCGCTGGACCAGCTGCCGCTGCCGCCGTCCGCGCTGCCCATGCCGTACATGGACTGCGCCGTCACCGAGCAACATCGTAGGATGGTGAGACATTGTGCTGATAGCGAGGTGTGGTCTGGCTGCAGCTCGCCGCTGGACCAGCTGCCGCTGCCGCCGTCCGCGCTGCCCATGCCGTACATGGACTGCGCCGTCACCGAGCAACATCGTAGGATGGTGAGACATTGTGCTGATAGCGAGGTGTGGTCTGGCTGCAGCTCGCCGCTGGACCAGCTGCCGCTGCCGCCGTCCGCGCTGCCCATGCCGTACATGGACTGCGCCGTCACCGAGCAACATCGCAGGATGGTGAGACATTGTGCTGATAGCGAGGTGTGGTCTGGCTGCAGCTCGCCGCTGGACCAGCTGCCGCTGCCGCCGTCCGCGCTGCCCATGCCGTACATGGACTGCGCCGTCACCGAGCAACATCGCAGGATGGTGAGACATTGTGCTGATAGCGAGGTGTGGTCTGGCTGCAGCTCGCCGCTGGACCAGCTGCCGCTGCCGCCGTCCGCGCTGCCCATGCCGTACATGGACTGCGCCGTCACCGAGCAACATCGCAGGATGGTGAGACATTGTGCTGATAGCGAGGTGTGGTCTGGCTGCAGCTCGCCGCTGGACCAGCTGCCGCTGCCGCCGTCCGCGCTGCCCATGCCGTACATGGACTGCGCCGTCACCGAGCAACATCGCAGGATGGTGAGACATTGTGCTGATAGCGAGGTGTGGTCTGGCTGCAGCTCGCCGCTGGACCAGCTGCCGCTGCCGCCGTCCGCGCTGCCCATGCCGTACATGGACTGCGCCGTCACCGAGCAACATCGCAGGATGGTGAGACATTGTGCTGATAGCGAGGTGTGGTCTGGCTGCAGCTCGCCGCTGGACCAGCTGCCGCTGCCGCCGTCCGCGCTGCCCATGCCGTACATGGACTGCGCCGTCACCGAGCAACATCGCAGGATGGTGAGACATTGTGCTGATAGCGAGGTGTGGTCTGGCTGCAGCTCGCCGCTGGACCAGCTGCCGCTGCCGCCGTCCGCGCTGCCCATGCCGTACATGGACTGCGCCGTCACCGAGCAACATCGCAGGATGGTGAGACATTGTGCTGATAGCGAGGTGTGGTCTGGCTGCAGCTCGCCGCTGGACCAGCTGCCGCTGCCGCCGTCCGCGCTGCCCATGCCGTACATGGACTGCGCCGTCACCGAGCAACATCGCAGGATGGTGAGACATTGTGCTGATAGCGAGGTGTGGTCTGGCTGCAGCTCGCCGCTGGACCAGCTGCCGCTGCCGCCGTCCGCGCTGCCCATGCCGTACATGGACTGCGCCGTCACCGAGCAACATCGCAGGATGGTGAGACATTGTGCTGATAGCGAGGTGTGGTCTGGCTGCAGCTCGCCGCTGGACCAGCTGCCGCTGCCGCCGTCCGCGCTGCCCATGCCGTACATGGACTGCGCCGTCACCGAGCAACATCGCAGGATGGTGAGACATTGTGCTGATAGCGAGGTGTGGTCTGGCTGCAGCTCGCCGCTGGACCAGCTGCCGCTGCCGCCGTCCGCGCTGCCCATGCCGTACATGGACTGCGCCGTCACCGAGCAACATCGCAGGATGGTGAGACATTGTGCTGATAGCGAGGTGTGGTCTGGCTGCAGCTCGCCGCTGGACCAGCTGCCGCTGCCGCCGTCCGCGCTGCCCATGCCGTACATGGACTGCGCCGTCACCGAGCAACATCGCAGGATGGTGAGACATTGTGCTGATAGCGAGGTGTGGTCTGGCTGCAGCTCGCCGCTGGACCAGCTGCCGCTGCCGCCGTCCGCGCTGCCCATGCCGTACATGGACTGCGCCGTCACCGAGCAACATCGCAGGATGGTGAGACATTGTGCTGATAGCGAGGTGTGGTCTGGCTGCAGCTCGCCGCTGGACCAGCTGCCGCTGCCGCCGTCCGCGCTGCCCATGCCGTACATGGACTGCGCCGTCACCGAGCAACATCGCAGGATGGTGAGACATTGTGCTGATAGCGAGGTGTGGTCTGGCTGCAGCTCGCCGCTGGACCAGCTGCCGCTGCCGCCGTCCGCGCTGCCCATGCCGTACATGGACTGCGCCGTCACCGAGCAACATCGCAGGATGGTGAGACATTGTGCTGATAGCGAGGTGTGGTCTGGCTGCAGCTCGCCGCTGGACCAGCTGCCGCTGCCGCCGTCCGCGCTGCCCATGCCGTACATGGACTGCGCCGTCACCGAGCAACATCGCAGGATGGTGAGACATTGTGCTGATAGCGAGGTGTGGTCTGGCTGCAGCTCGCCGCTGGACCAGCTGCCGCTGCCGCCGTCCGCGCTGCCCATGCCGTACATGGACTGCGCCGTCACCGAGCAACATCGCAGGATGGTGAGACATTGTGCTGATAGCGAGGTGTGGTCTGGCTGCAGCTCGCCGCTGGACCAGCTGCCGCTGCCGCCGTCCGCGCTGCCCATGCCGTACATGGACTGCGCCGTCACCGAGCAACATCGCAGGATGGTGAGACATTGTGCTGATAGCGAGGTGTGGTCTGGCTGCAGCTCGCCGCTGGACCAGCTGCCGTATTCATCATGATGTCATATGACGTAGATAATTCCCTTTCGGCCGCCATGGTCACTGAGCTTCACAATCTGTTGTGAAATAGGAATTTTTATTCTTTCTTGGCAATTAGTTGCGTCAGAAGAAGATTTTTTTTCTTTATACTTTTTGGGACTACTAGTTCTAGCAAGTAAATTTCTTTTGAGGATATCTATAATGTCATATCATACCTATTTCGGAATATATATTGTTATTTTTTATCTGATGTACTTTTTTAGGTTTACGAAGCGGAACAAGAAATATCTGCGCGAAGCAAAAAGGCAGAAAGCAAATGGTGCACGGACAGATGGCAGACCAGTTCGCAAGGTAATATTATAATAAAATATATGTACTTTACAATATTATTTTTAAAGCTATTATATATTTTTTAACGTTAGGTGTGATATAAATTTTAACACATTGTTTACAGCTCGAGTGCTGGCGGTTCTAGAAGCGTTAGATAGGCATTGTTTTGACAGTGTAGACACCAACAATAATTTGGACACCCTGTACAAAGAGGTATTTGCAAACTGCACGCCGCCGACCAAAGATGCTAACGACATGAAGGATCCGGTAAGAAAATAACTTTGATTCATTATACAAGATCATATAGAAAGTCTCCATGTAGTTCATAGATACTATTATCATTGTAGAATTATGGCAATATAGTTCTTCGTTCAATCTGTTCACATCAGCAAAGCTTAGTACTTTTTTTTTCTTTGCAGGCTACAAGCTCTATTATGACAGGTCTATTTAATTGTGAACATATTTTCGTATATTTAGGTGGCATGTCTAATTAACGGCAAATCCCTTTTCTTTTACTAGCCGCGCCCCGGTGCTTCGGTCCCGTGGGACTTTCGGAATAAAAAGTAAACTATGTGCTATTTCCGGTATTTTATACCCGTATATTAAATTAGCTCAAATTAGCGGTATCAGCTCGAAGCTCTGGAGGCTATCGACAGACGTGCCAGAAAACTCGTGGATGATGAGTCGCTTACGGCAGGACGGCTTCAGAGTCTCGATCACCGCCGACTAGTAGCAGTCTGTGTGTATTTTACAGGCTACACTTCGGTGAGTGCGCTCAGGAATTACACGACTTAATTCACTGTGCACCATTCCACCATCGGACGACACAGCGCGGACAGGGATTCCATCCTTATGTGGTTGATGTTCCAGCTCATCGGACCTCTCGGTTCGCCTCCTGCTTTATCGTGCGAACTGCCAAGATATGGAATTCTCTCCCCGCGTCGCTGTTTCCTGTTACTTATAATTTAGGGGTTTTCAAGGCAAGAGTGAATACTTGAATAGGCATATTTTGAGTTTGCGGGTACCACCCTAGATCTCATCTTTGCTTCCCATCAGGCAAGATAGAGGTCAAACGCACTCAGATTTTAAAATAAAAAATAAAAATTTCATCGAAATCCTTCCAGTAGATTTTGCGTGATTGAGTAACAAACATGCTCACAAATTCACATCTAAACTTTCGCATTTATAATATTAGTTGATAATGGATGAAACGTATGATTCTTGGTGTCTTAGTAAACATCAATTTCTATTTCTAATTACTACAGGAATGGGCAGCCCCCTACGCGGTGGTGCGAGTTCTATGCGAGTGGGCGGTGTGCAGCGCTCGGTGGGGGGAACACCGCGCGCTGGCCGCAGCTGCGCTACTGGACCGCAGGCAGCACCAGCTGATACACCACCACGACCACGCCAACCAAGGTAGATATAACTAGTGCGAGTTCTATGCGAGTGGGCGGTGTGCAGCGCCCGGTGGGGGGAACACCGCGCGCTGGCCGCAGCTGCGCTACTGGACCGCAGGCAGCACCAGCTGATACACCACCACGACCACGCCAACCAAGGTAGATATAACTAGTGCGAGTTCTATGCGAGTGGGCGGTGTGCAGCCCCGGTGGGGGGAGCACCGCGCGCTGGCCGCAGCTGCGCTACTGGACCGCAGGCAGCACCAGCTGATACACCACCACGACCACGCCAACCAAGGTAGATATAACTAGTGCGAGTTCTATGCGAGTGGGCGGTGTGCAGTGCACGGTGGGGGGAGCACCGCGCGCTGGCCGCAGCTGCGCTACTGGACCGCAGGCAGCACCAGCTGATACACCACCACGACCACGCCAACCAAGGTAGATATAACTAGTGCGAGTTCTATGCGAGTGGGCGGTGTGCAGTGCACGGTGGGGAGCACCGCGCGCTGGCCGCAGCTGCGCTACTGGACCGCAGGCAGCACCAGCTGATACACCACCACGACCACGCCAACCAAGGTAGATATAACTAGTGCGAGTTCTATGCGAGTGGGCGGTGTGCAGCCCCGGTGGGGGAACACCGCGCGCTGGCCGCAGCTGCGCTACTGGACCGCAGGCAGCACCAGCTGATACACCACCACGACCACGCCAACCAAGGTAGATATAACTAGTGCGAGTTCTATGCGAGTGGGCGGTGTGCAGTGCACGGTGGGGGGAGCACCGCGCGCTGGCCGCAGCTGCGCTACTGGACCGCAGGCAGCACCAGCTGATACACCACCACGACCACGCCAACCAAGGTAGATATAACTAGTGCGAGTTCTATGCGAGTGGGCGGTGTGCAGCGCCTGTGTATCCTAGCCGCGCCCCGGGGCTTCGCTCCCGTAGGAATTTCAGAATAAAAAGTATCCTATGTGCTATTCCCGGTATTTTTCTACCCGTACACCAAATTTCATCGACATCAGTCCAGTAGATTTTGCGTGATTGAGTAAACATCTTCACAAACTCCCATCTAAACTTTTGCATTTATAATATTAGTAGGATAAAACGAGCTGCCTGCGCTCGAACTTTCAGAGAGCTGGAATTTTGGGGTACAAAGTACCTTATGTACCAAATGTCATAAAAATAGTCCAATAGATTTTGTATCTCATATCCAAACTTTAGCAGAAGGATATTAGGATTAATAGTAGTTTAATAGGGTATTTGACAAGGTGTAATTTTTCAACATATTTTTGAATAAATGGAAAGATCATATACAAGTTTTATAACAAACTGTTTTTATTTTTTTTATTTTCGATTTAATTACCTAATTGAAAATTCATAGTAACGGAATACGCCGACCATTTACCGAACACTTCCGATTAGCCAGGTGACGTCACACGTGTATTCCCTACTCGGTGCGCCTCTCCCCGCCGGCACGCAGGCCCGCGCGGGTGTGGAGCTCGGGTTTGTTTCGTGAACTGACAAGAAGTGATCGGATTTTTTCGGGGCATCGGATTTTTTGGTACTTTTAATTTGATATAACTTAATAATTAGCTCGAAATTTAAAAAAATAAAAACAGTTTGTTATTATACTTTTACATGATCTTTCTAAAAATAAAATAAAAAAAAACATTGTCAAATACCCTATTGGAAAACATTCGTCTAAAACGCATTTCACATTGTACTCGTGTATGTCAAGCGGAAAACATATGTTGAAAAAAAAATACATCGCAATTTTTTTACTTTGAAATGTTAATTCTAATTGTCTTCAACACTTTAATTGTTTATACTTGACATGTTTATTAATGTTTGTTTCAGGCTCAGACGACAAAGAATCCATCAGCTCTGGTACAGGGCTGTACAGCGGTCCGCCGATATTCCAAAATCTATTGTTACGGTTCCTTGATAACGACGCTCCTGTTTTAGGTTTGTGACTTCATATACATTTCATAGAAACTGGCTAAATGTCTTGTTTGTGTAACTTTATCCACCGTCTAAATTTTATTCAATGATAAAATTGAGCAGATTTCCAAAGAAATATAATAAATAATAATATATATATTGTTGTATAAATGGCTGTTGGTCTTCCTAATAAATAAAATAAAATAAATAAATAAAATATACGGACAAATCACACATTGAGTAAGCCCCAAAGTAAGTTCGAGACTTATGTTATGGGATACTCACTCAACGATACTATATTTTATAACAAATACATATATAGATAATCATCCAAAACCCAGGTCAATCTGAAAGAGATTATTTTCCATCTTGACCCGACTGGGGATCGAACGGGACCTCCGGCGTAATGACCGTTAGGCCACGGAGGTCGTCAAAATCTATAACATAAAGTGTCAATTTTCTTTCTTTTCAACAAATATTCATTTAATGCTCATATTTCAGATGAAAGTCCGAACGCGCCGCCCGGCAACAGGCAGCAGTTCGCGAACCTTGTTCACTTGTTCGGCGAACTCATTCGGAGAGATGTCTTCTCTCACGACGCGTACATGTGTACGCTTATATCTAGAGGTAAGATAACATTTTCTATATAATGTAGTGCAACTATAGTAGATTGTTGATCGAGCAGAAAGTGACTTTTAATTGCATCGAGTGTAAGTTTGAAGCCCGAGCGTAGATGGCTTTAAAAACACGAGTGCAATTAAAAGTCACTTTTGCGAGATTCATAATCTGCTTTTCTTTCAACTACCGGTCCTAAGGTCCTTAATTCGCGTCAATTTTCTTTTTTTTTCGGCAATGGTCGCACATTTTTTATTTATATAATCAGCCTTTGTTCGCGGGAATAAAAATAAGTCTGATTGGCTAATACAAATCTAGTTGGTCATGCTTACAGCCTGTGATTGGCCTATTCTTATAGGAATAGCGCTGATTGGCTGACATAAATCTAGTTGGTCATGACTGCAGAATTAAGGCCTGCGATTGGTCAGTCGCTTGGGATATGCGGCCTTAGGACAAAAAAAATGCAGTAATGGATTTTCATACTACTTTTCTGCACTGTTTTTACTTGAAAACAGTGCAGAAAAGTAGTATGGTAACAATGGATTTTTCAATACAGTTGTATAACATAGCGTAATTTCTGAGCCTATATCTATTATTCGAAATTTGAATATTTTGCACAGGCATCTTACTTTTCCGCGGTCGTGACTTACTTTTCCGAGCTCGATCATTACTTTTGCAGTTTAGTTTTAATTCAATTTAAAAGCAAGGACTTTTCGTACATAGAATAAAATTGGATACAATTTATACGAATGATTATTATAAATAGTTGTTTATTATCAAATATTTTTAACAAACATTTAGTTTCATTTACATACTATTTAGTTTTAATTTAATTATTTTCACATAAACATTTGTCAAAAATCGAATACTTTGGCTGTATACGCGTACGAGTCCGTTGCTTAAAATCGTCGTAAAAAAAATTGCAAAAACGCGCCATTATTTGAGAATTTTCAATTTGTTTTTTTGTTGTGTTTTTCGAATTGTATTTTAAATTGATTTTAATTCTTTGATTTGTTTTTTACTACTTTTCACAACTGTATTGAAAAACGTTGTTTGGCACACGTGCGGAAGTGTCATTTTCACTCGTCCCGACTCTTGACCCTCGCCTTCGGCTCGGGCCAAGACTAGTCGGGACTCGTGCAACATGACACATTTTCCGCACTTGTATCAAAAACTACTATTCATACATACTTTACTGCGCTGTTTTGCTATGGAGCAATAAATTGCTGTTTTGTGCATACTATTTAGGTTATTAATGGCAAAATTACAGCGTAGTTGGAAGAAAAATTATTTTTCTTATGAAGTTTGAAATGTAAGGGGTTGGACAAACTGACGCTAAAGCGAGCGAGAGAGCGAATCTACGCGTCCCGCTCACTCCTTATAACAGCTCATAAGTCTCTCGCTCATTTCTAGTCGCTCGCGTGGAATTCGCCTCGGTTTTAGAGTGGTTTTGCCCCTTGTCAAAAACACGGAAATAGTAAAAAAATACGTCATTATGTTTTTTTTTTCTAGCCTATTGAGGCGTCCCACTGCTGGGAAAAGCCCTCCCGTTTCACTTTCCATCGACTTTTAATTTTATTTAAATAAATTTTCCAAGGTGATCTAATCTCTCCCACTGAGCCGACATCGACCACCCACGCCCCACACGTGGGGTCGCAGCCCGCCAACAGCTCCAACGCCAGCCACAACATGGATGAGGATATCTTCGCTGGCATCGACCTCAAGCCCAAGATGGAGGTAACTCATACATTTGATGATCTCCGAGGTGACCAATCTCCCCACTGAGCAGACATCGACCGCCCACGCCCCACACGTGGGGTCGCAGCCCGCCAACAGCTCCAACGCCAGCCACAACATGGACGAGGATATCTTCGCTGGCATCGACCTCAAGCCCAAGATGGAGGTAACTCATACATTTGATGATCTCCGAGGTGACCAATCTCCCCACTGAGCAGACATCGACCGCCCATGCCCCACACGTGGGGTCGCAGCCCGCCAACAGCTCCAACGCCAGCCACAACATGGACGAGGATATCTTCGCTGGCATCGACCTCAAGCCCAAGATGGAGGTAACTCATACATTTGATGATCTCCGAGGTGACCAATCTCCCCACTGAGCAGACATCGACCGCCCATGCCCCACACGTGGGGTCGCAGCCCGCCAACAGCTCCAACGCCAGCCACAACATGGACGAGGATATCTTCGCTGGCATCGACCTCAAGCCCAAGATGGAGGTAACTCATACATTTGATGATCTCCGAGGTGACCAATCTCCCCACTGAGCAGACATCGACCGCCCACGCCCCACACGTGGGGTCGCAACCCGCCAACAGCTCCAACGCCAGCCACAACATGGACGAGGATATCTTCGCTGGCATCGACCTCAAGCCCAAGATGGAGGTAACTCATACATTTGATGGTCTCCGAGGTGACCAATCTCCCCACTGAGCAGACATCGACCGCCCACGCCCCACACGTGGGGTCGCAGCCCGCCAACAGCTCCAACGCCAGCCACAACATGGACGAGGACATCTTCGCGGGCATCGACCTCAAGCCCAAAATGGAGGTAACTCATACATTTGATGATCTCCGAGGTGACCAATCTCCCCACTGAGCCGACATCGACCGCCCACGCCCCACACGTGGGGTCGCAGCCCGCCAACAGCTCCAACGCCAGCCACAACATGGATGAGGATATCTTCGCTGGCATCGACCTCAAGCCCAAGATGGAGGTAACTCATACATTTGATGGTGTCCGAGGTGACCAATCTCCCTACTGAGCCGACATCGGCCGATTTATAAAGTACCGAGTAGTATCGAGGGTCAAAACAATTATTTAGTTTACGTCTAGCCGAAAATGCGCCTCAAAAACTCATCAATGTTAGTATCTTTTTTGGGGCCATCTTGGTAAATGTAGCGTAAGTCCACCAACTATGTGGACCAAGTTTATGAAGGCTTCTTCCAACAGACAAAGACAGCTATAGTTTTATGAGATGCCTGCTACATCTCCCTTATATGGTTAAGTTATACGTATAAGCACTACTAACATAAGTCATCTATAAATAGTAATTGTTATGCAGGAAAATGTACGAATGGACCTGGACGACTCCAAAATCGACGACGACTTGGACAAGCTCCTGCAACATATCAAAGAGGACCAGCAGAACTCTATGGACGCCCCGGACAGCCCCAAAGACCCAGGGGAGCCTTCTCATAGGTATAGCTTTTTATATTACTAGTATTTGTTAATTTCCCACGGGAACAGTGCTTTTTCCCGGGATGAAAAGTAGCCTATGTCCTTCTCAGTACTTCTAACTATGTGTAAATTTCAGGAATATTGGTTCAGTAGATAAAGCGTGAAGAGGTGACGAACAAACAAACTCATTTTCTCATTTATAATAATAGTCAGGATTAGGATTGGACTGATTGATCTGTGTAATAGAGAAAATAAATAGAAGTTAAGGAAATTTGTAAAATAAGAAACATTGTTTGAATTTTCCAGTGTAAATTCTCCAATGATGGGACCAAGTGGTATGTCCATTCCGGGCATGCCATCCATGGGAATGGGACCAATGACCAGTAAGTTTTAAATTATGTCATTGCTTATTGATGTTCGATGCTTCTTTTTTTGTTGCACATTTCAGTTTTTTAAGCCTCGTATCCACTAGGCAACATTGACGCGCAACATGTTCGATCTCTATGAGGGAGAAACGTTCACGAGAACTATTTCACTTTAGTCAGTAGATGCGAGTGAGATAGCATAATATCTCGCGCGTCAATGTTGCCTATTGGATACGAGGCTTACCAACAACAATCAAACATGATTTTCATCTTTATTTCTCTAAGTAAAATATTGACACCTAACCCCAAACTCTCAAAAAATAGGTATGCGCACAACAAGTTCCGGGCCGTCAAGCGCGAGCGGCGCGCCGCACGCCGCCAACACTGGCGGTGCTGTGGCCGGCGCGGCTTGCGGTGGTGCTGTGTCTAGGCATTACCACTACACGATGCACTTCCCCCTGCCCCCCGCCGAGCCGGACCACACCCCGCACGACGCCAACCAGCGACACATCCTGCTGTACGGCGTCGGACGGCAGCGGGACGACGCCAAGCACGCCGTCAAGAAGATGACTAAAGGTTGGTGTAACTCTGTACACTACCACTACATGATATACTTCCTTCTGCACCCTGCGGAGCCGCCAAGCACGCCGTCAAGAAGATGACCAAAGGTTGGTGTAACTATATACACTACCACTACACGATGCACTTCCCCTGCCCCCGCCGAGCCGGACCACACCCCGCACGACGCCAACCAGCGACACATCCTGCTGTACGGCGTCGGACGGCAGCGGGACGACGCCAAGCACGCCGTCAAGAAGATGACCAAAGGTTGGTGATACTATATACACTACCACTACACGATGCACTTCCTCCTGCCCCCCGCCGAGCCGGACCACACCCCGCACGACGCCAACCAGCGACACATCCTGCTGTACGGCGTCGGACGGCAGCGGGACGACGCCAAGCACGCCGTCAAGAAGATGACTAAAGGTTGGTGTAACTCTGTACACTACCACTACATGATATACTTCCTTCTGCACCCTGCGGAGCCGCCAAGCACGCCGTCAAGAAGATGACCAAAGGTTGGTGTAACTATATACACTACCACTACACGATGCACTTCCCCCTGCCCCCCGCGGAGCCGGACCACACCCCGCACGACGCCAACCAGCGACACATCCTGCTGTACGGCGTCGGACGGCAGCGGGACGACGCCAAGCACGCCGTCAAGAAGATGACCAAAGGTTGGTGATACTATATACACTACCACTACACGATGCACTTCCTCCTGCCCCCCGCCGAGCCGGACCACACCCCGCACGACGCCAACCAGCGACACATCCTGCTGTACGGCGTCGGACGGCAGCGGGACGACGCCAAGCACGCCGTCAAGAAGATGACCAAAGGTTGGTGTAACTATATACACTACCACTACACGATGCACTTCCCCCTGCCCCCCGCGGAGCCGGACCACACCCCGCACGACGCCAACCAGCGACACATCCTGCTGTACGGCGTCGGACGGCAGCGGGACGACGCCAAGCACGCCGTCAAGAAGATGACCAAAGGTTGGTGATACTATATACACTACCACTACACGATGCACTTCCTCCTGCCCCCGCCGAGCCGGACCACACCCCGCACGACGCCAACCAGCGACACATCCTGCTGTACGGCGTCGGACGGCAGCGGGACGACGCCAAGCACGCCGTCAAGAAGATGACTAAAGGTTGGTGTAACTCTGTACACTACCACTACATGATATACTTCCTTCTGCACCCTGCGGAGCCGCCAAGCACGCCGTCAAGAAGATGACCAAAGGTTGGTGTAACTATATACACTACCACTACACGATGCACTTCCCCCTGCCCCCCGCGGAGCCGGACCACACCCCGCACGACGCCAACCAGCGACACATCCTGCTGTACGGCGTCGGACGGCAGCGGGACGACGCCAAGCACGCCGTCAAGAAGATGACCAAAGGTTGGTGATACTATATACACTACCACTACACGATGCACTTCCTCCTGCCCCCGCCGAGCCGGACCACACCCCGCACGACGCCAACCAGCGACACATCCTGCTGTACGGCGTCGGACGGCAGCGGGACGACGCCAAGCACGCCGTCAAGAAGATGACTAAAGGTTGGTGTAACTCTGTACACTACCACTACATGATATACTTCCTTCTGCACCCTGCGGAGCCGCCAAGCACGCCGTCAAGAAGATGACCAAAGGTTGGTGTAACTATATACACTACCACTACACGATGCACTTCCCCCTGCCCCCCGCGGAGCCGGACCACACCCCGCACGACGCCAACCAGCGACACATCCTGCTGTACGGCGTCGGACGGCAGCGGGACGACGCCAAGCACGCCGTCAAGAAGATGACCAAAGGTTGGTGATACTATATACACTACCACTACACGATGCACTTCCTCCTGCCCCCCGCCGAGCCGGACCACACCCCGCACGACGCCAACCAGCGACACATCCTGCTGTACGGCGTCGGACGGCAGCGGGACGACGCCAAGCACGCCGTCAAGAAGATGACCAAAGGTTGGTGATACTATATACACTACCACTACACGATGCACTTCCTCCTGCCCCCCGCCGAGCCGGACCACACCCCGCACGACGCCAACCAGCGACACATCCTGCTGTACGGCGTCGGACGGCAGCGGGACGACGCCAAGCACGCCGTCAAGAAGATGACCAAAGGTTGGTGTAACTCTGTACACTACCACTACATGATGCACTTCCTTCTGCACCCCGCGGAGCCGCCAAGCACGCCGTCAAGAAAATGACCAAAGGTAAGAATACCGTCCTTTCAAGAGAAATGCATGTAATGATTCTTATGAATAGAGCACGAAGCAGGTAAAGAGAGGAGATGCGCATAGGCATTTTACATATGAAAGACAGTGTCCGCATTGGGAGGGGAGCGGGGGACGTATACTTACCGTAGACAGAAATTAAAAAATGAACTCTTATTGGATAGACGTACGACTTATTTTATCTCATTTTAACAAACTGTATAGCCACCTATTGGCCAGTAGCAGAATTATTTTCGCAAACTGTTCTATCAATTCTCTTGAGTTCTGCTATTACCCACTAGATGGCTGCACTGACAGGCGTGTATCCACCGCTGTGGGAATAATTACGTAAACAAGCTAATTATTAAAAATAAAAAATACGACTGACAACCCACATAGCCTATGTCAGTCGGAGGAATGCAAGGAATCTAACAATACTTCTCACATCAAAATCTGTCAAGCCGTTCAGGACCTATGGTGGAATAAAGAAACTTACATACATACATACTTACATACATGAACCCTAAAAACATAACACTCCTTTCTTGGTCAGTCGTGTAAAAATACTTACGAGTGAAAATATATACTTTTATCGCGTAATTCCTTGTTGTGTGTGTTACTTTTACACCCCACAATTTACAGCACTTCATTGTTAATGAGCACAATCTAAAATTTCGCGTAACTTCAACACATCTGCGGCACGTGTTGACACTGTGAAGTGAACTCCGCGAATGCGACAATAGTGACGTCTGGTGGCAAATAGTTAGAAGCCTCAAGTTGGTCGACTGGGGACAGGTCTACTAGCTTATGAACAGCTCTTCTTCATATGTCCTCTGTGGAATAGAGTAATAGGCCGCTCTTGTGGTAATTTTGGCTGGCTATTTTTAAAAAATCTGCAAGTAACAGCTAGTTATTTTTATAGATTTAATTATTTTTTTCAGAAATCTGTAAGTTGTTTTCGAAGAAATTCTCCATTGACGTAGCTGAAGGTGGAAAAATTAAGAAGCATTCGAGAAGCGAGTTCAATTTTGAAGCAGTCACACAGAAGTTTCAGGCAAGTTTCTTATTCTTCACCGTGACATGTTTTTTTTTTCTTATAAATAATTTCACTTATCAGAAAGCTCTGGTCAAAAGGCGGTTTTTTCGGTTTTTCCTCTCGACATTGATTGTTTTGAATTGCTAGCGTTTTTTGCCCATGGTCCGATCGGGTAGTTCTTCTCTTAGTCGTCCCGTATATTGCACTTGGCGACGAGTAGAACTAGACGAATTTTAGAATGACTTTAATGAATTGATTTAATTTCCTTAGGCGATGTCAATGTACGAGCAAGGCGCGGTATCGTGGGCGGTAGGCGGCGCGGTGTGCGAATCGCTGGCTGCGTACGCGGCGGGCGCTATCACGTACCTGCCGCAGCCCGAGCACGTGGCGTTCGCGCTCGACCTCATGGAGATCGCGCTCAACGTGCACGGCCTCATCGAGACTTGCATCCAGGTGATGAGACACACATGCGCAGGCGATGTCAATGTGCAATCGCTGGCTGCGTACGCGGCGGGCGCCATCACGTACCTGCCGCAGCCCGAGCACGTGGCGTTCGCGCTCGACCTCATGGAGATCGCGCTCAACGTGCACGGCCTCATCGAGACTTGCATCCAGGTGATGAGACACACATGCGCAGGCGATGTCAATGTGCAATCGCTGGCTGCGTACGCGGCGGGCGCCATCACGTACCTGCCGCAGCCCGAGCACGTGGCGTTCGCGCTCGACCTCATGGAGATCGCGCTCAACGTGCACGGCCTCATCGAGACTTGCATCCAGGTGATGAGACACACATGCGCAGGCGATGTCAATGTGCAATCGCTGGCTGCGTACGCGGCGGGCGCCATCACGTACCTGCCGCAGCCCGAGCACGTGGCGTTCGCGCTCGACCTCATGGAGATCGCGCTCAACGTGCACGGCCTCATCGAGACTTGCATCCAGGTGATGAGACACACATGCGCAGGCGATGTCAATGTGCAATCGCTGGCTGCGTACGCGGCGGGCGCCATCACGTACCTGCCGCAGCCCGAGCACGTGGCGTTCGCGCTCGACCTCATGGAGATCGCGCTCAACGTGCACGGCCTCATCGAGACTTGCATCCAGGTGATGAGACACACATGCGCAGGCGATGTCAATGTGCAATCGCTGGCTGCGTACGCGGCGGGCGCCATCACGTACCTGCCGCAGCCCGAGCACGTGGCGTTCGCGCTCGACCTCATGGAGATCGCGCTCAACGTGCACGGCCTCATCGAGACTTGCATCCAGGTGATGAGACACACATGCGCAGGCGATGTCAATGTGCAATCGCTGGCTGCGTACGCGGCGGGCGCCATCACGTACCTGCCGCAGCCCGAGCACGTGGCGTTCGCGCTCGACCTCATGGAGATCGCGCTCAACGTGCACGGCCTCATCGAGACTTGCATCCAGGTGATGAGACACACATGCGCAGGCGATGTCAATGTGCAATCGCTGGCTGCGTACGCGGCGGGCGCCATCACGTACCTGCCGCAGCCCGAGCACGTGGCGTTCGCGCTCGACCTCATGGAGATCGCGCTCAACGTGCACGGCCTCATCGAGACTTGCATCCAGGTGATGAGACACACATGCGCAGGCGATGTCAATGTGCAATCGCTGGCTGCGTACGCGGCGGGCGCCATCACGTACCTGCCGCAGCCCGAGCACGTGGCGTTCGCGCTCGACCTCATGGAGATCGCGCTCAACGTGCACGGCCTCATCGAGACTTGCATCCAGGTGATGAGACACACATGCGCAGGCGATGTCAATGTGCAATCGCTGGCTGCGTACGCGGCGGGCGCCATCACGTACCTGCCGCAGCCCGAGCACGTGGCGTTCGCGCTCGACCTCATGGAGATCGCGCTCAACGTGCACGGCCTCATCGAGACTTGCATCCAGGTGATGAGACACACATGCGCAGGCGATGTCAATGTGCAATCGCTGGCTGCGTACGCGGCGGGCGCCATCACGTACCTGCCGCAGCCCGAGCACGTGGCGTTCGCGCTCGACCTCATGGAGATCGCGCTCAACGTGCACGGCCTCATCGAGACTTGCATCCAGGTGATGAGACACACATGCGCAGGCGATGTCAATGTGCAATCGCTGGCTGCGTACGCGGCGGGCGCCATCACGTACCTGCCGCAGCCCGAGCACGTGGCGTTCGCGCTCGACCTCATGGAGATCGCGCTCAACGTGCACGGCCTCATCGAGACTTGCATCCAGGTGATGAGACACACATGCGCAGGCGATGTCAATGTGCAATCGCTGGCTGCGTACGCGGCGGGCGCCATCACGTACCTGCCGCAGCCCGAGCACGTGGCGTTCGCGCTCGACCTCATGGAGATCGCGCTCAACGTGCACGGCCTCATCGAGACTTGCATCCAGGTGATGAGACACACATGCGCAGGCGATGTCAATGTGCAATCGCTGGCTGCGTACGCGGCGGGCGCCATCACGTACCTGCCGCAGCCCGAGCACGTGGCGTTCGCGCTCGACCTCATGGAGATCGCGCTCAACGTGCACGGCCTCATCGAGACTTGCATCCAGGTGATGAGACACACATGCGCAGGCGATGTCAATGTGCAATCGCTGGCTGCGTACGCGGCGGGCGCCATCACGTACCTGCCGCAGCCCGAGCACGTGGCGTTCGCGCTCGACCTCATGGAGATCGCGCTCAACGTGCACGGCCTCATCGAGACTTGCATCCAGGTGATGAGACACACATGCGCAGGCGATGTCAATGTGCAATCGCTGGCTGCGTACGCGGCGGGCGCCATCACGTACCTGCCGCAGCCCGAGCACGTGGCGTTCGCGCTCGACCTCATGGAGATCGCGCTCAACGTGCACGGCCTCATCGAGACTTGCATCCAGGTGATGAGACACACATGCGCAGGCGATGTCAATGTGCAATCGCTGGCTGCGTACGCGGCGGGCGCCATCACGTACCTGCCGCAGCCCGAGCACGTGGCGTTCGCGCTCGACCTCATGGAGATCGCGCTCAACGTGCACGGCCTCATCGAGACTTGCATCCAGGTGATGAGACACACATGCGCAGGCGATGTCAATGTGCAATCGCTGGCTGCGTACGCGGCGGGCGCCATCACGTACCTGCCGCAGCCCGAGCACGTGGCGTTCGCGCTCGACCTCATGGAGATCGCGCTCAACGTGCACGGCCTCATCGAGACTTGCATCCAGGTGATGAGACACACATGCGCAGGCGATGTCAATGTGCAATCGCTGGCTGCGTACGCGGCGGGCGCCATCACGGATGTTTGTAATATATTGGGTAAAACTAAACGCGGGCGTTTCGCATTGCTGCCGCCAGAGGGCGTTCGGGGTTTTTCACTCTGCTCGTGCGAATGGCTCGCGGACGGCCATTGCATTGCCCTATGCGATATCGGTTTGATTTTTAATACGCGAGAGGTTCCGCGTTCTTTGATTGCTAATTAGCTTGAGTTGTGTTTGTGAATTTCCTGTTTGTTAAATAACTATTGAACTTTGTGTTTGTGTACCCGTCATGGTGACTTTTTCTTGTGAGAGGTGAAACGTGGCTGGCGGTTCACATCTGGCTGTTCCCGAGTGAAACTACGGGAAGAAATCTATTTATTTGTCCTGGGGAATTGAGATCTCAAGGGTTAGGTAGGGTGATTAGGAATTCCCCCTTCCCGAAGATACTCAAGTTTGGATCCGAAGAGAAAGAAGATTTAGCTTGGTAAGTGCTTTTTAAGTGTAATTAATTTATAGGTTAGGTTATCATATAGGGCCCTGTAGCTCCCTTCATAAGCTACGGTGGTAGCAGACTGCGTTAAGTTATTTAGGTTTTAGTCGGGCAAACGTGGTGCCGCGTGGAGATTTCTTCCCGGTACTTATTTTTTACCGGTGGTTTTTTCCCGGTGAAGTTCCGGTACAGAATTCTTCCCGCCGCTTCGTTTGTCCGGATTCGCTCTGCGCACATTTTCTGGCAGCAGAGCGTAGTTGCTCTGCACAATTTCTGGTAGCAGAGCGTAGTTTATCTACCCTCTATTTGTTCGTTTGTAAAAAAATAATTAATTGTTTGTAAAAATTATTAGATTTTTCTTAGTTTGTTTGTATAAGAATATTTGTAACCTTTTTTGTATTTGTTTGCGGTTTGTACCGTGCGTTCCGGGTTTGTGCCATTCTCATACCTACCGCGGTTCTTCGTGTAGTTGCTTGATTTTGTTGTTTTTTATTTACCTTTTGTTATTTTTTGTTTGTGACTTGACGCGATGGCGAAGGCCTCCAATGCTAGGGCGACACTCGCCAACGAATTGAGATGGTTTGTGACGGCCGGAGGACTCCTGTCCCGGAAGGACAGGGAGGGCGCCATACTGCTAAGAGCGGATCACCTCCACTCACGTTTGATTAGCGCGGAAGCGGCCATGGCGGCGCTTACCGAAGCCGATCTTACCCCGGAGGCCTACGCAGGTCACATGGCGGACATGGACCAGATCCTGAGTCTGCACGATGATATCGCGGAGGCGGTGACCGCAATAAGGGCGAGACAGGCTGGCGGACCAGCCCCTCGCACACCTGTTAGACAGGAAGGACCAGCGGTTACTGGTCGGCTCCCCACCCTTCAGCTGTCCCACTTTGGGGGTAGGATGGAGGAGTGGGTGGCATATAAAAATATGTTTGAGTCCCTGGTCGTAGCACGACAGGATTTGTCGAAGGCCCAGAAGATGGCCTACCTCCTCTCCACTCTTGAGGGTGAAGCGCGGTCGCTCATCCAGCACCTCCGGGTGGAGGACGACCAGTACGATACGGCTTGGGAGTTATTGAACTCCCGCTACCAAAATTTACGTTTGTTAGCGGATGCGCACGCCGCACAGTTGATGGCCCTGCCCAAGGTGGCCAACAGGGCACAGTTGCGCCTGCAGTTGCTCACGCCCGTTACAGTGGCCTGTAACGCGCTCCGCACACTGGGGCTGCCGGTGGACCAATGGTCTTTTTTGTTGGTGCACATTGTATTGGGCAAATTGCCCAATGACATCCGCTCGCGATTTGAGCGCGAGAATGCGGAACGGGATAGCACCACCCTACCAACATTCACTGACTTGGTGAAGTTTTTGGAGTTTGAGGCACGGGCGGCTGAGAATACCATGACGGACTCAGCGCCATCCAGAGCGCCTGAACGTAGGCCCTTGGAACCCTCATGGCGAGGAGGCCCCAACAGGGACGGCAACCGCCACCGCGTGGAGCTGGTGCGCGGGTTGCACACACGGCAGCAGTCGCGAGGGACGCGGACTGCCTGCAATGTGGTCGGATGGGCCACAGCCTGCTGCAATGCAGGGACTGGCAGGGACTGCCAGTACAAGATCGGCGCCGCATGGCAAAGCGGCATGAACTTTGCTTTTATTGTTTGGGCGGTCACTATGCACGTGACTGTCCCAGTGCCATACCATGCAGTGCATGCCGTGGGCGGCACCACGCGATGCTTTGCATGAACCGCAACGGGGATGGCACCCGGATGTTGAGGCAGGGGTCCCCTATGGGCGGGGGCGCTCCTGCGCGAAGCCCTCCACCACCGGACGGAGGACGCGGCTTCGCTCGTCGCACCCCCTCGGGAGGGGGGTCGCGTACCGGCGCGGGTCTTGGCGGACCGGGACCACGCGCCCCAAGGTCGGGGCCAGTATGTGGCTGGCCAGGCCCCGGATAGGGCCCCCATGGGCGGGGGCCCTAGATCGGACGTGAGAGTGGGGACACCCTCCACGCGGGTTACCAATGCCCAACACATGCAGCCGCAGCGGTTTTCTCCGCCGCTGCACGAGTACCCACGGCTGGAGTACCACCCGCCGTACCATATGTATGGCCGGGCCGCGGGTTATGCCCCCCTCAGATGGGGATGTGCACTCGCCCGCCATATTATCCGGGTCAGTGGCGCGCCCCTGGTTTGGAGAGAGTGGGGAGCCCGTAACTAGCTTGCTCCCTTGCTGGGACAGAGCCGCGGACGGTTCTGCTTCCTACCGCGGTGGTCCGCGTATGGGGTCGTGGGGGGGAAGCCATTAATTTGAGAGCTCTGTTGGACTCAGGGGCTCAAAGCAGTTTGGTTACCACTCGAGTGGCACGCCAGTTAGGTTTAGTCGTGGAAGACTCGCCTGTGCCACTTCTTGGAGTTGGTGGCATACAAGTGAAGTGTCTGACGGGCCAGACACTTGTCACCTTTTCTTCGCTGAAGTCCTCCACAATGAGGATCACGACTTCGGCTATGGTAATGGATACCATTGCGGGTTGGCACCCCTCGACAGACATACCGCCGGGTGTGTTGTCTTTGGTTTCGGGTCTGGATTTGGCCGACCCCTTTGTCTTTCATCCCGGCCCAGTGGACTTGCTCCTGGGCTCGGACGTATTGGGTTGGATTTTGTTGGGTACACAGAAGGCTCTGGGTTCGTCTTCACTGATGGCAGTGTCTACGATTTTTGGTTTTGCCCTGATGGGCCCTGTGTTTGATAATGGCACCGCGGAGGAGCCACCGGTTGTCGCATCTGCGTCCTTGGCCAAGACCATGCAAAGGTTTTGGGAGGTGGAGGAGCCACCTATGAGTTCCAGGATGGATCCGGAACACGCTGAGTGCGAAGCCCTTTTTCGATCGACCACGGAGAGGTTGCCCTCCGGTCGGTTTGTAACTAGGTTACCCTTTGTTGCCTCTCGTCCTAGCCTAGGGCAAAGTAGGGCGCTTGCGGAGAAACGACTGCTGTCCATGGAGCGACGCATGCAGCGTGACCACGTACTTCGCGATAAATATATTGAATTTATGCGCGAGTACGAGGATTTGGGTCACATGTCTCCGGCTCGAGTTGATTGGAGCTCAACTGAGCATTACTTTTTGCCCCACCACGCGGTGGTGAAGGCCTCAACAGGCAAATTGAGGACCGTCTTCGATGGGTCCGCACCCACTTCGAACGGAGTTTCGTTGAATCTATGTTTGCATTCAGGTCCCAAATTGCATAGGGACATAATTGACATCATCTTGAACTTTAGAAGACATCAAGTGGTTTTTGGCGCGGACATCCGGATGATGTTCCGCCAGACAGTCATACATCCTGAGGACAGGCGATTCCAGTTGATACTCTGGCGTGAGCGCCCTGAGGATCCTGTGACGGTGTATGAACTCAATACAAACACCTATGGTTTGAAATCTAGTCCCTATATCGCCATCAGATCATTGCTTGAATTGGCAGAGCGGGAACGGATCCGCTTTCCCCGTGGGGCTTCCGTGCTGTCACGTGACTTGTATGTTGATGACGTGTGCACCGGAGCCCAAAGTATTGAGGAGGCCCTCCTACTGCGGGATGAATTGATTGAAATATTGAAGACAGGTGGCTACGAGCTACGTAAGTGGTTGTCTAATGAGCCTAAAGTTCTAGAAGGGATCCCGGAGGATCACCAACAGAACCCTCACCTGTTTGAGGATGTGGATGATCCCAACAGGATAGCGGTGCTGGGCATGCAGTACCAGCCGCTAACCGATATTTTCACATTCCAAGTGGACTTGGAAGTACCAAAAGTCTGGACTAAGAGAACAGTGTTGTCCGTAATAGCTCGTATGTTTGATCCAAGCGGTTGGATCAGTCCAGTGATATTCTCTGCAAAGTGTCTTCTTCAGAGACTTTGGACTTTGGGCGTCTCGTGGGACGAGCCGCTGTTTGGCTCTCCATTGGATGATTGGCTCGAGTTGTTTTCATCGATTAAGGAAGTCAATCGGATTGCCTTGCCTCGTCGAATATTGCCCCCGGGAAATATCGAGCCAGCCTGCATGGCTTTTGTGACGCGTCGGAGCGAGGCTACGCCGCGTCAGTCTATATGCGGACAGTTGACGCCGATGGCCGGGTCAATGTCTCGCTTTTGTTAGGGAAGAGCAAGGTCGCCCCCATCAGGACTAGGCTGACTATTCCCAAGCTTGAGTTGAGTGGAGCTCACCTTCTCTCTAAATTGTTGCATCACGTTGCCAGTGAGCTGGCGGCCACGGTCGAGATACGGGACATCTTCGCCTGGTCGGATAGCCAGGTCGCGCTTGCATGGTTGCGCGCGGCCCCACATACCTTGGAGGTTTTTGTGGGAAATCGGGTTTCCCAAATCCAGAATATCGGAATTGATATAACATGGAGACATGTGCCGGGAGAGCTTAACCCAGCGGACTGTGCTTCCCGAGGTTGCACGGCACCAGAATTGGTGTCACACCCGCTCTGGTGGGGTCCAGAGTGGCTGATGGGATCAGAAACTTCTTGGCCTGTCTGTCAGACAGATGTTACTTCTTTGAGTTTGACTGGGCTCCGTGTACATGCTGTAGTCGCTGAGACGACGTCGGAGCCGGATTGGCTACTTGCTCGGTATAGCAGCTTGGATAAGCTTCTGGGTGTCACCAGTTGGATTAAGCGTTTCATACATAATTGTAGAAACCCACAGGCAAAACGGTTGGAGCCGATTGCAGGTGCAGAAGAGCGCCGGAGCGCATTGTTGCATTGGGTCCGTGTCGTGCAGACCGGACGGTTTGAGTCAGAGCTTCAGATTTTGCGCGACGGACGCGCTAAGTTGAAGGGCGCGGTCGCTCGTTTGAACCCGTACATCGACTCGGATGGGCTTCTTCGGGTTGGAGGCAGGCTCCGGAAGGCGGATCTTCCATATGAGACTCGCCATCCTCTGTTGTTGCCCAAGGGCGGACCCTTGGTGCAGCTTTTGGTGTCTGATCGACACATTCGTAACGCCCATGCTGGGTGCAATGCTTTGTTGGCTATTTTGCAACGCGAGTTTTGGATTTTGTCAGCCCGAAGAGCAATCCGTAGTGTCCTGTTTCGATGTATTGCATGTTATAGGTTGAAGGCATCCACGATGCAACCACAGATGGGTGATTTGCCCGCTGATCGAATCCGACCTTCGAGACCGTTTGACGGCGTTGGAACCGATTTTGCCGGTCCCTTTTCGATCAAGGCTTCTCCCTTTCGTAATGCCCGTATTGTAAAGGGCTATTTGTGTGTATTTGTTTGTTTGGCCACCAAGGCTGTCCATTTGGAGGTGGTATCGGCTCTGACTACGGAGGCCTTCGTCGCCGCGTTGGATCGCTTTGTTTCGCGTCGAGGTCTACCTTCCCTTATTAGGTCTGACAATGGCACAAACTATAAGGGAACTGTAAATTATCTTAAGGATGTTTCTGTGTTTATTGATAAAAATTGTACTAGTTTAAGTCAAATTGCTGCCCAAAGGGGAATAACCTGGAAGTTTAGTCCCCCAAGTTGCCCCCATTGGGGAGGGATTTTTGAAGCGGCTGTGAAATCCGCAAAGACCCACCTCCGCCGCATTATCGGAGAAACGGCTCTAACTTTTGAAGAGCTGGCCACAGTGTTTTGTAAAGTTGAGGCGGTCCTCAACTCTCGTCCTCTCTGTCCGCTATCTCCAGATCCAAATGACTTGGAAGCTCTCACCCCTGGTCATTTTTTGGTGGGAGGGCCGTTGAATGCCCTGCCCGAATACCCGTGGAAGGATGAACGCGTATATCGGTTGTCGCGTTTTCAAATGTTGCAGCAAATGAGCCAGGACTTTTGGCGTCGCTGGTCGCTTGAATATTTGCATTTGCTGCAGCAAAGAGTGAAGTGGACAGACAGGACTGAGCCTCCCAGGGAGGGTGATTTAGTATTGTTAAAAGAGGCAAATTTGCCCTCATTGCTTTGGCGACGAGCTCGCATATTACGTTTGATTCTTGGCGGAGATGGCACTCCGCGTGTGGCTGAGGTGTTGGTCGACGGTTCGATTTTAAGGAGAGGTGTGACCTCTCTCGCCCGCCTTCCCGTAGAGTAAGCTAGCGGTCTGCTTCTCAGACCGGGACGGGGGGATGTTTGTAATATATTGGGTAAAACTAAACGCAGGCGTTTCGCATTGCTGCCGCCAGAGGGCGTTCGGGGTTTTCACTCTGCTCGTGCGAATGGCTCGCGGACGGCCATTGCATTGCCCTATGCGATATCGGTTTGATTTTTAATACGCGAGAGGTTCCGCGTTCTTTGATTGCTAATTAGCTTGAGTTGTGTTTGTGAATTTCCTGTTTGTTAAATAACTATTGAACTTTGTGTTTGTGTACCCGTCATGGTGACTTTTTCTTGTGAGAGGTGAAACGTGGCTGGCGGTTCACATCTGGCTGTTCCCGAGTGAAACTACGGGAAGAAATCTATTTATTTGTCCTGGGGAATTGAGATCTCAAGGGTTAGGTAGGGTGATTAGGAATTCCCCCTTCCCGAAGATACTCAAGTTTGGATCCGAAGAGAAAGAAGATTTAGCTTGGTAAGTGCTTTTTAAGTGTAATTAATTTATAGGTTAGGTTATCATATAGGGCCCTGTAGCTCCCTTCATAAGCTACGGTGGTAGCAGACTGCGTTAAGTTATTTAGGTTTTAGTCGGGCAAACGTGGTGCCGCGTGGAGATTTCTTCCCGGTACTTATTTTTTACCGGTGGTTTTTTCCCGGTGAAGTTCCGGTACAGAATTCTTCCCGCCGCTTCGTTTGTCCGGATTCGCTCTGCGCACATTTTCTGGCAGCAGAGCGTAGTTGCTCTGCCTGCCGCAGCCCGAGCACGTGGCGTTCGCGCTCGACCTCATGGAGATCGCGCTCAACGTGCACGGCCTCATCGAGACTTGCATCCAGGTGATGAGACACACATGCGCAGGCGATGTCAATGTGCAATCGCTGGCTGCGTACGCGGCGGGCGCCATCACGTACCTGCCGCAGCCCGAGCACGTGGCGTTCGCGCTCGACCTCATGGAGATCGCGCTCAACGTGCACGGCCTCATCGAGACTTGCATCCAGGTGATGAGACACACATGCGCAGGCGATGTCAATGTGCAATCGCTGGCTGCGTACGCGGCGGGCGCCATCACGTACCTGCCGCAGCCCGAGCACGTGGCGTTCGCGCTCGACCTCATGGAGATCGCGCTCAACGTGCACGGCCTCATCGAGACTTGCATCCAGGTGATGAGACACACATGCGCAGGCGATGTCAATGTGCAATCGCTGGCTGCGTACGCGGCGGGCGCCATCACGTACCTGCCGCAGCCCGAGCACGTGGCGTTCGCGCTCGACCTCATGGAGATCGCGCTCAACGTGCACGGCCTCATCGAGACTTGCATCCAGGTGATGAGACACACATGCGCAGGCGATGGCAATGTGCGAGCAACGCGCGGTGTAGTGGGTGATGGGCGACGCGATGTGTGACCAAGTGACCTAAAATTCGATTTTTTTAACCTAAATCGTCCCACTGCTGGGCAAAGGTCTCCCCCATTTCCTTCCAAATTTGTCTGTCTTCTGCGAATTCCATCCATTTCTCTTCAAAATGTTTAAAGTCGTCGCTCCAATGTTTCCTAGGCCTACCGCGGTTTTTCTTCGCAATTTGGTATCCAGTGGGTAGCTGAAATGGCCCAACGATCCGGCTGCATGCGGCAAACATGTCCCGCCCAGTTCCAATTCAACTTAGCAGACTTGTGTCCAACATCTACAATACCGGTTTTGGAGCGGAGAGGAGAGTTCCGGATTTTATCAAGCCTTGTGACAACCAGGATACTTCGCTCCGTTGCTCGTTGGCTAATTTGAGCTTGTAGAATTAAAAAAAAATAGTTAGTCGTCTTAGTTTAATGAAAGTTATTCAAAGCAAAACATTTCATTTATTTCATTTTCATTATTTAAAGATTATGTGAAAGCAAACTAAGAAGCGTCAGAGACCTGGTAGCAGGCGGCAAAATGACTATTGTTTACCACTTATGAATTAAGTAAACGTGCACGCCTTGTTCAATATTACCCAATGTAGATTTTTCTTAAAGTGTTTTTAGCAAAAATAGTAATAAGTACTTTAATTACGTTTCTTATATGCAGATCCTAAAAGAGTTATCGGAAGTAGAAAGCGCGTTGACGGCCCGCGGCGCTCCCAGCAGTGGGCTAGCGGCCCCACGGGCGTACACTTCTGCGCTCGCTCTGTACACGGTGGGAGCCCTGCGGCGGTATCACTCGTGTTTGTTGTGTAAGTGCCAAGTTTATTACTACATAGTGGTCAGATTGTCAATAGAATGAAATATTGTATTAGAATTTTAAAAGCAGGATTTTCAGGTAGGTTCTATAAATTTTTGAGCGTATATTTGATTATGTCATGTCATATGTTTTATGCGAATAAAGAATTATTTATTATTTATTTATTTTGTTTGTAATATATTGGGTAAAACTAAACGCAGGCGTTTCCTGTTATCGCCGCCAGGCGTTTTGGGGTTCTCACATTGCTCGCGTGCAAGATGGCTCGCGGACGGTCGCCATTGTCCTATGCGATATCGGTTTGATTTTTAATACGCGAGAGGTCCCGCGTTCTTTGATTGCTAATTATCTTGAGTTGTATTGGTGAATTTCCTGTTTGTTAAATAACTATTGAACTTTGTGTTTGTGTGCCCGTCATTGTGACTTTCTCCTGTGGGATGTGACGCGTGGCTGCTCGCTCACATCTATCTGTTGCCGAGCCGATTTCGGGAAGAAATCTATTTATGTGTTCTGGGGAATTGAGATCTCATGGGTTAGGTAGGGTGATTAGGAATTCCCCCTTCCCGAAGACACTCAAGTTTGGATCCGAAGAGAAAGAAGATTTAGCTTGGTAAGTGTTCAATTCTAGTTAATTTATAGGTTAGGTTATCATATAGGGCCCTGTAGCTCCCTTCATAAGCTACGGTGGTAGCAGACTGCGTATAGCTTAAGTTAGATTCTAGTCGGACAAGCGTGGTGTCGCGTGGAGATTTTTTCCCGGTACTTAATTTTACCGGTAGATTTTTTCCCGGTAAAGTTCCGGTACAGAATTCTTCCCGCCGCTTCGTTTGTCCGGATTCGCTCTGCGCACATTTTCTGGCAGCAGAGCGTAGTTGCTCTGCACATTTTCTGGTAGCAGAGCGTAGTTTATCTACCCTCTATTTGTTCGTTTGTAAAAAATAATTAATTGTTTGTAAAAATTATTAGATTTTTCTTAGTTTGTTTGTATACGAATATTTGTAACCTTTTTTGTATTTGTTTGCGGTTTGTACCGTGCGTTCCGGGTTTGTGCCATTCTCATACCTACCGCGGTTCTTCGTGTAGTTGCTTGATTTTGTTGTTTTTTATTTACCTTTTGTTATTTTTTGTTTGTGACTTGACGCGATGGCGAAGGCCTCCAATGCTAGGGCGACACTCGCCAACGAATTGAGATGGTTTGTGACGGCCGGAGGACTCCTGTCCCGGAAGGACAGGAGGGCGCCATACTGCTAAGAGCGGATCACCTCCACTCACGATTGATTAGCGCGGAAGCGGCCATGGCGGCGCTTACCGAAGCCGATCTTACCCCGGAGGCCTACGCAGGTCACATGGCGGACATGGACCAGATCCTGAGTCTGCACGATGATATCGCGGAGGCGGTGACCGCAATAAGGGCGAGACAGGCTGGCGGACCAGCCCCTCGCACACCTGTTAGACAGGAAGGACCAGCGGTTACTGGTCGGCTCCCCACCCTTCAGCTGTCCCACTTTGGGGGTAGGATGGAGGAGTGGGTAGCATATAAAAATATGTTTGAGTCCCTGGTCGTAGCACGACAGGATTTGTCGAAGGCCCAGAAGATGGCCTACCTCCTCTCCACTCTTGAGGATGAAGCGCGGTCGCTCATCCAGCACCTCCGGGTGGAGGACGACCAGTACGATACGGCTTGGGAGTTATTGAACTCCCGCTACCAAAACTTACGTTTGTTAGCGGATGCGCACGCCGCACAGTTGATGGCCCTGCCCAAGGTGGCCAACAGGGCACAGTTGCGCCTGCAGTTGCTCACGCCCGTTACAGTGGCCTGTAACGCGCTCCGCACACTGGGGCTGCCGGTGGACCAATGGTCTTTTTTGTTGGTGCACATTGTATTGGGCAAATTGCCCAATGACATCCGCTCGCGGTTTGAGCGCGAGAATGCGGAACGGGATAGCACCACCCTACCAACATTCACTGACTTGGTGAAGTTTTTGGAGTTTGAGGCACGGGCTGCTGAGAATACCATGACGGACTCAGCGCCATCCAGAGCGCCTGAACGTAGGCCCCAACAGGGACGGCAACCGCCACCGCGTGGAGCTGGTGTGCGGGTTGCGCACACGGCAGCAGTCGCGAGGGACGCGGACTGCCTGCAATGTGGCCGGATGGGCCACAGCCTGCTACAATGCAGGGACTGGCAGAGACTGCCAGTACAAGATAGGCGCCGCATGGCAAAGCGGCATGAACTTTGCTTTTATTGTTTGGGCGGTCACTATGCACGTGACTGTCCCAGTGCCATACCATGCAGTGCATGCCGTGGGCGGCACCACGCGATGCTTTGCATGAACCGCAACGGGGATGGCACCCGGATGTTGAGGCAGGGGTCCCCTATGGGCGGGGGCGCTCCTGCGCGAAGCCCTCCACCACCGGACGGAGGACGCGGCTTCGCTCGTCGCACCCCCCTCGGGAGGGGGTCGCGTACCTGCGCGGGTCTTGGCGGACCGGGACCACGCGCCCCAAGGTCATGGCCAGTATGTAGCTGGCCAGGCCCCGGATAGGGCCCCCATGGGCGGGGGCCCTAGATCGGACGTGAGAGTGGGGACACCCCCCTCCACGCGGGTTACCAATGCCCAACACATGCAGCCGCAGCGGTTTTCTCCGCCGCTGCACGAGTACCCACGGCTGGAGTACCACCCGCCGTACCATATGTATGGCCGGGCCGCGGGTTCTGCTCCCTACCGCGGTGGTCCGCGTATGGGGTCGTGGGGGGGAAGCCATTAATTTGAGAGCTCTGTTGGACTCAGGGGCTCAAAGCAGTTTGGTTACCACTCGAGTGGCACGCCAGTTAGGTTTAGTCGTGGAAGACTCGCCTGTGCCACTTCTTGGAGTTGGTGGCATACAAGTGAAGTGTCTGACGGGCCAGACACTTGTCACCTTTTCTTCGCTGAAGTCCTCCACAATGAGGATCACGACTTCGGCTATGGTAATGGATACCATTGCGGGTTGGCACCCCTCGACAGACATACCGCCGGGTGTGTTGTCTTTGGTTTCGGGTCTGGATTTGGCCGACCCCTTTGTCTTTCATCCCGGCCCAGTGGACTTGCTCCTGGGCTCGGACGTATTGGGTTGGATTTTGTTGGGTACACAGAAGGCTCTGGGTTCGTCTTCACTGATGGCAGTGTCTACGATTTTTGGTTTTGCCCTGATGGGCCCTGTGTTTGATAATGGCACCGCGGAGGAGCCACCGGTTGTCGCATCTGCGTCCTTGGCCAAGACCATGCAAAGGTTTTGGGAGGTGGAGGAGCCACCTATGAGTTCCAGGATGGATCCGGAACACGCTGAGTGCGAAGCCCTTTTTCGATCGACCACGGAGAGGTTGCCCTCCGGTCGGTTTGTAACTAGGTTACCCTTTTGTTGCCTCTCGTCCTAGCCTAGGGCAAAGTAGGGCGCTTGCGGAGAAACGACTGCTGTCCATGGAGCGACGTATGCAGCGTGACCACGTACTTCGCGATAAATATATTGAATTTATGCGCGAGTACGAGGATTTGGGTCACATGTCTCCGTCTCGAGTTGATTGGAGCTCAACTGAGCATTACTTTTGCCCCACCACGCGGTGGTGAAGGCCTCAACAGGCAAATTGAGGACCGTCTTCGATGGGTCCGCACCCACTTCGAACGGGGTTTCGTTGAATCTATGTTTGCATTCAGGTCCCAAATTGCATAGGGACATAATTGACATCATCTTGAACTTTAGAAGACATCAAGTGGTTTTTGGTGCGGACATCCGGATGATGTTCCGCCAGACAGTCATACATCCTGAGGACAGGCGATTCCAGTTGATACTCTGGCGTGAGCGCCCTGAGGATCCTGTGACGGTGTATGAACTCAACACAAACACGTATGGTTTGAAATCTAGTCCCTATATCGCCATCAGATCATTGCTTGAATTGGCAGAGCGGGAACGGATCCGCTTTCCCCGTGGGGCTTCCGTGCTGTCACGTGACTTGTATGTCGATGACGTGTGCACCGGAGCCCAAAGTATTGAGGAGGCCCTCCTACTGCGGGATGAATTGATTGAAATATTGAAGACAGGTGGCTACGAGCTACGTAAGTGGTTGTCCAATGAGCCTAGAGTTCTAGAAGGGATCCCGGAGGATCACCAACAGAACCCTCACCTGTTTGAGGATGTGGATGATCCCAACAGGATAGCGGTGCTGGGCATGCAGTACCAGCCGCTAACCGATATTTTCACATTCCAAGTGGACTTGGAAGTACCAAAAGTCTGGACTAAGAGAACGGTGTTGTCCGTAATAGCTCGTATGTTTGATCCAAGCGGTTGGATCAGTCCAGTGATATTCTCTGCGAAGTGTCTTCTTCAGAGACTTTGGACTTTGGGCGTCTCGTGGGACGAGCCGCTGTTTGGTCCTCCATTGGATGATTGGCTCGAGTTGTTTTCATCGATTAAGGAAGTCAATCGGATTGCCTTGCCTCGTCGAATATTGCCCCCGGGAAATATCGAGCCAGCCTGCATGGCTTTTGTGACGCGTCGGAGCGAGGCTACGCCGCGTCAGTCTATATGCGGACAGTTGACGCCGATGGCCGGGTCAATGTCTCGCTTTTGTTAGGGAAGAGCAAGGTCGCCCCCATCAGGACTAGGCTGACTATTCCCAAGCTTGAGTTGAGTGGAGCTCACCTTCTCTCTAAATTGTTGCATCACGTTGCCAGTGAACTGGCGGCCACGGTCGAAATACGGGACATCTTCGCCTGGTCGGATAGCCAGGTCGCGCTTGCATGGTTGCGCGCGGCCCCACATACCTTGGAGGTTTTTGTGGGAAATCGGGTTTCCCAAATCCAGAATATCGGAATTGATATAACATGGAGACATGTGCCGGGAGAGCTTAACCCAGCGGACTGTGCCTCCCGAGGTTGTACGGCACCAGAATTGGTGTCACACCCGCTCTGGTGGGGTCCAGAGTGGCTGATGGGATCAGAAACTTCTTGGCCTGTCTGTCAGACAGATGTTACTTCTTTGAGTTTGACTGGGCTCCGTGTACATGCTGTAGTCGCTGAGACGACGTCGGAGCCGGATTGGCTACTTGCTCGGTATAGCAGCTTGGATAAGCTTCTGGGTGTCACCAGTTGGATTAAGCGTTTCATACATAATTGTAGAAACCCACAGGCAAAGCGGTTGGAGCCGATTGCAGGTGCAGAAGAGCGCCGGAGCGCATTGTTGCATTGGGTCCGTGTCGTGCAGACCGGACGGTTTGAGTCAGAGCTTCATATTTTGCGCGAAGCACGCGCTAAGTTGAAGGGCGCGGTCGCTCGTTTGAACCCGTACATCGACTCGGATGGGCTTCTTCGGGTTGGAGGCAGGCTCCGGAAGGCGGATCTTCCATATGAGACTCGCCATCCTCTGTTGTTGCCCAAGGGCGGACCCTTGGTGCAGCTTTTGGTGTCTGATCGACACATTCGTAACGCCCATGCTGGGTGCAATGCTTTGTTGGCTATTTTGCAACGCGAGTTTTGGATTTTGTCTGCCCGAAGAGCAATCCGTAGTGTTCTGTTTCGATGTATTGCATGTTATAGGTTGAAGGCATCCACGATGCAACCACAGATGGGTGATTTGCCCGCTGATCGAATCCGACCTTCGAGACCGTTTGACGGCGTTGGAACCGATTTTGCCGGTCCCTTTTCTATCAAGGCTTCTCCCTTTCGTAATGCCCGTATTGTGAAGGGCTATTTGTGTGTATTTGTTTGTTTGGCCACCAAGGCTGTCCATTTGGAGGTGGTATCGGCTCTGACTACGGAGGCCTTCGTCGCCGCGTTGGATCGCTTTGTTTCGCGTCGAGGTCTACCTTCCCTTATTAGGTCTGATAATGGCACAAACTATAAGGGAACTGTAAATTATCTTAAGGATGTTTCTGTGTTTATTGATAAGAATTGTACTAGTTTAAGTCAAATTGCTGCCCAAAGGGGAATAACCTGGAAGTTTAGTCCCCCAAGTTGCCCCCATTGGGGAGGGATTTTTGAAGCGGCTGTGAAATCCGCAAAGACCCACCTCCGCCGCATTATCGGAGAAACGGCTCTAACTTTTGAAGAGCTGGCCACAGTGTTTTGTAAAGTTGAGGCGGTCCTCAACTCTCGTCCTCTCTGTCCGCTATCTCCAGATCCAAATGACTTGGAAGCTCTCACCCCTGGTCATTTTTTGGTGGGAGGGCCGTTGAATGCCCTGCCCGAATACCCGTGGAAGGATGAACGCGTATATCGGTTGTCGCGTTTTCAAATGTTGCAGCAAATGAGCCAGGACTTTTGGCGTCGCTGGTCGCTTGAATATTTGCATTTGCTGCAGCAAAGAGTGAAGTGGACAGACAGGACTGAGCCTCCCAGGGAGGGTGATTTAGTATTGTTAAAAGAGGCAAATTTGCCCTCATTGCTTTGGCGACGAGCTCGCATATTACGTTTGATTCTTGGCGGAGATGGCACTCCGCGTGTGGCTGAGGTGTTGGTCGACGGTTCGATTTTAAGGAGAGGTGTGACCTCTCTCGCCCGCCTTCCCGTAGAGTAAGCTAGCGGTCTGCTTCTCAGACCGGGACGGGGGGATGTTTGTAATATATTGGGTAAAACTAAACGCAGGCGTTTCCTGTTATCGCCGCCAGGCGTTTTGGGGTTCTCACATTGCTCGCGTGCAAGATGGCTCGCGGACGGTCGCCATTGTCCTATGCGATATCGGTTTGATTTTTAATACGCGAGAGGTCCCGCGTTCTTTGATTGCTAATTATCTTGAGTTGTATTGGTGAATTTCCTGTTTGTTAAATAACTATTGAACTTTGTGTTTGTGTGCCCGTCATTGTGACTTTCTCCTGTGGGATGTGACGCGTGGCTGCTCGCTCACATCTATCTGTTGCCGAGCCGATTTCGGGAAGAAATCTATTTATGTGTTCTGGGGAATTGAGATCTCATGGGTTAGGTAGGGTGATTAGGAATTCCCCTTCCCGAAGACACTCAAGTTTGGATCCGAAGAGAAAGAAGATTTAGCTTGGTAAGTGTTCAATTCTAGTTAATTTATAGGTTAGGTTATCATATAGGGCCCTGTAGCTCCCTTCATAAGCTACGGTGGTAGCAGACTGCGTATAGCTTAAGTTAGATTCTAGTCGGACAAGCGTGGTGTCGCGTGGAGATTTTTTCCCGGTACTTAATTTTACCGGTAGATTTTTCCCGGTAAAGTTCCGGTACAGAATTCTTCCCGCCGCTTCGTTTGTCCGGATTCGCTCTGCGCACATTTTCTGGCAGCAGAGCGTAGTTGCTCTGCACATATTTATAAACTGTGAATTTTCATTGGTTTTGGAGCCAAAGCCAATTTCATAAGTATCGTTGATAAGACCCAATTAGCTAGTCAAATAAAAATCCGAAACAAAAAATATTGACTTTAACTAGAACGCAAATACGTGAGAGCGATTAGTATCGCATACCTACTTGTATTCGAATTCGTCGAGTTCACGCGGCATTATGATAAGTTTGGCGTAACTACATGATCTCTAACGAAAATCACTTTTGTAACTAAATTCAGCGTGTATAATTATTTCGTAACAGTGTGCGTGGAACAAACATCAGCGGTGTTCGAGCAACTCTGCCGGCTAGTGAAGTGCGTAGTGAACCCCGGCGACTGCGGCTCGGCCGAGCGCTGCGTACTCGCGCAGCTGCACGACCTGTACAAGGCTGCGGCGCATCTCTGCCACGCGCCGCACGCAGACACCTTCGCTAATGCATATCCTAAGATCAAGTGAGTGATTCTCGTGTTGGTAACAGTGTTTCATGAACAAACATCATCAACCCCGGCGACTGCGGCTCGGCCGAGCGCTGCGTACTCGCGCAGCTGCACGACCTGTACAAGGCTGCGGCGCATCTCTGCCACGCGCCGCACGCAGACACCTTCGCTAATGCATATCCTAAGATCAAGTGAGTGATTCTCGTGTTGGTAACAGTGTTTCATGAGCAAACATCATCAACCCCGGCGACTGCGGCTCGGCCGAGCGCTGCGTACTCGCGCAGCTGCACGACCTGTACAAGGCTGCGGCGCATCTCTGCCACGCGCCGCACGCAGACACCTTCGCTAATGCATATCCTAAGATCAAGTGAGTTATTGTCGTGTTGGTAACAGTGTTTCATGAACAAACATCATCAACCCCGGCGACTGCGGCTCGGCCGAGCGCTGCGTACTCGCGCAGCTGCACGACCTGTACAAGGCTGCGGCGCATCTCTGCCACGCGCCGCACGCAGACACCTTCGCTAATGCATATCCTAAGATCAAGTGAGTTATTGTCGTGTTGGTAACAGTGTTTCATGAACAAACATCATCAACCCCGGCGACTGCGGCTCGGCCGAGCGCTGCGTACTCGCGCAGCTGCACGACCTGTACAAGGCTGCGGCGCATCTCTGCCACGCGCCGCACGCAGACACCTTCGCTAATGCATATCCTAAGATCAAGTGAGTTATTGTCGTGTTGGTAACAGTGTTTCATGAACAAACATCATCAACCCCGGCGACTGCGGCTCGGCCGAGCGCTGCGTACTCGCGCAGCTGCACGACCTGTACAAGGCTGCGGCGCATCTCTGCCACGCGCCGCACGCAGACACCTTCGCTAATGCATATCCTAAGATCAAGTGAGTTATTGTCGTGTTGGTAACAGTGTTTCATGAACAAACATCATCAACCCCGGCGACTGCGGCTCGGCCGAGCGCTGCGTACTCGCGCAGCTGCACGACCTGTACAAGGCTGCGGCGCATCTCTGCCACGCGCCGCACGCAGACACCTTCGCTAATGCATATCCTAAGATCAAGTGAGTTATTGTCGTGTTGGTAACAGTGTTTCATGAACAAACATCATCAACCCCGGCGACTGCGGCTCGGCCGAGCGCTGCGTACTCGCGCAGCTGCACGACCTGTACAAGGCTGCGGCGCATCTCTGCCACGCGCCGCACGCAGACACCTTCGCTAACGCATATCCTAAGATCAAGTGAGTGATTCTCGTGTTGGTAACAGTGTTTCATGAACAAACATCATCAACCCCGGCGACTGCGGCTCGGCCGAGCGCTGCGTACTCGCGCAGCTGCACGACCTGTACAAGGCTGCGGCGCATCTCTGCCACGCGCCGCACGCAGACACCTTCGCGAACGCATATCCTAAGATCAAGTGAGTGATTCTCGTGTTGATAACAGTGTTTCATGAACAAACATCATCAACCCCGGCGACTGCGGCTCGGCCGAGCGCTGCGTACTCGCGCAGCTGCACGACCTGTACAAGGCTGCGGCGCATCTCTGCCACGCGCCGCTCGCAGACACCTTCGCTAATGCATATCCTAAGATCAAGTGAGTTATTGTCGTGTTGGTAACAGTGTTTCATGAACAAACATCATCAACCCCGGCGACTGCGGCTCGGCCGAGCGCTGCGTACTCGCGCAGCTGCACGACCTGTACAAGGCTGCGGCGCATCTCTGCCACGCGCCGCACGCAGACACCTTCGCTAATGCATATCCTAAGATCGAGTGAGTTATTGTCGTGTTGGTAACAGTGTTTCATGAACAAACATCATCAACCCCGGCGACTGCGGCTCGGCCGAGCGCTGCGTACTCGCGCAGCTGCACGACCTGTACAAGGCTGCGGCGCATCTCTGCCACGCGCCGCTCGCAGACACCTTCGCTAATGCATATCCTAAGATCAAGTGAGTTATTGTCGTGTTGGTAACAGTGTTTCATGAACAAACATCATCAACCCCGGCGACTGCGGCTCGGCCGAGCGCTGCGTACTCGCGCAGCTGCACGACCTGTACAAGGCTGCGGCGCATCTCTGCCACGCGCCGCTCGCAGACACCTTCGCTAATGCATATCCTAAGATCAAGTGAGTTATTGTCGTGTTGGTAACAGTGTTTCATGAACAAACATCATCAACCCCGGCGACTGCGGCTCGGCCGAGCGCTGCGTACTCGCGCAGCTGCACGACCTGTACAAGGCTGCGGCGCATCTCTGCCACGCGCCGCACGCAGACACCTTCGCTAATGCATATCCTAAGATCAAGTGAGTTATTGTCGTGTTGGTAACAGTGTTTCATGAACAAACATCATCAACCCCGGCGACTGCGGCTCGGCCGAGCGCTGCGTACTCGCGCAGCTGCACGACCTGTACAAGGCTGCGGCGCATCTCTGCCACGCGCCGCACGCAGACACCTTCGCTAATGCATATCCTAAGATCAAGTGAGTTATTGTCGTGTTGGTAACAGTGTTTCATGAACAAACATCATCAACCCCGGCGACTGCGGCTCGGCCGAGCGCTGCGTACTCGCGCAGCTGCACGACCTGTACAAGGCTGCGGCGCATCTCTGCCACGCGCCGCACGCAGACACCTTCGCTAATGCATATCCTAAGATCAAGTGAGTTATTGTCGTGTTGGTAACAGTGTTTCATGAACAAACATCATCAACCCCGGCGACTGCGGCTCGGCCGAGCGCTGCGTACTCGCGCAGCTGCACGACCTGTACAAGGCTGCGGCGCATCTCTGCCACGCGCCGCACGCAGACACCTTCGCTAATGCATATCCTAAGATCAAGTGAGTTATTGTCGTGTTGGTAACAGTGTTTCATGAACAAACATCATCAACCCCGGCGACTGCGGCTCGGCCGAGCGCTGCGTACTCGCGCAGCTGCACGACCTGTACAAGGCTGCGGCGCATCTCTGCCACGCGCCGCACGCAGACACCTTCGCTAATGCATATCCTAAGATCAAGTGAGTTATTGTCGTGTTGGTAACAGTGTTTCATGAACAAACATCATCAACCCCGGCGACTGCGGCTCGGCCGAGCGCTGCGTACTCGCGCAGCTGCACGACCTGTACAAGGCTGCGGCGCATCTCTGCCACGCGCCGCACGCAGACACCTTCGCTAACGCATATCCTAAGATCAAGTGAGTGATTCTCGTGTTGGTAACAGTGTTTCATGAACAAACATCATCAACCCCGGCGACTGCGGCTCGGCCGAGCGCTGCGTACTCGCGCAGCTGCACGACCTGTACAAGGCTGCGGCGCATCTCTGCCACGCGCCGCACGCAGACACCTTCGCGAACGCATATCCTAAGATCAAGTGAGTGATTCTCGTGTTGATAACAGTGTTTCATGAACAAACATCATCAACCCCGGCGACTGCGGCTCGGCCGAGCGCTGCGTACTCGCGCAGCTGCACGACCTGTACAAGGCTGCGGCGCATCTCTGCCACGCGCCGCTCGCAGACACCTTCGCTAATGCATATCCTAAGATCAAGTGAGTTATTGTCGTGTTGGTAACAGTGTTTCATGAACAAACATCATCAACCCCGGCGACTGCGGCTCGGCCGAGCGCTGCGTACTCGCGCAGCTGCACGACCTGTACAAGGCTGCGGCGCATCTCTGCCACGCGCCGCACGCAGACACCTTCGCTAATGCATATCCTAAGATCGAGTGAGTTATTGTCGTGTTGGTAACAGTGTTTCATGAACAAACATCATCAACCCCGGCGACTGCGGCTCGGCCGAGCGCTGCGTACTCGCGCAGCTGCACGACCTGTACAAGGCTGCGGCGCATCTCTGCCACGCGCCGCTCGCAGACACCTTCGCTAATGCATATCCTAAGATCAAGTGAGTTATTGTCGTGTTGGTAACAGTGTTTCATGAACAAACATCATCAACCCCGGCGACTGCGGCTCGGCCGAGCGCTGCGTACTCGCGCAGCTGCACGACCTGTACAAGGCTGCGGCGCATCTCTGCCACGCGCCGCTCGCAGACACCTTCGCTAATGCATATCCTAAGATCAAGTGAGTTATTGTCGTGTTGGTAACAGTGTTTCATGAACAAACATCATCAACCCCGGCGACTGCGGCTCGGCCGAGCGCTGCGTACTCGCGCAGCTGCACGACCTGTACAAGGCTGCGGCGCATCTCTGCCACGCGCCGCACGCAGACACCTTCGCTAATGCATATCCTAAGATCAAGTGAGTTATTGTCGTGTTGGTAACAGTGTTTCATGAACAAACATCATCAACCCCGGCGACTGCGGCTCGGCCGAGCGCTGCGTACTCGCGCAGCTGCACGACCTGTACAAGGCTGCGGCGCATCTCTGCCACGCGCCGCACGCAGACACCTTCGCTAATGCATATCCTAAGATCAAGTGAGTTATTGTCGTGTTGGTAACAGTGTTTCATGAACAAACATCATCAACCCCGGCGACTGCGGCTCGGCCGAGCGCTGCGTACTCGCGCAGCTGCACGACCTGTACAAGGCTGCGGCGCATCTCTGCCACGCGCCGCACGCAGACACCTTCGCTAATGCATATCCTAAGATCAAGTGAGTTATTGTCGTGTTGGTAACAGTGTTTCATGAACAAACATCATCAACCCCGGCGACTGCGGCTCGGCCGAGCGCTGCGTACTCGCGCAGCTGCACGACCTGTACAAGGCTGCGGCGCATCTCTGCCACGCGCCGCTCGCAGACACCTTCGCTAATGCATATCCTAAGATCAAGTGAGTTATTGTCGTGTTGGTAACAGTGTTTCATGAACAAACATCATCAACCCCGGCGACTGCGGCTCGGCCGAGCGCTGCGTACTCGCGCAGCTGCACGACCTGTACAAGGCTGCGGCGCATCTCTGCCACGCGCCGCACGCAGACACCTTCGCTAATGCATATCCTAAGATCAAGTGAGTTATTGTCGTGTTGGTAACAGTGTTTCATGAACAAACATCATCAACCCCGGCGACTGCGGCTCGGCCGAGCGCTGCGTACTCGCGCAGCTGCACGACCTGTACAAGGCTGCGGCGCATCTCTGCCACGCGCCGCTCGCAGACACCTTCGCTAATGCATATCCTAAGATCAAGTGAGTTATTGTCGTGTTGGTAACAGTGTTTCATGAACAAACATCATCAACCCCGGCGACTGCGGCTCGGCCGAGCGCTGCGTACTCGCGCAGCTGCACGACCTGTACAAGGCTGCGGCGCATCTCTGCCACGCGCCGCTCGCAGACACCTTCGCTAATGCATATCCTAAGATCAAGTGAGTTATTGTCGTGTTGGTAACAGTGTTTCATGAACAAACATCATCAACCCCGGCGACTGCGGCTCGGCCGAGCGCTGCGTACTCGCGCAGCTGCACGACCTGTACAAGGCTGCGGCGCATCTCTGCCACGCGCCGCTCGCAGACACCTTCGCTAATGCATATCCTAAGATCAAGTGAGTTATTGTCGTGTTGGTAACAGTGTTTCATGAACAAACATCATCAACCCCGGCGACTGCGGCTCGGCCGAGCGCTGCGTACTCGCGCAGCTGCACGACCTGTACAAGGCTGCGGCGCATCTCTGCCACGCGCCGCACGCAGACACCTTCGCTAATGCATATCCTAAGATCAAGTGAGTTATTGTCGTGTTGGTAACAGTGTTTCATGAACAAACATCATCAACCCCGGCGACTGCGGCTCGGCCGAGCGCTGCGTACTCGCGCAGCTGCACGACCTGTACAAGGCTGCGGCGCATCTCTGCCACGCGCCGCTCGCAGACACCTTCGCTAATGCATATCCTAAGATCAAGTGAGTTATTGTCGTGTTGGTAACAGTGTTTCATGAACAAACATCATCAACCCCGGCGACTGCGGCTCGGCCGAGCGCTGCGTACTCGCGCAGCTGCACGACCTGTACAAGGCTGCGGCGCATCTCTGCCACGCGCCGCACGCAGACACCTTCGCTAATGCATATCCTAAGACCTAAGATCAAGTGAGTGATTCTCGTGTTGGTAACAGTGTTCGAGCAGCTGTGCCGACTAGTGACGTGCATGGTGAACCCCGGTGACTGCGGCTCGGCCGAACGATGCACGCCGACACCTTCGCCAACGCATATGCGTTGGCGATTGGCCTAAGATCAAGTCAGTTCAATACAGAATCACGTCTATCCCTTAAGGGGTAGACAGAAGCAAGAGTAATTGAGACTCAAAGGCCACGCTTGGATTGGCTTATTGGTCGAATGAAGATCCAAATATAGTGACAGGTATTGCTAACCCATCGCCCATGGCAAGAATCCTCAGTTTAAACCCCAACTCTTATAAATGTATAAAAAAATTATAAAAAATAAATCATTTTAAACAAAATATCAATATAAATGTTAAATGCGGCCTGAAAGCCTTAAGCTTTTTTGTACCAGTCAACCAACTGAGTGACGTAGAAATAGTGATGTATTTGCAAGCAATCGTTTAATTCTATATACCTAAGTACTTTATTAAGAAAATAATGTTGATGTTTGCTTCTTCCAGACAAGCTCTCTACTCGTCGCTGCAGCCGACGCCATCCAACTACGTATACAACCCACAATTCCTAAGCGAGTTCTTCACGAACCCGCGCAAGGGTATGTACTACCAGTATCGATTTATTTCGATTAAATAATCGTCAAATGCCGATGTCTGATGTGTGTCACTTGCAGGTAAAATCGAAATAGCGTGGGCGCGCCAGGTGGCCGAGTCGCCGGCCAATCGATACAGCTTCGTCTGCTCGGCCATGCTGGCTGTGTGCAGGGAGGTCGATAATGATCGGTGAGTTTTTTTCATGACAATACTAGCTGCGCTCCGGGGCTTCGCTCCATGGGGAATCCTTTAAAATTTTAATGAGGTTTCTTATTATGAAATGACGGTTACATGATAAATTTTACAAAAATGCAAAAAAAATAAAATTTTGAATTCAACTTTGAAGTTTGTTATCTCGGAAACTAATGATTTCCCAGGCATGGTTTCTTGGGGAAAAATGTTCATTTTAATGGGGAGATTACGTTGGTTTCGGCTCTATCAGAGGTCATTTAACACCCAGCATGTGCTATTCCCGGTATTTTCTACCCGTGTACCTACCAAATTTCATCGAAATCCGTCTAGTAGATTTTGCGTGATTAAGTAAAAAACATCCTCACAAACTCACATCCAAAATTTCACATTTATAATATTAGTAGGAGTAGGATTTAAACATGTGATGTGTGACGTCATTGATCATTATTATCATATCAGCTACAAGACCTGTAATCTCCATTTATTCTTACCAGTCCTATCATGTAAACAATCTTACCATGTCTTTTTATGATTTTACAACAATATAAATTAAAATAGACTTTTAAGGAAAATACTTTCGTGGTTAATAAATGTTTTACTTTAGAATGTTTAGGTTTGAACTAATATTTGATTTATTTTCAACAAAATTCAACAAAAAGTACTGTGAAGATTGTTTACATGATAGGACTGGTAAGAATAAATGGAGTTTAGACTAGAATTTTTATATTCTAATCTAACTAGTTACTAAAGAGACACCCTCCCTCCATCACATTGTTTTCCGCATTGTTGAAGTGGCATGCTTTTAGCGACTCTCAGCTACATTGACATATTTTTTCGTTAAGCCAAAACAACATATCTCGCAGGCAATACAGATTCTTTTTTATCGTTTATGGAATTGAGAACGTATCCTAGCAGATAAATTTACGTATCCTAGCAGATAAATTTACGTATCCTAGCAGATAATTTTTTGCTGCCTAGAAGAACTAGTCTGCTTGGCGGTGAACACTGGCTGAAAATTTGGGTACTTTCATTGTGGTGGTAGAGACCAATAATTTCAGTACATTTAACCCTAAACAGGGTAAACGAACTGGGCGTACTTTGCGCGGAGATGACCGCGTGGTGCAGTGGACTAGCAGCCGAATGGCTCGGTGCACTCGTGGCCCTGTGCGGCGCACAGTACTACCCCGCCGCCCCCCACGCCGCGCCACCCCCCTTCTACCCGGACCTGTTGCATCATCGGGATCTCCATGACGCCGCCGCGCATGACGCTCTAGCTGTCTTCACTTGTATCCTTGTAGGTGAGTGGATGACTTTAAACAGGCTCAATGAACTGGGTGTGCTTTGCGCGGAGATGATGGCTTGTAGGTGAGTGGATGATATTGTGGTGCAGTTGACTATCAGCTGAATGGTTTGGCGTACTCGTGGCACTGTGCGGCGCACAGTACTACACCGCCGCGCCACCCCCCTTCTACCCGGACCTGTTGCATCATCGGGATCTACATGACGCCGCCGCGCATGACGCTCTAGCTGTCTTCACTTGTATCCTTGTGGGTGAGTGGATGACTTCAAACAGGCTCAATGAACTGGGTGTGCTTTGCGCGGAGATGATGGCTTGTAGGTGAGTGGATGATATTGTGGTGCAGTTGACTAGCAGCTGAATGGTTTGGCGTACTCGTGGCTATGTGTGACGCATAGGACTACCCCGCCGCCCCCCTTCTACCCAGACCTGTTGCATCATAGGGATCTACATGACGCCGCCGCGCATGACGCTCTAGCTGTTTTCACTTGTATCCTTGTGGGTGAGTGTATGAGTAATTTTTGTGTATTCGCTCTGAAAGTAATTGGATTATTTTTCGTGACAAGACATTATGTCTCGCCTTATTGATACCGTATATGAGTATTTACTCGGCAATACATTTTATCAGTTCTCAAGGCAAATTTAATTCCAGCTCGTCACTGCTTCTCGCTGGAAGACTTCGTGCGGCACGCAGCATTGCCATCTCTGGTGAAAGCTTTCGGAGGTGCGGGGCTCAACGGGAACCCGGCCAACGCCCCTTCCCCTGACACTGGGGCGAGACTAACCTGCCATCTGCTACTAAGGCTTTTTAAGACTCTGGACACGCCCCAGCCAGGTCAGTGCGATCACGAAAGTGTTTGGGGAAAAGGGGTTCAACGGGAACCCAGCCAACTATACTTTTTATTACAGTTTTAATAAGTCTTCTCGCTCTCGACCAGTCTTGAAAAAATCTCTGAAAAACGCTCTCTTATTCTCTCTACATATCCTCATCATCGTAGACCAGCAATTATGGCGTCATCGTTATACCGTCCAATGTAACTCGTGTACTATCATGTTTGCTTATTAGTTTGAAAATAATTTGGTTCCGTAAATTTATTTTCAACTAGCTGTTGCCCGCGGCTTCGCCCGCGTGAGTTTCGCTTAGATGAAAAATCTTTTTGTGTTCCAACTGTAAGTTAGTTTAGCTCAAAATTTCAGCCATTTGGTTATCCCTTGTCCCGCGGGAATATATAAGGTACTTGTAGTATAGTCTCGGTGTTAAAATGAATCAAAAGTGATATTTCATTCAATAAACGATCTTCGTCTGCTCGTTATCTACAATTTCCCGTTTACCACTCCCACCCCGAGTCCCTCTTTGTTCTATCCCGTGTCCTGTCTATTTATACCTACGTCAGTGGAAAATGCTCGTCAGGTTGAACGACTTTTGCTAAGGTGCCATTTCCATATATGTAATTGTGTAGCTGGTCTCTTGAAATTCTTTATCAGATGATCCTGATCTTCGATTTTTATACGTCAATAGAAAATGCTCGTCAGATTGATAAACTTTTGCAAAGGGACCATTTCCATATTTCTTATAGTTTAGCTGTTCTGTTAAGGTTCTTCATCAGGTGTTCTAGTTTTCAAAATCAATTATAGCCTATATGTTGCCCAGGCTTAATAGCTATACAACAAAAAAAGTTTCATTCAGATCCGTCCAGTAGTTTTTGCGTGAAACGCGTACATACATACAGACAGACAGACAGACAGACAAGAAATTCCAAAAAAATTTTTTTGCTTTCTATTATTCTTTTTAAGTGTCCCTCTATCCATTTCAGTCAAAAATACTAAATGTACAGACAAAATATTTTTACTGTTTTATTATATGTATAGATAGATAATGAAGACTTGTAAACACTTAATTTTTTTTTTTTTATGTTCAATACTATCGTAGTTTTAATTTCAATTTTTCAGAGTGCAAAAATGTATGTTTTTGTGTGCATGTTGTGTTCACATCAAGAGAATTTGACTCTTTACATGTTTTTCTTATGTTTTTTTAAGTGTGGGTTACGGTGTCACGGCAGTTTTGTGGACCAAATAATAAAAAAGACGTTCTGATTATAATATTGTTCTACAGGGTTGTACTCAGTGAAATAAAGGCGTTCTGATAATAATAATGTTCCACAGGGTTGTACTCAGTGTCGACGTCCCCGGGCCCGGGCGGCGGCGGCGCGGGCGTCAAATTGTCATGTGACAGGCACCTGCTGGCCGCTGCACATAAGAATATCGGAGTGGGGCCCGTCCTGGCTACACTGAAGGCTATTCTAAGTAAGTACAAGCAAATTGTTACAACAGGAGGAGGGGGCAAGGTATGAGGATTGTTAAAAGTATGCAATTTTATGATAGAATACAATAATGAAACCCATTTTGCGACTTTTCAGCACGAGTTTATCATCCAAATTATTTTGGGAAAGTTCATTTTCTACCCGTGACGTCGTCAAAGAAAGTATATTTATCAAGGGCAGCATCGCTCAAAAGTTCGAATTGTTTTTTGTTATGTCTTGGGAAATACTTGAAAATGAAAATATATTTATTAGCAAATAGGTGTTGCATTACATAATGGGGCATTATATACCCTGTGTTATGGGTGGCAGGCTCTTTCGTGGTAGATTGTTACAATTATAAAATTAATGTTAGTATTTCACACCTAACCAGAAATTAAATGGAATACAAAAATCCATACTAATATTATAAATGCGAAAGTTTGGATGTGAGTTTGTGAGTTTGTGAGGATGTTTGTTACTCAATCACGCAAAATCTACTGGACGGATTTCGATGAAATTTGGTACAGAGGTAGATAATGACCTGGAATAGCACATAGGCTACTTTTTATCCCGAGAAAAAGCACTGTTCCCGTGGGAAATTAACGCGGGCGAAGCCGCGAGCAAAAGCTAGTAAAAAATACTTTGGTTTCTGTTGTGATTCTTTCATTGATGACGATTATTGTAAGACTGTTTAAAGAGGCAAAATAATGTGTCCAGTCCCTTAATACACTATCCACTATTATATTATCCCTAAACTGATATTGCATATATACTGATAGAATAAGTATCACATAGACCCATCGACTATACAACCACTAGACGCCGCACGCTCTAACTTCTACAACGAAACAATTCAGACAAAAGTATGAGGTGTGCGGGTCGGGGGTACTGAGCTCTGATTGCTCAGTTCAAGGTCAGGACATGTACTTGGTCATAACTAGTGATGGAAACTAATAAGTAATAGTTTATATTTACCGGGTGGAATTAAACATTAAGCATTTTATAAATATTGTTTAATAAGAATAAATCAGAAAATCAGATAAAACAAACATTTTTAACTATTTATTGATTACAAAGGTTTCGTAAGAAATAAGAGTCATACAAACATACAGACATACAGATATACAAACACACAGACATACAGAGTTACAAATATACGGACAAATAGACATACAGACAAACAAATATACAAACATACAAACACATAGACATACCGATTTACAAACATACAGACAATCAGATATACAAACATACAAACACACAGACGTACAGATTTACAAACATACAGACAAACAGATATACAAACATACCGACAAACAGACAAACAGATATACAGACAAACAGACATACAGACAACAGATATACAAACATACAAACACACAGACATACAGATTTACAAATATACAAACACACATACATACAGATTTACAAATATACAGACAATCAGACATACAGACAAACAAATATACAAACATACAAACACACAGACATACTGATTTACAAACATACAGACAAAAAGACATACAGAAATACAAACATACAGACAGACAGATATACAGACTTATAGACGTACTTACATACAGATATAAAGACACATACATGCGAGCAAAGTCGCGTCTTAGTGCTAATGCATACATTTACATTATGATTCAAAATTAATAATTTCGTTTTATTTTATATTATTACTAGCTTTTGCCCGCGGCTTCGCCCGCGTGAATTTCCCACGGGAACAGTGCTTTTTCCCGGGATAAAAAGTAGCCTATGTGCTATTCCAGGTTATTATCTACCTCTGTACCAAATTTCATCGAAATCCGTCCAGTAGATTTTGCGTGATTGAGTAACAAACATCCTCACAAACTCACAAATTCACAAACTCACATATTAGTATGGATACAAAATTAGCATTTAAGCGCAATACATACCAAAGCCGCCGACCCGCCGACCTATGTCGGCAACTTTTTTTTTGTTTGTGTTGCCGATATAATTCGGCCGCCGGGTTGTGTCGGCGGGTCGGCGGCTTTGGTGTGTATTGCGCTTTATAATTCTCTATTCAAATCGTGGTACAACACTACTTACACGTGCCAATAATTCAAGAACGGGATAGCGATAATTATTTCATAGGAAAGAAAGGGATGCATGGAAAAAAGACATCAACGCGACCTGTTATCTTACCACCGTACATGCAAAAACAACCAAACCAACCAATATAGCTAGAGCTCTCGTCATCATCCTGAAATTAAAATACTTTTTAAAAGTAGCTTACCTGTGAAATGTTATGCCATCTTTTTTGAAATTAGATGTTTGGCTACATTTTCCACACCAATTAATAGTACACGGAGCCATTTCACTTCAATACTCAATATTGATTTTAATAAAAATAATTCTATAGACGAACATGTGCACGGGTCACGGATGTGGTCAATACTAAGTGGGAAGTCGAGCTCGGCGGCTTACATCAGACGTATTAGTCTGATGTGTTGTCTGAAAACGTTCGCCCTACAAGCGATGTCTAGTGGTTGTATAGTCGATGCATAGACCTGAATAGATTTTATTTATTTTATAAATGTGCATTTTAATTTTATAGTGCTTGCTGAATCGCGTGCTTGCGATGGCGACAAACCTGGTGACAAAAAGTCGTGCGAATTGTCGCACATATTGGGAACCAGCGACTCGGGTCCAACGGACGCGCAACTTGATCTTATGTCGTGAGTCTAACAAATTACTATACAATTTATAATATAATGTATTTATTATTCAATCTAAATGATATAGTGGCTCTGCATTATGGTAGATTATTTATAAAGTAATGTAAAGTGCAGCATGTTACCCAACAGCTGTAAAAAATGTCTTAATAATATTCCATCATTATCTTTATTTTGCGATGTCAAATAATACACAAGCCATTGATACGCTGTTGCCTTACTTTGCAGAGTTTGTAGATAATAGTGAGCAGGGCGTTTTTATTTAATATATTGATGAATGTTTTTTTATTCTTAGGATGGTAGACTCAGAGATGAGTGGGGGCCATAGAACGCCTAGGTTTGTTTGTTTTGATATTGAGTTTCACGGTTGCACCTCACGGTCCTCGCCACACGTGGCTCCAACTTTTGGACCCACTCGCTTCGCTTACGCGTCATTGCATTGAGAGCTGAACTTTGCGTTCCTAATGTTATGCGTTACATCACTCACTGAATCCACTTAAACATCAATAGATCAACTGGTAGAATTAAATCGCATGTCATTATGCAAAACAATTTTTTCTTATTTTTTTCATTGAGTTTTGTATATCACTCTATGCATCACGATAAAAAGAAAAGATTAGATTTAATCAAAGGAAAACGCCAACTTCATCTCTCACTTTGGACTCGTACCTTCATGTTGTTTTGCAAACATTATCCTCTGGGTTGTAAAAACATCCTTCTCTGCTCGAACACAAATAATACTTTGTAAATTGCGCCAAACATGTACATTCATTATTTTCAAATCACTGTCTTATGTAAGTTTAACCCTTAGGTATAAATCCCTTATCTGACACGGTTCTCCCTTTCCTTCCTAAATTTACCTGAACTTTGGGTAACAGGTTACTTGTATGTTCCTTTGCAGGTTGTAAGTTTAAATATTTTTGCAGTGCACGCATTCTCTTAGTCACAACACCATTATCCATTGATGCCATCGACTATGGTTATTAAATAAGAGTGAATCAAATGATAGATAAAAAAATATTTATAAAAAAAAAAAAATATGATATTCTTGTACTTAATTATTTTCTGTACACAACCAAACTTGATATGTTTTACACTCATAAAGCCATCCGAATCTTTATTACCGATTACTTCAAAAATATTTTAGTTTTCATTGTTTATTTGAGATGTGGCAAATTCATTTTTTGTAGTGGGCTATACCTAAATGTTAGAACACGTTTCGTTGGTGGGGCCACTTGTGTATAACACTACTTCACTACCCTCACCTCTATAGCCTTAACCGTCTGTGTACGTCATTGTCTATGAGCTTGGGCATTTAGATCATAAATTATAGCAATAAGATTCACAATTTATGATGTATTTTTTTCTGTAAATACTTTAATTACTTAACAGGGGGAAAACTAATTTTGATTAAAGTAAAACAAAGAAAAATGTAAGTAAATTAATTACTGGTAAAATTAAATTTTACATAATATAAAATTAACTTTCCAATTAAACATATATTTAACTTTAACCGTTAATAGCACAATGAGTCTGAATTGAGATTTAAGCAAATAGAGTGTAAAAAAAAACCATTTAGTTTTACAATAAAAAGTTGTGAATCTTATCGCTGTACGAATCAACACCAACATCAACTTTCCTAACCTGAACTCCCTTGGCAAATCAGAGGTAGTGGGGGAGTTGGCTCGACCCTCCTCGACTCGTCCCAGTCGCTATCGTCCCTGGCCCGGCGAGTGCTGGTTGAGATATGCTCAGAAGAGTGGGTGCTACAAAAGTGTCTACAAAACCCGGATGAGCTGTACCAACCGGATATGCTACTCGACTCTATGCTCACTCCGAAGCAAGCCCAAAGGTACCCAATAGTCTATACCAGTATTTATTAGTCAACTAGCTTTCGCTCGCGGCACCCGCGTGAATTTACCACTGAAACAGTTCTTTTTTCCCGGGATAAAAGGTAAAGTCCATTTATTCATAATTGTCCTATTATCTAAACAATCTTCACAGTACTTTTTGTTGAATTTTGTTGAAAATAAATCAAATATTAGTTCAAACCTAAACATTCTAAAGTAAAACATTTATTAACCATGAAAGTAATTTCCTGAAAAGTCTATTTTAATTTATATTGTTGTAAAATCATAAAAAGACATGGTAAGATTGTTTACATGATAGGACAATTATGAATAAATGGACTTTATGTCCTTTACGACTTATGTCCTTCTCAATTCTTCTAACTATGTGTATGCGAAATTTTAGGAAGATTAGTTTAGTAGATAAAGAGTGAAGAGGTAACAAACAAACTCAATTTCGCATTTATAATATTAGTTAAGATGTCAATTTACTAGATTTCAATGAATTTGCGGTGGAAATCAATGTGTTTGGAAAATTATTTTTCATTTTTTTTTTGTGCAGATTATTACACATGATATGTTACCCTGACTCGGCAAGCCACACACATCCCGATCTCGATCAGAAGACAATGATTACTCGGTTATTGGAGGTAACTAAATAGTACGGTCACGTGACTTGATATGTATCCAATTTTAGACCTTATGACACTGTCTTAAGGACTGTTTACATATTAATGCTCGTGACTGTACATAATCATAGTGGATTAACCATCCACCAGTTATCGACATGTAACTAACGCAAGTCTCTCTTTACCTTCTCAGATCATCGGTATCTAGGTCTCAAACGGTCGTTTTTTTTTTCAGAATCTAGAACAATGGTCTCTACGGATGTCATGGCTGGACCTTCAATTGATGTTCAAGCAATTCCCGAACGGGTCCTCTGAGCTAAGTGCGTGGCTGGACACCGTGGCGCGAGCCGTTATCAACGTGTTCCAGCAGCCGGCGCCCCCTCCGCCCGATAAAGACAGGTACTTATCAGATGGTCGGCCATTTAAAAATGAACCTTATAAGTGGTTGTGTAAGGTTCATTTTTAAATATTTAGGACATGAGAATTGGATCATATTCCGATTCATCAAAGTGACCGTTTTAGACCCACAGGCTGGAGCTGCAGCTGAAAATGTTCTAGCCGTTCCCGAAATAGTCTGAATTTGCCACTCAATGGTAACTCCGGCTGGACGGCGACCTCATAATTTTACTCATAGTAAAAAAGGGCTTATTACATTATGCTCAACTCGCATGATCCAACCTTTGAGCTGCGACGGCGTTGCGAAACTTTTTCGCACACCATTAGCGGCGACTTTTCGTCGGAAAATGAGTACGCGGAATTTTCCACAAAAATGTTCAATATTACACTTTTTTGTATTGTATTGAACAAAATAACTATTAATTTCTATAGTCAGATAGTTAATTTATATCCTGCTTTCCCTTTTTTCGGAAAACTATATTTTATTTCTGTATAAATACCCCGTAAAGTTGTAAGTGTTGCCGAAATTCTCACCACTTGTAAAATAATTGATAAATAAAATAAGTTCTTTATATTCTTTGATTTTCCTTTACTTGATGTGTATTACGATATGTAAGCTATCCATTCGAAGAGTATTTTCTATGTTTTTACAAAAGATGACATAAATATATTACTTTGAAATTGCACGAAAACATTCAGTCGTACGCCATTATCACCATTTTCATAACCTATGTTTCCGAAGCTCACAATACATTATCACTTGACTTTAGACACTGGAAACTAATAACTAACGTATATAGTGTATTCATCTACAAGTAAACAGTAAAAATAAAGTATTTCCAATTGTGATTGTACGTAAAAACTGAAAATAGGAACTGAAGACACGTTACTGCTAAACATATTTTCTGTACTGTTTTGTTGACAGTTCCAACTTAGTATTGCTACCACAAATTATTGTGTAGTGCGGCCAAAGAAATGATCTTTTGTTTAGTCTATGATCCAATGAGGGTTTACATATAAAATATTTATAATAATAAATGCTGAAGTTGGCAAAAAAAATCTACGGTTAGCCTGTTATTGTGTGCATGTGTGCGTGCATAATACCATACACTCGTTTGCGGGAACGCAGATCTGTGCCAAACTAACTTCACGCTATCTGCGGGAACGCAGACCTGTGCGAATCTAAATTCACGTTACTGCTGGAGCACAGATCTGCACGCGTCAACAGTGTATATACATGTGGTCCGCCATTACGATTTGTGTATGTGTGCGTGCCTTGGAGCACTGCGTAAAATATATTGAATTTCTTGAAAATATTCTATTTTTCGCAAATAACACATTGTAATTCGTATTCACAACAAAATTTTCTTCAAACTGATATACATTGATCAAGTATTACATTACGTAAATGTAGGAAAAAAACCTGAGTAAACTAAAACTTTATGATTTTTATTAGTATTTTTCTTGAAATATATAATATTTTACTAAATATAGGTACACTAACAAGTTTTCTACAACAAAACATAAGTATTTACTTATATTTTAGGGGTAAAAAGACTTATTTTTCACTTTTTATTGTGAACGAATACCTACCGCGCGTCGCTGACGTCATCCACCTTCAAGTGTGGCTCAAGTGCGGATTGTAAACAATTTTGACATGGGCGTGAATGTTTGAATGATGTGATTGGCTAGCTCATTTATTCAGGATTCGATACGAACAAGTTTCTCCTTTATACACATTGATTTAACGTAGAAAATTAGAAAACAATGAGTAAAGTCAGAGCAACACAGATCTGTGTTGCCGCACTGAGGACGCCCGCAACGCGCAACGCAGAACTGCGTGTCAGCAATAGTGGTCATGTAAGGTTCATTTTCAATTATTTAGGACATGAGAATTGGATCATATTCCGATTCATCAAAGTGACCGTTTTAGACCCACAGGCTGGAGCTGCAGCTGAAAATGTTCTAGCCGTTCCCGAAATAGTCTGAATTTGCCACTCAATGGTAACTCCGGCTAGATGGCGACCTCATAATTTTACTCATAGTAAAAAAGGGCTTATTACATTATGCTCAACTCGCATGATCCATTAAGCTCCTACTATTTGGGAGCTTAATGAACTCAAAAGTTTTGTATTATCCTACTGGGATCATACGATTTGCATGATGGAATAAGCCTATTTTTCACAGTACATTTTTTTGAATTCTTCAACTTTGAATGATGAGCTACTCTTTTTAACAGAATGGGCACAGACCGCGGGGTGGTGAGCACCAGCAAATGGCCCGAATCCGTGTGGCTAGTGGCGCCACTAGTCGCGAAACTACCGCCAGCAGTACAAGGCCGGGTTCTCAAACAAGCCGGACAGGTAAACAGACCAAATTATAACCACCATCAAGCTCCATCAAACCTACGCGAATTTCACGCCGCGTGCGAAATTAGAGCGACAGAGTTACTCTAACTAAGGAGTGAGCAAGACGCACATATATTTATAAGTTTCGCATGCAACGCGGAATTCGCGTCTGTTTAATCAGAGCTTTCAGCAGTGTGTGCGAGCGAAACGTCACGCGCGTTGTCTTGAAATTAGACCCTTGATGGGTCCGAAACTAGTCGGCCATTCTCGATATAATACAGCACGTGAGTGACCCGTTGTAATATTCAGTATACCAAATTCTCAACAGTGATGAACTCCATGAAAGCTTCACGGTGTGATCACCGGCGGCTAAGTAGTAATACTAAAGTTCATTTATTCATAATTGTCCTATTATGTAAACAATCTTATCATGTCTTTTTATGATTTTGCAACAATATAAATTAAAATAGACTTTTAGGAAATTACTTTCGTGGTTAATAAATGTTTTACTTTAGAATGTTTAGCTTTGAACTAATATTCGATTTATTTTCAACAAAATTCAACAAAAAGTACTGTGAAGATTCTTTACTTAATAGGACAATTATGAATAAATGGACCGTACCTAGTAACCTATGCAACATTATTGTAGATATTGGAGAGCGGGTGGGGCGCGGGCTGCAGCGGCGGCTGCTCGAGCGGCGGCGGCGGCGGCAGCGGCTCTCATAGGGACTGCAAGAGTCACCAGAGTCCTAGTTATAAAGGGTTAGTATGTCATTGTGAGGACCTGTAATTGGCTTCTTTAGTTCTTAAGTGATAACCTATTGTAGTTTAAATGGCTGTTGGTCTTTCTAATAAATAAAATAAAAATAAAAAATTAAAATTATTTTTAATGGAAAATATTCAATACTAGCTTTTTCCCGCGGCTTCGCTCGCGTGAATTTCCAACTGGAAGTGGATCTTATCTCCCTTATCTCCAACTACCTCTATCGCTGCTGCCACCGCCTATCAAAGGCTGACAATTCATCAGACCATCTCATTACAGCATACGGGACATTTAACAAGCTAATTATTAAAAAATAAAAAAACACGACTGACAACTATCAATCATCAATGTTTATTTTATTTTTAATTTCTTTCTTCCTTTATAATTAATAATGTTTACTGCACCCTACATTTTTTTCACGTATATTTCCTTCCACCCAAAGGTTGGCTGGAAGAAATTGCATTTGCGATAAGCCCGCCTTTGCGCTCATTTAAAATGTTTTTGTTACTTTTGTTACTATGTATTTACTCTCTGTAAATGGTGCAATAAAGTGTTGATCTATCTATCTATCTATCTATCTACATAGCCTATGTCACTCGGAGGAATGCAAGGAATCTAAAAATACCTCTCGCATCAAAATCTGTTCAGCCGTTCAGGACTTATGGTGAAATAAAGCAACTTATGTACATACTTACATACATGATCCCTAAAAAACATAACAATCCTTTTTTGGTCAGTCGTGTAAGAAAAATAATACCTATTGGGGACGCATTACAGATCGAGTGGCGGCGGCGGTGGCGGCAAACGTGGCGTCAGCAGCAACTGCAGCGGCGGCTGCGGCTGCGGCGGCAACGCGGTGCGACTCGCCAACGAGCCGCTACTGTCGCTGGTGCTTACCTGTCTGCGACACCAGGACGACCAGAAGGTCAGTGCCCTCACAGGCCTATGTCTAGTCAGTATTGGGTCCAATGGCGGTGGCAAGTGCGGTGTCAGCAGCAACTGAGGCTGCGGCGGCAAAGCGGTGCGACTGAAGCTGCGGCTGTGGCAACAACGCGGTGCGACTCGCCAACGAGCCGCTACTGTCGCTGGTGCTTACCTGTCTGCGACACCAGGACGACCAGAAGGTCAGTGACCTTACAGGTTTATGTCTAATGAGTATTATAGGTCGAGTAGCGGCGGCAAGTGCGGCGTTAGCAGCAACTGCTGCAGCGGCAACGCGGTGCGACTGAAGCTGCGGCTGTGGCAACAACGCGGTGCGTCTCGCTAATGAGCCGCTACTGTCGCTATTGCTCACCCGTCTGCGACACCAGGACGACCAGAAGGTCAGTGACCTCACAGGTCCATATGTCTAGTCAGTATTGGGTCCAATGGCGGTGGCAAGTGCGGTGTCAGCAGCAACTGAGGCTGCGGCGGCAAAGCGGTGCGACTGAAGCTGCGGCTGTGGCAACAACGCGGTGCGTCTCGCTAACGATCCGCTACTGTCGCTATTGCTCACCTGTCTGCGACACCAGGACGACCAGAAGGTCAGTGACCTTACAGGTCCATATGTCTAGTCAGTATTGGGTCCAATGGCGGTGGCAAGTGCGGTGTCAGCAGCAACTGAGGCTGCGGCGGCAAAGCGGTGCGACTGAAGCTGCGGCTGTGGCAACAACGCGGTGCGTCTCGCTAACGAGCCGCTACTGTCGCTGGTGCTCACCTGTCTGCGACACCAGGACGACCAGAAGGTCAGTGACCTTACAGGTCCATATGTCTAGTCAGTATTGGGTCCAATGGCGGTGGCAAGTGCGGTGTCAGCAGCAACTGAGGCTGCGGCGGCAAAGCGGTGCGACTGAAGCTGCGGCTGTGGCAACAACGCGGTGCGTCTCGCCAACGAGCCGCTACTGTCGCTGGTGCTTACCTGTCTGCGACACCAGGACGACCAGAAGGTCAGTGCCCTCACAGGTCCATATGTCTAGTCAGTATTGGGTCCAATGGCGGTGGCAAGTGCGGTGTCAGCAGCAACTGAGGCTGCGGCGGCAAAGCGGTGCGACTGAAGCTGCGGCTGTGGCAACAACGCGGTGCGTCTCGCTAACGATCCGCTACTGTCGCTATTGCTCACCTATCTGCGACACCAGGACGACCAGAAGGTCAGTGCCCTCACAGGTCCATATGTCTAGTCAGCATTAGGTCCAATGGCGGCGGCAAGTGCGGTGTCAGCAGCAACTGAGGCTGCGGCGGCAAAGCGATGCGACTGAAGCTGCGGCTGCGGCGGCAACGCGGTGCGACTCGCCAACGAGCCGCTACTGTCGCTGGTGCTTACCTGTCTGCGATCTTAGTACGACCAGAAGGTCAGTGACCTCATAGGTCTATGTGTCAGTCTTACGCAGCGTTGTTTCCTTGCTATTGATTAATACCTGTCCATTATAGGACCTTGCTGATTGGTACACTTCGAATCAAATAGAATGAACTTAGTAACAAGTCGAATTCCAGTCTCGAATTTTAGGTGATGCAAACCGCCACTCGCGTTGACTGCTCAGATTTGCGAGCAGCACTGGTGTTCGCAGCTAAGTAATATTTTAAGTACACCATCTTATAACATCAAAAATAAGGTTCGTCAATGTGGCCGTTTTAAACCCATGGGGCTCAACACCTTGTATGATTTTTTCTTATTTTTCTTACTTCATTCAACACCGTTTCTTCTTATTCCTTTTCAAAAGCTTAGTCATTACTTAGCCAACACATTTCTTACATCCTTCCAGGAAAGCCTGCTAAGTTCAATCCACGCCCAACTCCAACACTACCTGACACACGCACGAGACCACGAGCGTGCCGCGTGCGGCGACACGTGGCAGGACGAGGCGGCGCCCGAGGCGCTGCAGCTGCGGTTCTCTCTCGCGGGCGGGATGTTCGACGCGATCCGCCGCTCCTACCAGCTGACCTCTGATTGGGCGGTGCTGCTCACGCAACTGGTCGCGCATCAAGTCGTAGACGCTTATAATAACAGGTGCGTGTGTACTAGGAAACGGCCGAGCCACATATTTTGACACGTGGCAGGACGAGGCGCTGCAGCTGCGGTTCTCTCTCGCGGGCGGGATGTTCGACGCGATCCGCCGCTCCTACCAGCTGACCTCTGATTGGGCGGTGCTGCTCACGCAACTGGTCGCGCATCAAGTCGTAGACGCTTACAATAATAGGTGCGTGTGTACTAGGAAACGGCCGAGCAACATATTTTGACACGTGGCAGGACGAGGCGCTGCAGCTGCGGTTCTCTCTCGCGGGCGGGATGTTCGACGCGATCCGCCGCTCCTACCAGCTGACCTCTGATTGGGCGGTGCTGCTCACGCAACTGGTCGCGCATCAAGTTGTAGACGCTTACAATAACAGGTGTGTGTATGTACTAGGAAACGGCTAAGCCATATATTTTGACAAAGGTGTAGAGTTTGTAATGTTAAGGCGAAAGGACAATTTTTGAGTAAGATGTAGAGTTTGTGAAGTTAGAAATGTAGTGTTAGCTTGTCTCTAAATAAGAAACTTTTTGACAGTATCGTCTCATCTTGTTAACATATTTTACATGAACATGTTTTTGGTGCGATATCGATGCTTTTTATAAGTGCTATTTTTAAACGTATATAAATAAAAATAATTGACTTTGACTTTATCTAGAATAATAGGTGTGTTGATTGACGTGCCTCTGTGACCCCCCTCCACAAATATGCATACGAGTAATCAAGTAACATAATAAAATATAATTGTGCTAAAAAATTAATACATTCCAACAGCTTATGCCGCAGCAATCTGTTCACGACCCTGATCGACATGCTGGCAACACTGATCCACTCCACCCTAGCGGAGGGTGGCGATGACAACAACCGCAAGCACTACCAGAACCTGATGAAGAAGCTGAAGAAGGAAGTCGGGGACAAACACGGGCCCTCGGTGCAGGCCGTGCGCCAGCTGCTGCCGCTCTCCAAGAATACTATCATAGAGGTACAGACGCACCAAGCGCTTTTCATCATCATTCCTAATGCGCACAGCGAAGCATTGGAACTCCCTGCCTGCGTCTGTGTTCCCGAGCACGTACAACCTGACTCTCTTCAAAACCAGAGTGAATAGGCTGCTTCTGGGTAAGCTCGCTACACCGTAGACCTCATCTCTGTCCTCCGGCAAGATTGTGGTCAAGAGCAAACCCTTATTTAATAAAAAAAAACTGTTTCATGAGTTTCTTTCGGCATTTCTTCTCAGCTGTGGTCGTTCCGAAATCCTAGTAGTTTGTAGCTTTGAGACATAATATACTATGATTATATAATTAGTTTTCGACGTGAAAAAGAACCTTCTTTGAAGGCCAAGTTTTAATAAAGAATTTCTCATTTCTGATACAGGGCCACGGGTAGACAGAGCAAAGATGTCGTTAATAAAAAAAAAATGAATATTTATGCATTTTTTATATTTGAAGGTAATAGCGTGCGAGCCACTGGGATGCCTAATGGACCAAAAAGGAAACAAGATCTCTGGATTCGACAGCGACAAAAAACAGGTATCTAAATACATTTTAGAATATATTCTAAACAAAAAATTTATTCTATAAATATTCTACACGGGACCACTCACTCATTTATCGGTCTAGCCGACATATGAAAGTCATTTTTAAGGCGACTTAGGACCGACACGGTCTCTGCCGTCTCACGGTTGGCCCATAGTGGACACTCGAAAGTAATTAAATAAATATCTATTTTTTATATCAAAATTGTTTTAATTTTTTCAAATGTAAATACATACATACATACACATACATATTATCACGCCTTTTTCCCGTGGGGGTAGGCAGAGACTAGCGATTTCCACCTGCTACGATCCTTACAGATCTCTTGCTTCTTCTACACTCATCACACTCTTCATACATTCTCCCCGGTTATGCTCCGAATATCTCACTTTTTAAGGAAGTCCGCAATCTGGTTGGAGTGCATTTTTCGAGGTCGGCCTTTACCAACTCTTCCATTCACCGCTGCATTATAAATACCTACATATATTGTAAATACATAAATTCTTTATTTACAAAGATGAATACAATTTTATATATATTCGTAATTTTTAGTAATGATATATTCTAACTCTCGGTTTTAGGGTCTCCGCCTAACAGACAAACAGCGAGTCTCGAGCTGGGAACTAGTGGAGGGGGGCCGCAACCCCGCCCCGCTGTCGTGGGCGTGGTTCGCCGCCACCAAGATCGAGAGGAAGCCGCTCACGTACGAGAACGCGCACAAGTATGTCTTGTTTTCGACTGACTTGTTTAAGCGGTGCTGGTCGAGCGGTAATGACACCCGCCTGAAATCTGAAAGGACCCGGTTTCGAATCCTACCTGTGCCACATGAGTTTGTATTTGTTTTCAACTAACTAGTTGAAGCGGCGGTGGTCGAGCGGTAATGACACCCGTCGGAAATCTGAAAGGACCCGGGTTCGAATCCTACCTGTCCCACATGAGTTTGTGTTTGTTTTCAAGTAACTAGTTGAAAGGTGATGGTCGAGCGGTAATGACACCTGCCTGTCGGAAAGGACCCCGGGTTCAAATCCTACCTGTGCCACATGAGTTTGTGTTTGTTTTCAACTAACTGGTTAGAACGGTGGTTGTCGAGCGGTAATGACACCTGCCTGAGATCGGAAAGGATCCCGGGTTCAAATCCTACCTGTGCGACTTAAGTTTGTTTACCAATCTGACTCATGTAATGGTAGTTTTCATAGACCACTTGCTTCTGGTGAAGGAAAACGTGAGGAAACCCGCACATTGGGCTGTGTTTAGTTTACTAGCGTGTATAACGCTATCGTCACTAGATGGCGGTATTCGTAAAAGTCATAACAGATGCAAAGGTGACTTGAATAAAATTTTAGCTGACACGTGTTAGTAATAACACACTATAAGAAAAAATAACTTTTTTCCATTTCAAAACTGACCCCTTACCTCACCGAATCCTATCCCAGAGGGGTCAGGTTTACCGACTGTACAGCCTAATATTTCATTTGTAACCTGTCGGTCAACCAAAAAATGTTACTGGGGACTATATTTTCTACGTGGATAGAATATCAACATCTTCCTTTATTTCCAGATTACTCAAGCACCACTCGCACAGTCTAGTGAAACCTCTCAGCTACTACTTAGAACCGCTGCCATTACCGCCAGAGGACCTCGAAGCCGACAGCAAACAGGTAACCACCCACCATTCACCTCCACAAGTCAACCTATCTAGCCTTACCCTGATGACAACGGGGATATCAGCCCTTCCCATGTTATTCTTCTCTTAACATTTAACGTTTACCCGTATTCACTAATGTCGCATTGATTAACAATCCGTCGATACCAGGACAATGGCAGTCTGGACTCGAGCCCTACTGGTGCGGGGAAGGGCCGCTCGCGATCTTCCTCGGGCAAGAAGATGAAGAAGGCCAAAGCTGTGACGCCGGTAAGATTACCTGTGTTATTTAGTTATTTTTTTCAGTAGCAATATAATATCTGCATTGGGCCCGTGTGGTGGCCCGTCCTCCTTATGCTCTATCTATAAAGAAGGCCCATGCCACGTTAATGAGGGCATTAAAAATGGCTATGATGATAAATAAATCTTTATGAATCATTCAGCTAGCGCGCACGTTTCACTACCAAGCGCCTTATTTTGAAAAAAGAAGTTCGAATGGTCAGACATTTTTGTATTGTAAAAAATATTTCCATGGGTCTACACCCATGGTGTACAGTACATCCCTTTATCTACATAAAGTCTCGTATGCAACTGTATATATTTAGGCCTTAAAACACTTATGTCATACTATTATCACACTCGCCTATAGTATGTTATTTGTGTATTGTTAACTGAAATGAATTTGTAACGTTACGTCACGTTGCCGTCCTGTGCAGACGAACGGCAACGGCGCTTCGAACGCGAGCGCCGGGCAGCCCGGCATGGCGGCCGCCAGCCAGCAGCCACAGTTCATGCAGCAGCCGCAGCAGTGGTTCCCCACGCCGCAGCCGCAGCCCGGACAGAACTACTACACACCGCAAGGTATATCGCAATGTATAACGTCACGTCACGTTGCCGTCCTGTGCAGACGAACGGCAACGGCGCGCCGAACGAGGCCGCCAGCCAGCAGCCGCATTTCATGCAGCAGCCGCAGCAGTGGTTCCCCACGCCGCAGTCGCAGCCCGGACAGAACTACTACACACCGCAAGGTATATTGCAATATGTAACGTGACGTCACGTTGCCGTCCTGTGCAGACGAACGGCAACGGCGCGCCGAACGCGAGCGCCGGGCAGCCCGGCATGGCGGCCGCCAGCCAGCAGCCACAGTTCATGCAGCAGCCGCAGCAGTGGTTCCCCACGCCGCAGCCGCAGCCCGGACAGAACTACTACACGCCGCAAGGTATATTGCAATATGTAACGTGACGTCACGTTGCCGTCCTGTGCAGACGAACGGCAACGGCGCGCCGAAGGCGGCCGCCAGCCAGCAGCCGCAGTTCATGCAGCAGCCGCAGCAATGGTTCCCCACGCCGCAGCCGCAGCCCAGACAGAACTACTATATACCGCAAGGTATTTATCAGATACTAGCGCCCCGAAGGAGGTACATACGACATAGTAACTTAAAGTAATTGGTTCAATGACTGGGTTCAAACTACTGGTCAAAACTACTGGGTTAATTGTTGTTCAATGTTCGCAAGTTCGGTGCTGTAAGTTGTCGAAAGTGAACAAAAACTCGTACGATCATTAATGGGGTCTTGTTTTGTAGGTTAACACATCAAGATTGATTAGTGCATACATTATTTTGTTCCAAATTCAGCGGTATTCAGTATAAAATGGCGAAAATAGAGTTATAATTCTAAAAAAAAAAACTTTGAAATTTGGGTAGATGTTACTCAAAAACTATAAGACCTACAAAAATAAAATTCATATCATGTGGTAGGTAATTTAATGTAGATTAGTTTTGTCATTGACAGTTTTCTTCTAGATCTAACAGCTTTTTTACAAAACGGAGAAAACCGTGGCGAGGGACATATTTTCAATGAAAAGGGGGGAAGGGAGGGGGAGGGGGGAATGGGTCTGATACCGGGCAAAATCGAGCTCAGCAGGGTGGAATTAGTGTAAAAATCCTCTACGAAGTATAAAATAGGTAGTTTATGGGGGTTAATTGTTGTTCAATGTTTGCAAGTTTGGCGCTGTAAGCTGTCAAAGGTGATCAAAAACTCGTACGACTGTTAATGGGGTCTTGTTTTGTAGGTTAATACATCAAGATTGATTAGTGCATACATCGCTTTGTTCCAAATTCAGCGGTTTCCCTAAAAAATGACGAAAATACAGTCAAAATTAAAAAAAAATAAAAACCTCGAAATTTGGATAGATGTTACTCAAAAACTATTAGACCTATAAAAATAAAATTTATACCATGTGGTAGGTAATTTAATGGAGATTAATTTTGTCATTGACAGTTTTCTTCTAGATTCAACAGTTTTTGTACAAAACGGAGAAAACCGTGGCGAGGGACATATTTTCAATGAAAAGGGGGGAAGGGGGGGGAAATTGGTCTGACACCGGCCAAAATCGTGCTCAGCAGGGTCGAATTAGTCTAAAAACATCCGGTGTCAAGCTGTTACATTCCATGCCGATCAAAGTCGTAATTTTCAAAAATTCTTCTAGTCTTATAATCAATGTCCAGAAAGTGTCTTACCATTTTTCGTTAAATTCGCGTATATTGTGCGTTGTTTTTTTTTCAAAAGCAATAAATAAATGAGGTAATAACCGTGACATTTGATCAGGAGGGGTCAACCCGCGCGGCGTGGCGCCCCCGTCCAACACGCAGTCGAAGCAAGCGCTCAGCAATATGCTGCGCCAGCGACTGCCCTACAACCAGATGGCGCAAATGCAGGTGATTAACGTGCATCTGTATGGCTACTAAACTAAATATTTTACTATTTATAAAATTATTACCAATTTTTTTTCTCTTAATTTTTTTGGGGCTTTTATCTTTTGAGATATGTCAGCTCCGTCGTACCTTTCCCAAGAGATTTACGTTTTAGGAAATGTAACGAAAATTTGTAAAAATCTTTTTAAAATTATAGAGGCTGGTTTCGACAAAATTGTCTGGGCAATACCCGCACTAATATAATTTAATTTCATCTCCGTCATTAGTAAATCCCTTTCAAACTTGAATTTGGTACAATCTGTCTTCACAATGACCGGTAGCTTGCCTTCCCCATTCATGTTGAACCGGCTGCCTTGTTTGACATAATTTATTTTGGCCTACCTTCAAAAGTTTTATAATGTGTAAATATTTTCTAATATTTTGTGTATTGAGTGTATATGAATATTCAGGGTAACGGGTACCCGGGAGCGCCGCACGCGCGCGCGCCGTACCCGCGGCAAGGCATGCGACAGATGCAGCCTAACCAAATGGCGGTAGGACAAATGCAGCCTAAGTGAGTCATTTCTGATGATTTAATAAGGTTTTACTGGGATATGCATGTATTAGTCTTCGATTAACAATAAACCTAGATTACGAGTCTACGTCTTCTGCAACACTTTTGTAATACCCCTGGTGTTGCAGTAGTCCATGGGCAGCGGTGATCGCTTACCATCAGGTGACCCGCTTACTCGTTTGCCGCCCTATGTTATAAAACAAAATTAAAGGTCTCATTCAAAACTAAAGCAAAATTAGTCCGTGTTGATTGAATATAAACCTTCAATCAAAAGTCTAAGCAATAAATATCGTAGCGTAATAGACCTTTGTCAGAAAAATAGCACACGCTTATTGTGTGATCTACGTGTACTTTTGATCGAAGGTAGATTATTTATCTGTTACCAGTAGGTCCGCACGCGGCAAAAATTATTAGTCATCTTAGATTAACTGTGTTTCATACAACTTTTCATCCCCTATTTTAGCCCCTTGGCTTTTGATTTATGAAAAAAGAATTATGTTTGACCTCCCGCCGTGTCTTCATTTGTTTCCATGCTAAAGTTCATCAAAATGTTTAACTGTAAAACCCTAACAGAAGACAACCTTTATATTATGAGTATGCATGATGTAGGATAGGACATTGCAAGAAGTATGAAGTGATTTTACGTCATTACTCTTTCGGTATCTTGTAATATACGTAAAGGTTAAAGTACATAAGTCAAAGTAGGTATATATTTTTACATTTAAATCTTGTCAAAATTTCATAAAACCGCATTTACCTTTTTCAGCCAAATGGCACCAATGGGAGGAATGGGCGGCATGGGTCCTATGAGCCAAATGGGCGGCGTACAGATGTCCGGGCAAATGGGCGCTGGGCAGATGGGGGGCGGGCAAATGGGGGGCAGCCAGATGGGCGCCGGGCAGATGGCCGGCGGCCAGATGGGCGGCATGGGCGGCCAGATGTTCGGGAACCAGTACGGCGGAATGCAACAGGGTTATGGCTTTGGACAGCAAATGATGCAAGGCGGACAGCAGCAAATGATGAACCAGGTGAATGAAAGAAGGAATGAATTCATCGTGATCTAAACTGACATTGAGAAAATTAAGAAGAAAAGGTTTTTCATTTCATCGGAGAAATTTAGATGATATGGCTAGTATGCTTCAATTCAAACGACATTGGAACCTTCAAAAACCGAGTCAACGTCTTCCTGAAAGGCCGGCAACACTCTTGTAATACTCTGGTGTTTCAGTTGTCTATGGGCAGCGGTGATCGCTTACCACCAGGCGACCCGGTTGCTCGTTTGCCGCCCTATGTTATAAAAAAAAAATTCTAAAATACGTACTGCGAGTACAAAAACGGCACCACTTTCTATGCAATCCTATAATTTGGAACTGCCAAATATAACATTCTTCTTTACCATTATCCCACTTGGGGTTGGCACAGTCAATAAAATGAGGTCTACCAAATCAGACATTGCCTTTGATTTTGATAAAAGTAGATTTGTATTAAAATATTTTTTAAAATTTGTTTTCAGAGTATGGGCCAGGGAGGAAATCAAATGGGGCAACAAGTCAGCTCGATGGGGCAAAGTGTCAATTCTATTGGTCAAAACGTTGGCCAGATGAACCAGGGAATGGGCCAATCAGCTCAAATGCCTCAGGGTATGGGCCAAATGAGTCAAAGCATGAACCAAATGGGGCAACCCATGGGGCAAATGAGTCAGATGAGTCAAGGCGGAGGTATGGGCGCCATGAGCAGCCAAGGGGGAGGGATGGGACCACAAGGGGGTAACTCGATGGGAGGCTTCCCGGGACAACAGACATTCCAACAGGTAATTCAATTATTTTCGAGTATATCAAAGATAAATTACCATACGCGGCCTTATGGTGGTTATATCTTTGATAGATACGACCACGTTACGACCTTTATTGTAATCGGTTAACCGTAATAAAATGCAACACAATATTTAGTTTGACTGGACTTAAATATAGAATTGAATGTGAATATAGAAAAGTTTAGCCTGACCAGGAATATAAAAACCCTCGCCATGTTGCGGAAAAGCAATAGAACTAATTTCTTATACTGGCAACTATTAAAAAACCCATCTGTCATTTCTCCTGTTAACGTTTGACTTTCAATCAAGGCGGATCCAGTACATTTTTATTTCTGGGAAGGGCACCGTTTTCCGTTCTCAAGAATATTTCCGAGAAATTTTAAGGAAGATTCCGCTTGTTCTTTGAAAATTTTAAGAACGGCACATTACTAATGGTGGCGGATTATTTTTTTGGAAATAAACTTGTAAGAAACTATTACTACTAAATCCTGTTATTTTAACAACTCTAATCTTAATTTGATATGTACTGTTATGAAACCTGCCTTTGTTTAGTTTTTACTAGTATAAACAAATCCAATTTCACTTCTCATCAGACTTACCCCCGGTTTCTGAAACGCAAATCAATGAAAAAATGACGTAGCATGTTGATAATCTCTATTTAAAAGCAGTTTGGGTTTCTGAACAAGCCTAGTGACAGTGTGTCATCGATTTGTTGTTCCAAATGTCAGATCTCGAATTAATGGCCGATTAAGGTAATTTTGGGTTTCCGGAAAGCTTTTTCGCATGTTGACAGCATGTTATAGTCTTCAGAGATAATTCGCGAAAATCGACCAATTAACAAAGTGTCACAATAAATGTCACCAGTGTTTTGTAAAATCTATCGATTTTCTGAGCGAAATTTTCAAAGAAAACATAAAACAAAACGTTCGTACGAAATATATAAGTCGCAGCTCGTGGCTTCGCTCCCGTGAGAATTTCGGTATAAAATACCCTATATGCTATTCTTGAGATTTTTCTACCCGTGTAGGTACCAAATTTCATCTAGTAGATTTTGCGTGATGCGTCAAAACTTTCAATCTTTTATTCAAACTTGCGCATTTATACTGACATGTCATCGACAAAAGCCCCAAAAAAATAAAGAAAAAAAAACACAGACATGACCGGGGCTCGAACCCGGACCCCGCGTTTCAGAGGCAAGGTCTTTCCCACTGCGCCACGGAAGACGTCATATAAAGTGGCAAAAGTCGAATTTGGCATATGTTGTCAACGGAAGAGACAAAACTAGAGCGTTGGATGTTACAAGGAGTATTTTAAAACTCTTTGGATAGAAACAAACATGAATGAGTGAATGAAAAAAGTCAAACAGTCGATTAGATAATTTTACGGTGAATAGCTTTTAAGAAACCCAAAGTTGTTTAGCAGATTGTTAATTATGACACTCTGTTACCAAATTCAATACTTGACATGCTTTTCGGAAACCGGGCGTTAGGTTTGTATGTTTTCCTATAGAAATTAAATTAGCTTCCAAAATATATCATAATCAAACAAATATTTTTGTTTTCTCACAGAATATGATGGGTGGACGAGCGAGCCAAGAAGCGTACTTGGCGCAACAAAGACAGAATGCCCGGCCACAGTACATGCAGGTTTGTATAATTATTTGATATTTTACTTTTAAATATATAGCCTTATTATTATTATATTATATACTATATGGGGACGCCAGCGCGAGCACCAGACGGGTGATCAGTCCACTTATGCTGGGACCATTTCACCCAATTCCCCGAGACCCGTTTAGGGTTTTGAGTTGCCTGGTAACTCACGTTGGTGGCGACCCACAGATATAGAAATATATAGCCTTAGATCAAGAGTCTTGGAAGAATGAGAGAGAGTTCTTTGCCCAGTACTGGGACCTTAATGGCTATTAAATATAGTAATAACCAGCGAAAAAATAAAAACGCATAATTAATTAGCATACTCGTAAGGCCTTCTAACTAATATGCTATTTAATTTTCTAAAAATGCTAATCTCTGGTATTCACCCCATAGGCAAAAGCTATGTAGGTCTAAACAATAATTTCAACTCGAATGTATATCCAGCAGGCACCAAATGTGACGATGGGCGGTATGGGCGGGCCGACACCGCCCTACCCGCGGGGCATGCAGCCGCAACAGACCGCGCAGTACCAGCAGCAGATGACGCAACAGCGCATGCGACAGCAGATGCTCGCCATGCAGCAGCAGCAGCAGGGACCCCTGGTGCAGCATCTCCAGCGGCAGCAGTACCAGCAGCCGCCATATTGAAACTAATCAGGCCCTTGATTCTACAAATGGCCAGCAGCAACAGCTAGGACCCCTGGTGCAGCATCTCCAGCGGCAGCAGTACCAGCAGCCGCCATATTGAAACTAATCAGGACCTTGATTCTGCAAATGGCGAGCAGCAACAGCAGGGACCCCTGGTGCAGCATCTCCAGCGGCAGCAGTACCAGCAGCCGCTATATTGAAACTAATCAGGCGCTTGATTTTACAAATAGCAAGCAGCAACAGCAGGGACCTCTGGTTCAGCATCTCCAGCGGCAGCAGTACCAGCAGCCGCCATATTGAAACTAATCAGGACCTTGATTCTACAAATGGCGAGCAGCAACAGCAGGGACCCCTGGTGCAGCATCTCCAGCGGCAGCAGGACCAGCAGCCGCTATATTGAAACTAATCAGGCGCTTGATTTTACAAATAGCAAGCAGCAACAGCAGGGACCTCTGGTTCAGCATCTCCAGCGGCAGCAGTACCAGCAGCCGCCATATTGAAACTAATCAGGCCCTTGATTCTGCAAATGGCGAGCAGCAACAGCAGGGACCCCTGGTGCAGCATCTCCAGCGGCAGCAGTACCAGCAGCCGCTATATTGAAACTAATCAGGCGCTTGATTTTACAAATAGCAAGCAGCAACAGCAGGGACCTCTGGTTCAGCATCTCCAGCGGCAGCAGTACCAGCAGCCGCCATATTGAAACTAATCAGGCCCTTGATTCTACAAATGGCGAGCAGCAACAGCATGGGACCCCTGGTGCAGCATCTCCAGCGGCAGCAGTACCAGCAGCCGCTATATTGAAACTAATCACGCCCTTGATTCTACAAATGGTCAGCAGCAACAGCAGGGATCCCAGCGGCAGCAGTACCAGCAGCCGCCATATTGAAACGAATCAGTCCCTTGATTCTACAAACTACAAACGTAGATGTCGTGCCTCAGTTGTTTCTCAAAAGCCAAATAAAGACTTACAGAAAGTCTTACAGAGATCTTGTCACTTTATTTCAATTTTTTTGACTCTTGAGACACAATTTGAGACACGATATCGACGTTTGTAATAGTGGACTCTGTCCCAGATAGATAATCTGTACGCGACTGTATCATTGAGCATAATTATGTTTTAATAATTCAATCAGAAATGTAGTATAAAATTATGTTAATTTAAGAATCGTAATCTGTAAGACTTCAAATATGTATCAATTTTCATTATTTTTTTCAGAAACTACAAAAATGATAAGTAAATCATAATTTTATTTGTAAGAAAATAGAGCACTTTTTTTATTTCCGATTTATTTGTGAAGTCCGTTCGCTCTGATAGTGTTGCCTGTTACGATTTTAAGATTAGTTGTACTTTTAGTTTGTTAGGAAGTGTCCTCCTTATCGTTGTATTTATTTGGGTGTAACAAGTCACTATCAAAGCCAATGGACGTGTTATGTTCTTTTTATTATTTAATTTTTATTTGTATTCATCTAAAATTGACCTTTGCATATTTTTAAGTAAATTAATTGTTTAGTAAATGGCATCACTTTACCATTCTGTTGTATATAAATGCTAACAAGAAATTACACATGTAAATACTGTTTATATAAAATATACAATTTACTTGAATAGACTTTGGTTTTTGGACTCGAAAGTAGATAACCTGAATCTGATGAATTATTACGAAGTTCTTTTTCCCATGAGTACCACAGAAGTGATTATTTTTAGGGTTCCGTATCTCAAAAGGCATAAACGAAACCCTTATAAGATCACTTTGTTGTCCATCTGTCTGTAATTTTTTTTTTATTCGGATTCACGGGCTCTCAGCAAAAAAATTATACGCCAATGCGATCAAGAGATATTACCGTAAATGGGTGATTATTTGAATACGTGCAAATCGCTGTTCCAGGCTAAAAGAACTATTTAAATTTCATTTATTTTTAACTTTTGGCTAACTTTGAGGTAGACCCTTATCTATTTTAACGGGGGCAGTTATTAAACTAATGTTAAATTAAATAGATTTTGTTATATTTTCAATTATCTTTCGAAATTCACATTACCATCCATGTCCCTTTTCCCGGATTTTGACACAAAATATTTTATTTCTCTAGTTGTATCATAAAGAACGTACATTACGCAATAAATTCTTTAAATAGAATGTTGTTGTTAAGTCCACGTTAAAATAAAAATACTCAAAGATTAGTTTACAATAGTTAAAAATGAGGTTTAAAAATGTCCCAGCGTTACACACTCACTACCGTTCGAGAACGTTGTCACCTTAATTTCTTTGCTTCTAATTAACTTGCGCTTACCCTTAATACTTTGTCGGGTAGACTGCAGCGTCGCTCGTCGATCGATCGGAGCAAACATGCCAAATAATGCTTCAGTGTCGAAAATTTTGTGGTCAAAGACTCCGAATTCGATTTTATTTTTTTCACGTTCTCTTTACAGTTTGTGTGTTTAGTGGTAAGTAGATGTATAACATTGCATTAATAAGGTTTTATTATAGACATTTAACGGTTTGTTTTAAGTATTTGTAGGTTTCAAAACAGTAAGTAGTACGAAACGTGATCAAAATGAACAAACATCTAAATTTCTAATTACCATTTTGCTATTTACCATATTATACCATTCACTGTTTACGAATATGGTGCGGTACGGTAATTAGCTAATATGAATGGTGATGAGAAATTATATTTTAATTTTATTTGCTGATTACTGTTATGTTATTTTTATACGTTGTGAGTTATTATGACGACTAATATGCCAGCGGAACTAAAATAACAACTACCCCAGGAGGGTAGTACCGGAGAATCCCCCCCTGAGCCTATAAGCTCAGGCTGCATTATGTATGCTGGGGAGGGCACAGTGCCGCTCATTTCTCTAGCGATAAAGCACAGGCATCCCCTTCTACGCTTTCTATAAACTTCACTCATATTATTAGGGGACTCCATTCCAATCATAACGTCGTCCACCATCACCTCGAGACGGCAAGGTCTGACCTGCTCTTTTTCTCTGAGACGAAAATATCCTTCCTAGCTGACACTTTGTATCTGTTATACCCGGGTTATAATCTGGAACACAACTTCGTGCACTAAGCCGGAGTGTGCATGTACGTTGGTGAGGGTATTTGCTGTTTTAGCGAAGAGATGGTCGCTACTTTGAGGTGTGTGGAATGAAACCTCAGATCAGAAGGTGTAGAATGGAATGGAATATGGAATGGACCACTGTAGCGGGAGAAGGTGTTATGCTCAACCGCCACAAAGGGAAGATCTTCCCGCCAGGCTAGGTGTTAGGCCTGGGGAGCCGAGGCTCCGACGATGTTGCGTTGCAGTTCTAATATATAGCGAGTTGTCTTTGGGAATTCCGATAGCTCGATTTAGGATTTTTCCGTTTTTGTTGATGATCTTGCGTGGTGTCATATGGAGATTGAATGGAGTCTGATCTGTAGTCTTTTCGCGATGTTGCGAAGTCATTGTTGGTTGGAGATCATTCATACAATCATTGTTAATTGTAATTATCTGTCGATATTTAATGTCGCGTAGACTGTGCCGCCATCTTGCGTCGATATTGGGAATTAGTGCTTGCTTGCCGTTGTCGCTGAGATTCTGTGGAGTCGCTGAGTTGCTGCATTCGCTCGGTAGATGGCGGACGCCACAGTATTCCCCCCCCAAGACCGAAGGTCTGATCTGATGAATTTGCTGTGCAGTCTGTGCTTCGTAGCTTGCAAGGGCCAGTCTTGTGTCCCAGTGAGTTGGGAAAGTCGCGTGCTCGTAGTCTAGTCGAGACTGTCGGTGAGCGTAGTAGACTTGTGTGCGCCGGTCCCTGCAGAGCCGCCACGCTGGTGAGTGAGAGTGCGCCGCCGTCGAAGTCGTCCAGGCGTGGGCTGCAGGTTGCGTCGGTGCGGAAGTCGTTGTAGTCGTCGTTGTAGGTGCAGGACCAGGAAGCTCATTACGTTGGCTGCGTTGGACCTGATGATACCCGTCGTCGTGCTGGCTTGCTGTGAGACTGCTGCTGAAGACCAGGGTGCTGAGGCTTGTGAAGGCTGCTGCGAGATGGAGAAGGCTGCTGCGTCCAATGTCGGTGGTCACCACTTTAGCGAAGAGTTTGTCGCTACTTTGAGGTGTGTGGAATGAAACCTCAGATCAGAAGGTGTAGAATGGAATGGAATATGGAATGGACCACTGTAGCGGGAGAAGGTGTTATGCTCAACCGCCACAAAGGGAAGATCTTCCCGCTAGGCTAGGTGTTAGGCCTGGGGAGCCGAGGCTCCGACGATGTTGCGTTGCAGTTCTAATATATAGCGAGTTGTCTTTGGGAATTCCGATAGCTCGATTTAGGATTTTTCCGTTTTTGTTGATGATCTTGCGTGGTGTCATATGGAGATTGAATGGAGTCTGATCTGTAGTCTTTTCGCGATGTTGCGAAGTCATTGTTGGTTGGAGATCATTCATACAATCATTGTTAATTGTAATTATCTGTCGATATTTAATGTCGCGTAGACTGTGCCGCCATCTTGCGTCGATATTGGGAATTAGTGCTTGCTTGCCGTTGTCGCTGAGATTCTGTGGAGTCGCTGAGTTGCTGCATTCGCTCGGTAGATGGCGGACGCCACAGTATTCCCCCCCCAAGACCGAAGGTCTGATCTGATGAATTTGCTGTGCAGTCTGTGCTTCGTAGCTTGCAAGGGCCAGTCTTGTGTCCCAGTGAGTTGGGAAAGTCGCGTGCTCGTAGTCTAGTCGAGACTGTCGGTGAGCGTAGTAGACTTGTGTGCGCCGGTCCCTGCAGAGCCGCCACGCTGGTGAGTGAGAGTGCGCCGCCGTCGAAGTCGTCCAGGCGTGGGCTGCAGGTTGCGTCGGTGCGGAAGTCGTTGTAGTCGTCGTTGTAGGTGCAGGACCAGGAAGCTCATTACGTTGGCTGCGTTGGACCTGATGATACCCGTCGTCGTGCTGGCTTGCTGTGAGACTGCTGCTGAAGACCAGGGTGCTGAGGCTTGTGAAGGCTGCTGCGAGATGGAGAAGGCTGCTGCGTCCAATGTCGGTGGTCACCACTTTAGCGAAGAGTTTGTCGCTACTTTGAGGTGTGTGGAATGAAACCTCAGATCAGAAGGTGTAGAATGGAATGGAATATGGAATGGACCACTGTAGCGGGAGAAGGTGTTATGCTCAACCGCCACAAAGGGAAGATCTTCCCGCTAGGCTAGGTGTTAGGCCTGGGGAGCCGAGGCTCCGACGATGTTGCGTTGCAGTTCTAATATATAGCGAGTTGTCTTTGGGAATTCCGATAGCTCGATTTAGGATTTTTCCGTTTTTGTTGATGATCTTGCGTGGTGTCATATGGAGATTGAATGGAGTCTGATCTGTAGTCTTTTCGCGATGTTGCGAAGTCATTGTTGGTTGGAGATCATTCATACAATCATTGTTAATTGTAATTATCTGTCGATATTTAATGTCGCGTAGACTGTGCCGCCATCTTGCGTCGATATTGGGAATTAGTGCTTGCTTGCCGTTGTCGCTGAGATTCTGTGGAGTCGCTGAGTTGCTGCATTCGCTCGGTAGATGGCGGACGCCACACTGTCATTGCCTAGTGAATCTTGATGGTAGGGATCTGTCTATCATCTGGCTGCGAGTAGAATGCGTTGACCGCATTCTTTTTTATGCATGCCTGTACAGATCCCACAGCGGGGACCTCGAGACCGACCGGCTGATCGAGCACATTCAGACTGTAGCTGACACCCTTCTCGCACAGGTCCCTTCCGCCGAAATTGTGGTTCTGGGTGATTTCAACGCCCACCACATCGACTGGCTTGGATCAAATAGAACCGACCACGCGGAAAGATCTGTACGCTACTTCGCTTTGGCCTACAACTTAACGCAGCTTGTTTCCACGCCCATGCCCAGACGTGAACGACCAGTTCCCATCCTTGTTGGACCTCCTACTAACTTCGCATCCTGAGCACTACTGGAAAGGAGTATCGTGCCTATTACGCATGTCACACTTACCAGTTACTGGTTCTCGCTGCATATGGCACAACAGGTCGGCAGATTAGGATGGTTTGTTTTTCGCTGGATGATCCCAGCGCCTATGCTGACGCTGTCGCCGATGTGATACTGCAGGGGATGGAATTATCCATTTCAAATTCTGCAGTGCCTATCGGTGGAGGGTCCAAGCTCTGGGTCTCTATTTGTTATTAATTCATCATTATAATTACTATATTACATATTGATTTAAAGATTTTGCATGCCTAGATAGGTTAAAAGTGAGATTCACACATATTATTTAACAACTGTATTTTCTTGTAACACTTTTACTGCAAATAAACATTCATTCATTCATTCATTCTGGTTTGGGGGGCCTTGGCGTTCGGCATCTAGCCAGAAACAGGACTCTTACCAAGCCTGGGCTGCAGAGCGGGCTACCGCTGATCCAAATACGAATGAAAAAATATAACTCTGCCTCCAGGTCCTACAAAAGCCAAGTGGCTGCTGTAAGGGCTAGTTCATCCGCAGAGTTGGCGAGAGCCTATCCCGTCATCCCTTTGGAAGTCATGCGTTTTGGTCTCTCGCTGAAACTGTCCAGGGTAACTTCTGTCGGCCATCGCTCCCACCTCTACGCAGGGTTACGACTCTTTTTCCTACTCCCCGAAAGACAAAACCGACCTACTGACCTCTCTTTTCGCGGCGAACTCAACTCTTGATGACCAGGGAAACACCCCTCCATTAATACCAAAGTGTAGTGCTTCTATGCCTGACGTCCGCTTCGTGCAAAGTACTGTGCGCAAAGTACTCCGTTTCCTGAACATCAACAAGTCGTGCGGGCCTGATGGCATCCCCAGCTGTCGTGCTAAAAACATGAGCCCCTGAGCTGGTATTGGTTTTGACGCGGTTGTTTTGGCTCTCCTACTCCTACTTCCGAAATCTTGAAGATCGGCCCTTATGCACCAGATCCGAAAAGGAGATCGCTCAGATCCGTCGAACTACAGGCCTTTTGCCATAACCTCCATACTATGCGAAATAATGGCAACCATTATTAATCAGCAGCTTCTAGGGTATCTTGAGGATCACCAGCTGCTAAGTGATCGCCAATATGGATTCCGTCGCAGCCGCTCAGCTGGTTATCTTCTTGTTTATCTAACACATCGTTGGGCTGAGGCAATTGAGGTAAAGGCGAGGCTGTAGCTTTAGTTATTGAACGTGGCGAAGCTTTTAATCGGGTATGGCACAAGGCGTGTCTCTCCAAATTACCTTCGTACGGGTTTCCCGAGTGATTTTGCGCAAGGCTGGACAGCTTTCTCCGGGAACGTAGCATAAAGGTCGCTATAGACGGATCATGCTCTGAATCCAAACCTGTGAAAGCTGGCGTCCCCCAAATCCTGTTACCCACACTGTTCATTCTGCATATCAATGACATGTTGTAAATCAGCAACATGCATTGTTATGCAGATGACAGTACTGCTGATTACTTATATCATGGACGTGCTAATCTCTCTCGTGAGGCTACTGAGGAGTGTCGAAACAGGATTGCGTTTGACGTTAACGTGTCTCTTGAGCGAGTCTCGGAATGAGTCTTAACCTAGTCCAATACAACCCCAACAAGACACAAGTCTGCCAAGAAACCCCTTTTGCGATAGAGCCATTTTGAAGGCACTGCCCTAAATGCGAAGCCAAGTATTGGAATTCTGGGGATCGACATTTCTAGCGAGGTTCAGTTCGGTGGTTATTTAATTTTGGAGGGTAAATTTGAAATTGAAATTATACTAATTAAGTGCGACACCTAAAGCCAATAAACCTGATTTTCAATTATTTTCTTTTGTTTTTTCCTGAAATCTACTTACCATTTCATATTTTTCTCTTTACCATTTTTGAACATAATTACCATTTGTTTAAATTCATCATTACCGTTTGCATAAAAAAATAATAGCTGAAAACTGAAAAACTAAAAGAGTTTTTAGTGGCCCTCCCGAAGAATATTGTATGGATAGAATCAAAGAACGCCTTTAACATATAAAGAACGTTCTATGAGCAAAATTTTTACGATCTCTTTTATTAGGCCAAAATGCGCATCTTCAAATAATCACCCAAATGTTGCGAATTTTCGCATTTGCGATTTCAGGCAGCGCAATCAAAAGCTATGGGGTACTTCCCGTTGGCAAAAAGCAAGGTCTAACAGTACTTACACAGGAATAAATCTGAAAGTTGTAAATATGTTGTTGGAAGTCTATAAAAAAGTGTTACAAACTATTTTTTGCGCCCGATGCAGTATGAATTCTAAGGATCGACTGCAAAGTTAAGTTTGTTTTTGAAACTAGATGGTCTTTTAGTTAGAGCTATAATGTGAGATGCTTTTCGTGTACGGAACCCTCGGTGCGCGAGCTTGACTCGCACTTGGCCGTTTTTTTTTTTAAATGAATAGGTACCACAAATGGATACCGTGGTGTTCAAGCGCCTAGCAACATTTCGCCGCAATGACCCATTTATATTAAGTTGTGTTCTAATTAGTTAAGGACCTCTTCTGTCAAGGTTCGAATACAAGTAGTTCATACAAGTCACGTCTCCGTCTTTAATTTATTCCCGAAAATTCAGTATCCAGTCTTCCAGTCATTTACATGGTCCTTCGAGCCGGATGGTTAATTGATGGAAATCAGTCATAATCCTGTGGAATCATTACTTCAAACTTGGAAATCAAGAGGAATTGTTTGGCCACGCGGAGAACCGGCAAATACCTATGACAAAATCGTGGATCGAGTGCGAATATTGTGGTGTTAAGTCATATTTCCATATTTAATTAGTAACCCAGCACTCATACAGGTAAAATAGTGTTAAATAAGGAATAATCAGGTTAGTAATCTTGAATTAGCTATTTATCTGTTCCGCGTTAAGTTAACCTACCTACTTATCTATAACTTATTGCCAATTGCATTGTGAATAATTCATTTAATTTTATAGTAATTACGAACAAATCATACTAATAAAAGTATAGTATGCATTAATGCTACATAATTTGGCGTAATTGATATTGTAACGATTGTATTATTCACGTTAATTTGCTTGCATAAGTAATATTTTTTATAGATATTCGCCCGGTATCTTGTGCATCAAACCGGTTGCATAATAGTAGATAGGATAGGTAATTATCTTGTGCCGTTTGTATGAATTTAGTTTATTTAAAGTGTTTATCTTTAATTAGTGTGTGCATATAAGTATACATTAAATGCATATAATAGTATTTGATCAGACAAAAGAGCACTGTTAATTTCAATAAAAAAGTATTGTTGTCAAGTTACTATTTAAATTGGCAAGTTAAATTATTTTGTACTTATTACATTATCTAAAAGCCTTAAATTACGTTACGTAATTACATAACGTTTATGTTTACATCTGTATAAGTAGTTAAAGAAATCAGAGCTCAGAAATTAGGTATAACCTACTTAGACGTTACATTTCAGTTTCGTTTCCTTTGTTTACCTTTTATATTGTATCAATTCCAGGTCAATAACAACTGATTCCCAAATGGCTGAAGAAAAAGAGTTAATTAAGAAGCGGGCCAGTTGTAAAGGACGTTTGACCATATTTATCAACTACCTAAACTCATTGAGTGGTGGTACTGGCAAACGAAGTGAGCCGATTAGCAGTACTGAGGTCACGGAATTGCAGTTGAGAATGGGTAAAATCGAGTCGATGTATGAGCTGTACGACGAGGTGCAGGTACAATTAGAATGTATTAGTGAAAATGTAACTGAGCAATTTAAAGAGCGTTCTGAGTTCGAGTCTTTATATTTTAAGGCAATATCCACAGCTCAGCAATTGCAAAACCAAAATTCGCAATCGCTGGTCGATATGGACAGCGACAAAATTAGCCGTGCAAGTAAGTCGAGGCTCGTCAAGTTGCCTACAATTCAATTGCCAAAATTCAGTGGATCATATGACAATTATTTAGAGTTTCGTGACACCTTTACGAGTCTCATCCACGACAACAAGGACATAGACGAGATCAACAAGTTTCACTATTTACGGGCGTCTTTGGAAGGTTCTGCTGCCGTGGTAATTCAATCAATAGAATTTTCAGCCAGTAATTATGCGGTGGCGTGGAAACTTTTGTGCGATAGGTTCGACAATAAACGTTTATTAATACAAAATCATGTGTCGGCCTTGTTTAACATTGACACAATAACGAAAGAGTCTTCTGTAGCCTTAAAGCGTTTAATTGACCAGGTGAATAAAAATATTAGGGCACTTGAGTCATTAGGTGAGCCTGTCAAAAAATGGGATACACTGTTGATTTATATTATTACTCATAAATTAGATAATAAAACTTACCGGGAGTGGGAAGAATTTAAGATTCGTCAAGACAAAGATAGTGCGATATCATTTGATACATTTTTACAATTTATTCGCGACCGCGCGAACTTAATTGAAACAGTTGAACTATCGCGTACGAATGCACATCAACCTGGTAATAAATCTTCCTCTAAACTGAAGACAATGGTTTCAGTCCAAGGTAATAATGATAATAGTAATAATTCGAATATGAAATCACACTCTCTTTGTCCCAAATGTAAAGGCGACCATAACTTAGCTACTTGCCCACAGTTTCTTGCACTTAGTGCGGAGGCCCGATTAAAGTTGATTCCGGAATTTAAACTTTGTTTTAACTGTTTCCGACCGGGTCACTTCGCTAACATGTGTAGGAAAACGGGTTGTAAGGTATGCAAAAGACGACATAATAGTCTCATACATGTAAGTAACGACCAACTCGCACGAAATGAATCTAAGACTACCCCCGTTTCTGAGAATGTTTCGTCAGTGTTGTCTCAGCAGTCTGCTGTCACAAATGCGAACAGCAGTGTTGCCTTATCAGTTAATATTTCTGACAACACTCGGAATCAGTGTGATGTTTTGTTGTCTACTGCATTAATTAAAATATATGATGCTAATAATCGAGAACATGTCGTTCGCGCTGTACTCGATAGCGGTAGTACTTCGAGTCTTATTACTGACAGATTATGTCGTAAATTAAACTTATCAACTTGTGAAATCGATAAATCGATCTTGGGCATAAATAACGCTGCGTTACGCGTAGGCAAGACATGTCGTGTACGCATGACATCATTAAATGATAATTTTTCGTCAAATCTTCATTGTTATGTCTTGCCATTAATAACTAGTAATGTGCCAAGTCGAGAAATAGATATTTCAAAATTAAATATTCCAACTAACCTTTGTTTGGCGGATCCTAAGTTTTACGTGCCGTCTGAAATTGATATTTTAATCGGCGCTGATCTCTTTTGGGACTTATTAGGAACGCAAAGAATTACTTTAGGTAAAAATAAACCCATATTATGTAAAACAAGGTTAGGATGGATAATCTCAGGTCCTATTTGTAGTGGCCAAGTCACGTGTAGGAACTCACGTGACGTCATGTGCAATTTCACCAAAATTGAACCTAATTTAAATCAGGAGTTAAATGATATTCAGGCTGACTTGGCGCGATTTTGGCAATTAGAGGAAGTTTGTTCCAAATCACCGAATACTAGTTATTCACCGGAAGAAAGGATGTGTGAGGAACATTTTGTCAAGAATACAATTCGTCTCGATGATGGTCGCTTTTGTGTCCGTATTCCATTAAAGAAAGATCCTTCTTGTGCAGAGCAACTACGCTCTGCTGCCAGAAAATGTGCGCAGAGCGAATCCGGACAAACGAAGCGGCGGGAAGAATTCTGTACCGGAACTTTACCGGGAAAAAATCTACCGGTAAAATTAAGTACCGGGAAAAAATCTCCACGCGACACCACGCTTGTCCGACTAGAATCTAACTTAAGCTATACGCAGTCTGCTACCACCGTAGCTTATGAAGGGAGCTACAGGGCCCTATATGATAACCTAACCTATGAATTAACTAGAATTGAACACTTACCAAGCTAAATCTTCTTTCTCTTCGGATCCAAACTTGAGTGTCTTCGGGAAGGGGGAATTCCTAATTACCCTACCTAACCCTTGAGATCTCAATTCCCCAGGACAAATAAATAGATTTCTTCCCGTAGTTTCACTCGGGAACAGCCAGATGTGAACAGCCAGCCACGCTTCACCTCTCACAAGAAAAAGTCACCATGACGGGTACACAAACACAAAGTTCAATAGTTATTTAACAAACAGGAAATTCACAAACACAACTCAAGCTAATTAGCAATCAAAGAACGCGGAACCTCTCGCGTATTAAAAATCAAACCGATATCGCATAGGGCAATGCAATGGCGGCGGCCGTCCGCCACGCCATCCACGCTAGCAGTGTGAAAACCCCGAACGCCCTCTGGCGGCAGCAACAGGAAACGCCTGCGTTTAGTTTTACCCAATATATTACAAACATCCCCCCGTCCCGGTCTGAGAAGCAGACCGCTAGCTTACTCTACGGGAAGGCGGGCGAGAGAGGTCACACCTCTCCTTAAAATCGAACCGTCGACCAACACCTCAGCCACACGCGGAGTGCCATCTCCGCCAAGAATCAAACGTAATATGCGAGCTCGTCGCCAAAGCAATGAGGGCAAATTTGCCTCTTTTAACAATACTAAATCACCCTCCCTGGGAGGCTCAGTCCTGTCTGTCCACTTCACTCTTTGCTGCAGCAAATGCAAATATTCAAGCGACCAGCGACGCCAAAAGTCCTGGCTCATTTGCTGCAACATTTGAAAACGCGACAACCGATATACGCGTTCATCCTTCCACGGGTATTCGGGCAGGGCATTCAACGGCCCTCCCACCAAAAAATGACCAGGGGTGAGAGCTTCCAAGTCATTTGGATCTGGAGATAGCGGACAGAGAGGACGAGAGTTGAGGACCGCCTCAACTTTACAAAACACTGTGGCCAGCTCTTCAAAAGTTAGAGCCGTTTCTCCGATAATGCGGCGGAGGTGGGTCTTTGCGGATTTCACAGCCGCTTCAAAAATCCCTCCCCAATGGGGGCAACTTGGGGGACTAAACTTCCAGGTTATTCCCCTTTGGGCAGCAATTTGACTTAAACTAGTACAATTTTTATCAATAAACACAGAAACATCCTTAAGATAATTTACAGTTCCCTTATAGTTTGTGCCATTATCAGACCTAATAAGGGAAGGTAGACCTCGACGCGAAACAAAGCGATCCAACGCGGCGACGAAGGCCTCCGTAGTCAGAGCCGATACCACCTCCAAATGGACAGCCTTGGTGGCCAAACAAACAAATACACACAAATAGCCCTTCACAATACGGGCATTACGAAAGGGAGAAGCCTTGATCGAAAAGGGACCGGCAAAATCGGTTCCAACGCCGTCAAACGGCCTCGAAGGTCGAATTCGATCAACGGGCAAATCACCCATCTGTGGTTGCATCGTGGATGCCTTCAACCTATAACATGCAATACATCGAAACAGAACACTACGGATTGCTCTTCGGGCAGACAATATCCAAAATTCGCGTTGCAAAATAGCCAACAAAGCATTGCACCCAGCATGGGCGTTACGAATGTGTCGATCAGACACCAAAAGCTGCACCAAGGGTCCGCCCTTGGGCAACAACAGAGGATGGCGAGTCTCATATGGAAGATCCGCCTTCCGGAGCCTGCCTCCAACCCGAAGAAGCCCATCCGAGTCGATGTACGGGTTCAAACGAGCGACCGCGCCCTTCAACTTAGCGCGTCCGTCGCGCAAAATCTGAAGCTCTGACTCAAACCGTCCGGTCTGCACGACACGGACCCAATGCAACAATGCGCTCCGGCGCTCTTCTGCACCTGCAATCGGCTCCAACCGCTTTGCCTGTGGGTTTCTACAATTATGTATGAAACGCTTAATCCAACTGGTGACACCCAGAAGCTTATCCAAGCTGCTATACCGAGCAAGTAGCCAATCCGGCTCCGACGTCGTCTCAGCGACTACAGCATGTACACGGAGCCCAGTCAAACTCAAAGAAGTAACATCTGTCTGACAGACAGGCCAAGAAGTTTCTGATCCCATCAGCCACTCTGGACCCCACCAGAGCGGGTGTGACACCAATTCTGGTGCCGTACAACCTCGGGAAGCACAGTCCGCTGGGTTAAGCTCTCCCGGCACATGTCTCCATGTTATATCAATTCCGATATTCTGGATTTGGGAAACCCGATTTCCCACAAAAACCTCCAAGGTATGTGGGGCCGCGCGCAACCATGCAAGCGCGACCTGGCTATCCGACCAGGCGAAGATGTCCCGTATCTCGACCGTGGCCGCCAGCTCACATGCAACGTGATGCAACAATTTAGAGAGAAGGTGAGCTCCACTCAACTCAAGCTTGGGAATAGTCAGCCTAGTCCTGATGGGGGCGACCTTGCTCTTCCCTAACAAAAGCGAGACATTGACCCGGCCATCGGCGTCAACTGTCCGCATATAGACTGACGCGGCGTAGCCTCGCTCCGACGCGTCACAAAAGCCATGCAGGCTGGCTCGATATTTCCCGGGGGCAATATTCGACGAGGCAAGGCAATCCGATTGACTTCCTTAATCGATGAAAACAACTCGAGCCAATCATCCAATGGAGAGCCAAACAGCGGCTCGTCCCACGAGACGCCCAAAGTCCAAAGTCTCTGAAGAAGACACTTTGCAGAGAATATCACTGGACTGATCCAACCGCTTGGATCAAACATACGGGCTATTACGGACAACACCGTTCTCTTAGTCCAGACTTTTGGTATTTCCAAGTCCACTTGGAATGTGAAAATATCGGTTAGCGGCTGGTACTGCATGCCCAGCACCGCTATCCTGTTGGGATCATCCACATCCTCAAACAGGTGAGGGTTCTGTTGGTGATCCTCCGGGATCCCTTCTAGAACTTTAGGCTCATTAGACAACCACTTACGTAGCTCGTAGCCACCTGTCTTCAATATTTCAATCAATTCATCCCGCAGTAGGAGGGCCTCCTCAATACTTTGGGCTCCGGTGCACACGTCATCAACATACAAGTCACGTGACAGCACGGAAGCCCCACGGGGAAAGCGGATCCGTTCCCGCTCTGCCAATTCAAGCAATGATCTGATGGCGATATAGGGACTAGATTTCAAACCATACGTGTTTGTATTGAGTTCATACACCGTCACAGGATCCTCAGGGCGCTCACGCCAGAGTATCAACTGGAATCGCCTGTCCTCAGGATGTATGACTGTCTGGCGGAACATCATCCGGATGTCCGCACCAAAAACCACTTGATGTCTTCTAAAGTTCAAGATGATGTCAATTATGTCCCTATGCAATTTGGGACCCGAATGCAAACACAGATTCAACGAAACCCCGTTCGAAGTGGGTGCGGACCCATCAAAGACAGTCCGCAACTTGCCCGTTGAGGCCTTCACCACCGCGTGGTGGGGCAAAAAATAATGCTCAGTTGAGCTCCAATCAACTCGAGCCGGAGACATGTGACCCAAATCCTCGTACTCGCGCATAAATTCAATATATTTATCGCGAAGTACGTGGTCACGCTGCATACGTCGCTCCATGGACAGCAGTCGTTTCTCCGCAAGCGCCCTACTTTGCCCTAGGCTAGGACGAGAGGCAACAAAGGGTAACCTAGTTACAAACCGACCGGAGGGCAACCTCTCCGTGGTCGATCGAAAAAGGGCTTCGCACTCAGCGTGTTCCGGATCCATCCTGGAACTCATAGGTGGCTCCTCCACCTCCCAAAACCTTTGCATGGTCTTGGCCAAGGACGCAGATGCGACAACCGGTGGCTCCTCCGCGGTGCCATTATCAAACACAGGGCCCATCAGGGCAAAACCAAAAATCGTAGACACTGCCATCAGTGAAGACGAACCCAGAGCCTTCTGTGTACCCAACAAAATCCAACCCAATACGTCCGAGCCCAGGAGCAAGTCCACTGGGCCGGGATGAAAGACAAAGGGGTCGGCCAAATCCAGACCCGAAACCAAAGACAACACACCCGGCGGTATGTCTGTCGAGGGGTGCCAACCCGCAATGGTATCCATTACCATAGCCGAAGTCGTGATCCTCATTGTGGAGGACTTCAGCGAAGAAAAGGTGACAAGTGTCTGGCCCGTCAGACACTTCACTTGTATGCCACCAACTCCAAGAAGTGGCACAGGCGAGTCTTCCACGACTAAACCTAACTGGCGTGCCACTCGAGTGGTAACCAAACTGCTTTGAGCCCCTGAGTCCAACAGAGCTCTCAAATTCATGGCTTCCCCCCCACGACCCCATACGCGGACCACCGCGGTAGGGAGCAGAACCGTCCGCGGCTCTGTCTCAGCAAGGGAGCAAGCTAGTTACGGGCTCCCCACTCTCTCCAAACCAGGGGGGCGCCACTGACCCGGATAATATGTCGGGCGAGTGCACATCCCCATCTGAGGGGGGGCATAACCCGCGGCCCGGCCATACCCATGGTACGGCGGGTGGTACTCCAGCCGTGGGTACTCGTGCAGCGGTGGAGAAAACCGCTGCGGCTGCATGTGTTGGGTATTGGTAACCCGCGTGGAGGGGGGTGTCCCCACTCTCACGTCCGGTCTAGGGCCCCCGCCCATGGGGGCCCTATCCGGGGCCTGGCCAGCTACATACTGGCCATGACCTTGGGGCGCGTGGTCCCGGTCCGCCAAGACCCGCGCAGGTACGCGACCCCCCTCCCGAGGGGGGGTGCGACGAGCGAAGCCGCGTCCACCGTCCGATGGTGGGGGGCTTCGCGCAGGAGCGCCCCCGCCCATAGGGGACCCCTGCCTCAACAACCGGGGGCCATCCCCGTTCCGGTTCATGCAGAGCATCGCGTGGTGCAGCCCACGGCATGCACTGCATGGTATGGCCCTGGGACAGTCACGTGCATAGTGACTGCCCAAACAGTAGAAGCAAAGTTCATGCCGCCTTGCCATGCGGCGCCTATCTTGTACTGGCAGTCTCTGCCAGTCCCTGCATTGCAGCAGGCTGTGGCCCATCCGGCCACATTGCAGGCAGTCCGCGTCCCCCGCGACTGCTGCCGTGTGTGCAACCCGCGCACCAGCTCCACGCGGTGGCGGTTGCCTTCCCTGTTGGGGCTTCCCTCGCCATGAGGGTTCCAAGGGCCTGCGTTCAGGCGCTCTGGATGGCGCTGAGTCCGTCATGGTGTTCTCAGCGGCCCGTGCCTCAAACTCCAAAAACTTCACCAAGTCAGTGAATGTTGGTAGGGTGGTGCTGTCCCGCTCCGCATTCTCGCGCTCAAACCGCGAGCGGATGTCATTGGGCAATTTGCCCAATACAATGTGCACCAGCAAAAAGGACCATTGGTCCACCGGCAGCCCCAGTGTGCGGAGCGCGTTACAGGCCACTGTAACGGGCGTGAGCAACTGCAGGCGCAACTGTGCCCTGTTGGCCACCTTGGGCAGGGCCATCAACTGTGCGGCGTGCGCATCCGCTAACAAACGTAAATTTTGGTAGCGGGAGTTCAATAACTCCCAAGCCGTGTCGTACTGGTCGTCCTCCACCCGGAGGTGCTGGATGAGCGACCGCGCTTCATCCTCAAGAGTGGAGAGGAGGTAGGCCATCTTCTGGGCCTTCGACAAATCCTGTCGTGCTACGACCAGGGACTCAAACATATTTTTATATGCTACCCACTCCTCCATCCTACCCCCAAAGTGGGACAGCTGAAGGGTGGGGAGCCGACCAGTAACCGCTGGTCCTTCCTGTCTAACAGGTGTGCGAGGGGCTGGTCCGCCAGCCTGTCTCGCCCTTATTGCGGTCACCGCCTCCGCGATATCATCGTGCAGACTCAGGATCTGGTCCATGTCCGCCATGTGACCTGCGTAGGCCTCCGGGGTAAGATCGGCTTCGGTAAGCGCCGCCATGGCCGCTTCCGCGCTAATCAATCGTGAGTGGAGGTGATCCGCTCTTAGCAGTATGGCGCCCTCCCTGTCCTTCCGGGACAGGAGTCCTCCGGCCGTCACAAACCATCTCAATTCGTTGGCGAGTGTCGCCCTAGCATTGGAGGCCTTCGCCATCGCGTCAAGTCACAAACAAAAAATAACAAAAGGTAAATAAAAAACAACAAAATCAAGCAACTACACGAAGAACCGCGGTAGGTATGAGAATGGCACAAACCCGGAACGCACGGTACAAACCGCAAACAAATACAAAAAAGGTTACAAATATTCTTATACAAACAAACTAAGAAAAATCTAATAATTTTTACAAACAATTAATTATTTTTTACAAACGAACAAATAGAGGGTAGATAAACTACGCTCTGCTACCAGAAAATGTGCAGAGCAACTACGCTCTGCTGCCAGAAAATGTGCGCAGAGCGAATCCGGACAAACGAAGCGGCGGGAAGAATTCTGTACCGGAACTTTACCGGGAAAAAATCTACCGGTAAAATTAAGTACCGGGAAAAAATCTCCACGCGACACCACGCTTGTCCGACTAGAATCTAACTTAAGCTATACGCAGTCTGCTACCACCGTAGCTTATGAAGGGAGCTACAGGGCCCTATATGATAACCTAACCTATAAATTAACTAGAATTGAACACTTACCAAGCTAAATCTTCTTTCTCTTCGGATCCAAACTTGAGTGTCTTCGGGAAGGGGGAATTCCTAATTACCCTACCTAACCCTTGAGATCTCAATTCCCCAGGACAAATAAATAGATTTCTTCCCGTAGTTTCACTCGGGAACAGCCAGATGTGAACAGCCAGCCACGCTTCACCTCTCACAAGAAAAAGTCACCATGACGGGTACACAAACACAAAGTTCAATAGTTATTTAACAAACAGGAAATTCACAAACACAACTCAAGCTAATTAGCAATCAAAGAACGCGGAACCTCTCGCGTATTAAAAATCAAACCGATATCGCATAGGGCAATGCAATGGCGGCGGCCGTCCGCCACGCCATCCACGCTAGCAGTGTGAAAACCCCGAACGCCCTCTGGCGGCAGCAACAGGAAACGCCTGCGTTTAGTTTTACCCAATATATTACAAACACTTTTTGTTTAGGTAATTCTTATGATCGAGCTTCTCAGTGTTTGTATTCATTAGAACGTAGATTCAAGAAAAATCCTGATTTAAAAGCTATGTATCATCAATTTATGACCGAATATAAATCGTTGGGTCATATGTCAGAATTCAACGATGAGACGGATACCAATGGGTATTATATACCACATCACGGTGTATTAAATACAAATAGTACTACTACCAAATTTCGCGTAGTGTTCAATGCGAGTAGCAACACTACTTCAGGTATTTCATTTAACGAAATTCAAATGGTGGGTCCCACGGTTCAGGACGATTTGCTGTCGATATTACTCCGTTTTAGGCAGCATAAATATGTTTTGTCGGCTGATGTCGAGAAAATGTATAGACAGATTGTAGTTCACCCATCTGATAGGTACCTGCAGCAAATACTTTGGCGGAATAGTACAACTGATCGAGTCTCTAAATTTATTTTAAACACCGTGACTTATGGTACTTCTAGTGCTCCTTTCCTAGCGACACGATGTGTCAAACAGGTAGGTCAGGAGTGTAAAAATGAGAAAATTGGCACCATCATAATGCACGACATGTACGTCGATGATCTTCTGACGGGAAGTGATGATTTAATTGACGCTCAATTTATTCGTAAGGAAGTAACTGATGCACTTGCTTCAGCTTGTATGCCACTGAGGAAATGGAAGTCAAATGACCCCCAATTAGTCCCTTCAAATTCACAGTCATCATCTGTTAATTTGAATATTGGTAGTAATGAACCAAATAAATTATTAGGTCTCAGTTGGCACACTGATTCTGATGAATTATGTTTCCCCATTGATGCGTCTATTCCTGATGGTACTACAAAGCGTAATATTCTTTCAATGATTGCACGAATATTTGACCCTTTAGGTCTATTGGCTCCTTGCGTTATCACTATGAAAATGCTTCTTCAGTCGCTTTGGATTGAGAAATTATCGTGGGATGAGCCATTATCAACTGATGTTGTCAGGCGATGGAATGAAATTTGTAAAACTTTACATCTTTTGAATAATATTCGTATTCCACGTCATATTTTATGTGATGCTTATAAAGTACTTGAGTTACATATATTTTCAGATTCGTCTGAGCGTGCATATGGCGCATGCATTGATGAGGCTGGAGTCATTTCGGTTCATTTGTTGATAGCTAAGAGTAGAGTAGCACCAATCAAACCAGTCACTATTCCACGATTGGAATTATGTGGTGCCTTGGTTGGAGCTCGGCTTTATGAGAAGGCTGTTTCGTCACTCCGATTGAAGTTCAATCAGGTATATTTTTGGACTGACTCCACCATCGTGTTGGGATGGTTGCGTATGCTGCCTTCTAGACTTCAACCGTTTGTACGCAATCGCGTTGGTGAAATCTTAGAAAGGACAAGCAATTGCTTATGGCGTCACGTCCCAACCGATCAAAATCCTGCAGACTTAATATCACGAGGTGTGGATATTAATCATCTGCAACATTTGGACCTTTGGTGGAGCGGTCCTCCATTCCTTTAACGTGACCTTTCAGAGTGGCCTTCTCAGCCTCAGTTTGTCGAACAACTCCCTGAGACTAAGCCTGATGTTGTTTTGGCAGCTATCGTTGATATGCAGCAACCCTTTATCGATTGCGCTCATTTTTCTTATTACTCCAGGCTCGTTCGATCAATAGCATACGTTTTAAGATTTATAAGGCATTGTAAACGTCAATTTGTTGCATCCAAATGTCTTTCATCGGAAGAATTACGTAATGCGTTATGTGTTATTGTTAAGCATTGCCAATCAGAATCATTCTCTGAATATGATTTACTTAAAAATAAGAAATCTTTATCTAACAAGAGTCCTCTTTTAAAATTTAACCCGTTTTTAGACGAAAATAATGTCATGCGTGTTGGAGGACGTCTTGCTAATTCAAATTTCTCTGAGGATAAAAAATATCCTATTATTTTACAGTCCACTCATAATTTTACTAAGCTATTGTTTAATTTTGAACACAAAAGGTTATTGCACGCAGGTCCTCAATTATTATTAGCGTCAATAAGAGAACAGTACTGGCCTATTGGTGGGCGTAACCTAGCGAAGTCCTGCTATCATAATTGTGTAAAGTGTACTTGCATGAAGGGTAACATTATAACCCCTTTGATGGGAAATTTACCACGGCAGCGGCTTCTTCCAGGTGGCCATCCGTTTGAAAGTGTAGGTGTCGATTATGCGGGACCTATGTATAGTGCTAGTCGTCAAGGTCGCGGTTGTAGATTAGTAAAGGTGTACATCGCGGTCTTTATTTGCTTTACCACTAAGGCAATTCATTTAGAGCTGGTGGGGGACTTGACGAGTAATAACTATTTACTTGCCTTACGCCGATTTATATCGCGAAGAGGGAAACCGGTTAACATTTATTCTGATAACGGCACCTCGTTTGTGGGCGCATACAACGAACTTTCGAGATTTTTAAAGTCCAATTGCGATTCTTTGGAGTCAGATGCTGCTAATGAAAATATTAATTTTCATTTTATTCCAAAATTCGCTCCGCATCAAGGTGGCCTTTGGGAATCGGGTGTTCGGTCGACCAAATACCATTTAAAAGGAGTGTTGGGAAATTGTAATCTAACGTACGAAGAGCTTAACACCACGTTAATTCAAATTGAGGCCGTGTTGAATTCTCGACCTCTAACGCCACTCTCTTCGGATCCCACGGATTACACCCCATTGACACCGGGTCATTTTTTAATTGGGCGACCTCTCACATCGTTACCGCACCAGGACTGTCAGGACCTGTCTGCAAGTCATTTATCCCGATACCATCGCATTGAGCAGCTGCGCCAACACTTTTGGTCTCGGTGGAGCAAAGAATTTATTGCAGAGTTACAACAACGCGTCAAATGGCGTTCCAGCAAGGACGATTTGAAATTGGATACACTTGTGGTGGTTAAGGAAGATAATCTTCCACCATTGAAATGGCGATTAGGCAGGATTGAAGCCGTCTTCCCTGGCACAGATGGTATTGCCCGTGTCGCTGACATAAGGACGTCCACTGGAATTATAAGGAGGGCATTTAACAAGATTTGTCCACTACCAGTTTCAGCCGATTCTGGTTGAAAGGAAGCCTTTCAACGCCCGGGGGCATGTTCAAGCGCCTAGCAACATTTCGCCGCAATGACCCATTTATATTAAGTTGTGTTCTAATTAGTTAAGGACCTCTTCTGTCAAGGTTCGAATACAAGTAGTTCATACAAGTCACGTCTCCGTCTTTAATTTATTCCCGAAAATTCAGTATCCAGTCTTCCAGTCATTTACACGTGGATAAACGTAGTGATTATATACTATTTAAATGGATAACAGAAATATTTTAATAGAGTATCTCACAGACAAATAAAAGTAAGTATATTTAAAAATATATATTTCTTCTGTGGAATATCTTTATTGTTATAGTCACAGAAGTAAATTTTTTTTATATATGTCTGTGGTTATAGTACGTTCCTTCCTACGTGCGGCACATCTAGAGATGGGCGCTTGGATAAATTTCCGGAAGGTAAAAATGGGAAAGAATGGGTAGAATTGGTAAAAATTAATTTATACCCATTTATACCCGATATTTTTTATTTATACCGGGAAGAAATTACAATGAAAGTAAATTATCCTTATTTTCTTTAATACTGATAAAATAATAATTAAAGTATAAATATTAGGTGTGTTTTGATTATAAGGAAGATAAATAACTAGTTGTTTTCGGTTCAAATATTAAAAAAACATAAACAACAGATTTAAAATCATATGGTATTCAAATAATATTTTGAAAATAATGATGCATTTTTAGTATATGGCTGTTTAAAGTAGAATTAACAAAAAAATCAAAACATCTTCAGTTGTATTATAGACTAACTTTTGCCCGCAGCTTCGCCCGCGTGAATTTCCTTCGGGAACAGTGCTTTTTCCCGGGATGAAAAGTATCCTATGTCCTTCTCAGTACTTCTAACTATGTGTATGTGAAATAGGAAGATTGGTTGAGTAGATAAAGCGTGAAGAGGTAACAAACAAACTCACTTTCACATCTATAATATTAGTTAGGATTTGGAGGTAACTTCGCAATATTTTTCTATCGAGAAAATTTTATGCAAGCGTGTTTTTGAGAGAGTTAGTAATTAAGTTCCATAACGACCAGTCCTGCGCTGCCCGCATCCGGTCGTTATGGAAATCCTTGGGGGAGGCCTTTGTCCAGCAGTGGACGTCTTTCCTCTGACAGAGAGAGAGAGTGTAATTAAGTTGGCTGACATTCGTGTAAGGCGGGCCTTACGATTCGATGATCGCCTAGCCGTTCAATAGAATTCCGGCATTTGGCAAACTTGTTCGTCGCCCCGGCATAACATTTATCGTCTAAAACCAGTTGGCTGCGAATGAGTCAGAATAAAGATACCTATATCTTGTCAGGTCTTTTTGTAACCAAAACGTAAATTGTACACTTTATAAGTACTTTTATACACAGTACTTAATTTAAAAACTAAATATGTGCTTATTTCATAATAAATCTTAACGATATATTATAAAATATCGTAATTACAAACATTTTAATTGATTTTAATTTTTACCCGGTATAAATTAAAAATTCCTGGGAAAATATGGGTATAAATGGATAAATTTCCGAGTCTCGGAAATTTATCGGGTAAATGCCCATCTCTAGGCACAACACAAGCGAAATCAGTGACAAGGTACCAAAATGAAATATCTTTTTTTTCATAGCTAGCTGTCATTGACAACTGTCAACGTCAACAAAACACGCACCGCACCCACCGTACCCCGTCCCGTCTGGCTTTGTTTGTTTTGGTTTGTTTGTAATTTAGGTTAGAATTATTTTGTGGGATTAGTTTTTTTTACAGTACAATTATGAACTTAAATTAAATATTTAAGCAAAAATGTGGCATTCGTTAAGGACAATAAAATACCATCAGATTAAAGCTTTTTTAAATGTTTATGGGTGTGGATGTTCACGCAGAAGTATTCACGACGTAGGTATAAATGATATCCCAAAAATTACAGCAACCGATATTCGTAAAGTGTTAAGGCAGAAAGGATTTGCCGTGCAAGACGGATTTACATCGCTTACAACCAAATGTTCTTTATGTGCTGTAGATGACAAACCGGCGGAAAACAAACTGTATGTCAACAAAACCACTGGTAAGGTCTTAAAGCATTTGGCTATTTGATCTAAGGGTAAGATCATTTTACTAACAATTTTTTTTCTACTTTACATTTGTATTTTTGCATTTGTATAGGTTATACCGACTTAAGCATATCTTTCCCAAAACTCTCCTCTAAAATGTTTTTATGCATCCAATTTTCCCTTCTGATACAGAGGTCACAAAACTCTGATAGTAGACTTTTAATGAGGCGTACCTATAAAAAAAATAGTTGATAAGAGTTTATCAACTAGTTTTTTGATAGGGACATCTCATTGGGTATAGCTGACTATAGCTACTCAGCTACGTAGTAGGTACCTACTTACTATATACAATTACCAAGTACCTACTTACCTAAGTAGGTACTAAATTAGATGATTGTAAAGTTTTCAATATAACTCAAGAATTTTTTTTTTAATAACTAAATATTTATCTCTAAAGAGTAAAGTCTATAGTTTTAATACCTATAGATGTTAATTACCCTTTCTTCTTCCTCCAGGTTACTTTCTCTGTCCGAAATGTAATGTCCATGGTGATTGGAATATTCTAGAGAAGCTTATAAAAAAGACTAGAGTAGAGGCATCAATAAAAGACTTCAAAGAAAATTGTCACAAAGAAAGTGATCAGTTTCAAAATGATTGGCAGAAAGTGGTTGAAGGAACTACATCATTATCAAAACTAAATGAATCAGAGGTCTCAGATCTTTTCAGGTTATTTGAATTCCCTGTAAGTATAATTTGTCATTTATCATCTCCAAAATAATAATTGCAAGAATAACATGTATCATGTGTGCATCATCATCAAAACATGTTTGAAAGTTATAAAATATTCCCATAAGAAAACATTTATCTTACCTAAAGATAAACAAATACTCACACATAGTAGCTTTGTATTTCCAAATTTCCATCTGTATACAGGTTGATCTAATTTACTTTATCTGGTTTTCAGTTCCATCAAGATGCCAGCAAAACCCTGTCAGAAGTTAGGGTGTCGCCAGATAAAACAGTATTATATTTTCCTTTAAAAAACTCATTAGATAATGTAGTAGGATATCGCAAACTTCAGGCTGGCAAGGAGGAAGAAGCCGAATGCTACGGCCTCCACACAGCTGGGCTATTCTGGTGCAAGGCTCCTAAGGTGGGGCGTAGTGACCAAGCTATCCTTGTGCCAAGTATACAGGATGTATTACATTTAGCAGCTCACAAAGTTCCTGGTAAATATACATTAGACAAGTAGACTAAGTCATAAATAAGAAAACATATTATTTGATTGAGGATGTTATGTCATCACTGCACCTTCTGTCAAGATAATATAAAACTCTCAACTTTAAGATAGCTGTTAGTGTGTTCAAAAATAAATAAATAAATTTTACTAAAATGATGATTTAAATAAATATAAAAATCATAATGTTAATGGCACCTCTAATTTCAGGGACACTAATGTGGTTGAGCAACTGCAGCTTGCCGCCTGTAGTCCTGCCAGTTTTGGAAAATTACAATAAGCTATGTCTTTGGGGTGACTGGAACAATATGTGCACTGTTGCTGATAAATTAAGTGTGAATAGGTGTCGATTTGTGCGGTAAGTTACTGACTAGCATCCATTCAACTTATTATACAAAAAGTGCTTTTACAGACTACAAATAGACACATTAGGCGCTGGATAGACAGAAAAGACATAAGACGCAGAGGACATAAAATGTATAGAAACGTATATAGAAAAGACAGGGCGCAGACACGATTCTTACTCACCGCCTGTCTTTTCTGTCTGTCCAGCGCCTTAGACATAAAATTTAATAAATTCTAGCAAAATAACTTGTTCTCCTTCTAAAATTTGGGTATCTTGGTCAGAATTTGTTTATTAATGTTATTGGTATATTTAAACTTAAGTTTAGAAAAATTTAATAATTTTTATATTATTTGCAGTTGAATATGTTGTGAATTTGATGTCAATAGGCCCACAGATGGACTAGTAACAGCGACAGAGGCTGCGATGGCCGACCTGTCTTTGAAAACGTTAGTATCGGAGGCGAAGCCCGCGGCACACCGCTCTATCACTACCTTCGCTGCCCTTAGAGATGATGTTTATGCTGAGCTTACTAATATAGATAAGGTCAGCAACTGGTTAAAAGTGATGTTTTTAGGCCTATTTAAATAAAAATAATTGACTTTGACTGAATCCACTGTTACTACAGTCACACGTCCAATAAATTTTCCTGGCATTATTTTCTTACTTGGCAAATTCAATTGAATATTCATTTAATAACTGATCACAACTATAATTTCAATCATAAACTTGGTTTAATTTGTTTTCTGAACATAACTGTTATGTGAAAAAATTACTAAATAATACTTTAAAATATTTAATATGTACACAATTAAAGGCTAAAATTAATTTTTGGAAAAATTACTAGCTGTCTCCTAATACTGTCCTCACTAAAATCTAATTAATGCGTGTTTTTTATCTGTCGTTGCAAAGTAATAAAGTGAAATGTTAATTATAGGTGCGGGGTCTAAAGTGGCGAAGGTTCCCTGCCCTGACTCGGCTACTGGGCGGTCATCGCCGCGGGGAACTGACGGTGTTGACCGGCCCCACTGGCTGCGGCAAGACTACGCTCTGTGCTGAGATGTCACTGGACCTCGCGCAACAAGGGGTAATCTTAAACCTACTTCACTGTATACCTAAACCGCATCACGCAACAAGCTTATTATTAAAAAATAAAAAACACGACTGAAACTCACATAGCCTATGTCACTCGAAAGAATGCAAGGATTCTAAAAATACCTCTCACATCAAAATCTGTTAAGCCGTTCAGGACTTATGGTGGAATAAAGAAACTTACATATATGAACCCTGAAAACATAACACTTCTTTTTTGGTCAGTCGTGTAAAAAGTACTAAATGAAATTTGACGCGGTTTTCACAGTTGTATTATTAACTTAAAATCGGGTGTAGGGTTCATCTCGATAGGCCGCGTAAATTCTGAGATATTAACAATAATAAGTTACGCAGACGTAGTTTCAGGCATAAGCTATTTTTTTAATTTTTAAAAAATCACAAAAATAGGATAAATTTATAATCTGTCTCATGTACCAATGTAAGTTTTCATCGACCACTACTTCCGAAATGTCTTCCGTTAAAGGAAAACATCGTGAGGAAACCTGCACTCTGGTTGATGATTATCAGCTAGTGTGTGAAATGGGGAAGGCAATGGCAAACCACTCCATTAAAATTGCCAAGAGAGTCGTTGTGTGTATTTTTTCAATCCATATAATGACCACGACCCTTTTCCATCATGAGGAATACGACTAAAGAGAGAGCATGATGCGTCCCAGTGCTGACATCAGTTATGACAGCACAGGGCGGGCGCTTCATAGAAACGGCGCGTCAAATATACCTACTACTACTACAAATGAAACTGTATATCCGTGAACACGTCAATGTGTGCGTTTTCATAGTCAAACGTCCCACAACCACACAAGAACGGGGGAGAAGTGCGGGAGGTGCGGGGGGGTGCCATATTGCGGGAGGGGCAGGGAGTTTCCTTTCTGTACGTAGTACTAATATTAATTCTGTGCTCCAGGTAAACACCCTATGGGGCAGTTTCGAGATCCGCAACTCGCGACTGGCGCGCACCATGCTGCAGCAGCACGCGGGCGTGCCTCTCGAGGCCAACCTCCAGGACTTTGCCAGATACGCGGACGAGTTTGAGAAGCTGCCGGTATTCTACCTCGCCTTCCACGGGCAGCAGCCTATTAAAGTCGTTATGGAGGTATGTATGTTCTGTACAGTCAAGCGTCATAAGTGCAGTCATACCTCGAAGACCTTATTGCCTAGCCTTAATGATCATAATGCCTTGTAGATTCTGACTGCACTTTTGACTCTTGACTGTACATATTTAACTTTTTTAGGGTTCCGTACCACAAAAGGCTAAAACAGAATCCTTATAAGATCACTTATTTTTAATTAAAATTTAGGTTCTTCAATTTTTATTTTTTACTAGCTTTTGCCCGCGGCTTCGCTCGCGCTTTCCTACGGGAACTATGCTTTTTCTCGGGATGAAAGGACCTCAGTACTTCTAACTATGTGTATGCGTAATTTCAGGAAGATTGGTTCAGTAGATAAAGCGTGAAGAGGTAACAAACAAACACACTCACTTATAATACTAGTTAGGATTAGGATTGCTGTATGTAATGATTGGATTAATTATTTCAAAAAAGTTGGCCGTCGTCACGGTACGCCCGGCAGATGTAAAACGTCTCAGCAACGCAGGACAGTGTCCTGCCATTTGCCGTCGCGGCATAAGAGTGATTGATTGTGAAGTGATTTGATTTTACTGCCAAGTCGCGTCAATAGATGTTTTACATTAAAATAAAAAGTCACATATATGACTTATTGTGACTATTTATTTTAATGTACCTACAACATCTATGCAATTTATCACAAACTGAATATTTACATTTCGCTCTAAATATAGACAAATAATAAAAAAGAAGGTCACAAATTAATCATAGATCCCAATCTATATTATTTAATACCTATTCAGTTTGTGATAAATTGCATGTATTTTGTATGTAGGTTAATAGTGTGATTCGCTCAAAGATAATGCTGACCTACTTACAATATGCAATGCAAAGATAAATAACCAAATCGCAAATTTTGCTAGTAAATAACATTGAAGCGTAGAAAATTCTTAAGTTTGAAAGCTATATTTTGACCACAGTTTCCCTCGCATTAATTTATCCTTCGCGGACTTATTCAAAATAGGGGACCGTACAACTTTTTTTATGCTTCTTTGAAATATCTCACAATAATGGAATCATCCGTAAAATAATCATATCCATAACCAAAGTATTTACCAAGATACTTATAGCAAAAAACAATTCACATTTTTAAGCGATGTTTGGACGATACCAAAACGCCGCTAACTAAACGTACATTCATATGACGTCACGCGTAGAAAATGGACTTTACCTAAAAGTTTAAACTCTAATAAATTAGCTCTGTAGAACAAACTCGTGCTGAAAAGTCGCGAAATGTGTTTAAATTATACGTATTCTATCATAATATTACATATTTTTAACAATTCTCATACCTTTATCCTTGCAATTTGTCCTTGGTTGAGAAAAAATTAGGTCTTAACACGTCTCATTATACACCTAGCTTCATGTATTTTATCTATTTGACATATTATCACAACTGCATAATCGACTTTGAATAATGAACTTTGTCCATCACATATGGCCCGGCCTGCGCCACATTTATTTGACTTGCCTATTGGCATAATAATACATACATAGAATCACGTCTTTATCCCTACGGGGTAGACTGAGCCAAGAGTCTCATACATACATGATACTGAATAAATCTTGTTATTTATCATTACATATAGGTAGGTAAAAAACTAATAATTTACTCCTTTTGGCAATATTTTTGACGTAGGTATATTAAAATGACTAAACGAAGTCAATCTACACACCTTTCTTATTTTCTGTCTAATAAAACAAAAAAGAAACGGAAATTACAGCTATTGGCATTTTTCTCCTAACTATACATGTTCCAATGCTGGGCAAAAGCCTTCCCTAATCCCCTCCACTCATCTCTGTCCTTCGTCTGTTCCTTCCAGTTCTTATCAAATCCCATACATTTGCTATTGGCATAATGAATTAACATAGAATACCCTTGTCAGGCAGTAGAGCACGCGCGGTACATGCACGACATCGCGCACGTGGTAATCGACAACGTGCAGTTCATGTTAGGGCTGGGGGAGGAGAGAGACGGTGACCGCTACCAGCGACAGGACGCCGTCATCGCCGCCTTCCGCACCTTCGCCACGGCGCGCCACTGCCACGTTACACTCGTCATGCATCCTCGGAAGGTGAGCTCGAGTTGTATGCAGGTTTTTCCTTTTTCTCAAATTAATGCAGCATGATGCGCACGCGAATTCACCAAAATTACCAAATTTGTTCATTCTGCGAAGTGCACCAAATGCGAAATGCACATTTTTTGTCGAGTGTACGTTTCGTGAAGTGCACATTCTACGTCATACCCCTCTAGAAAATACGCACGATACATTGACGCATACAAATAACGGCCAGTCCTGCTCAAAAAGTGTCACGAGGTAAAACTGATGGTCAAAGTTCACTGTCAATCTAGTTTCGCCCCTATTCGCAGCTTGCTGAATAAGAGATAAATTAAAGTGTATTCTCATACAACCTCGTTCGAACTTTTTAGCTTGTTTATCTTGTTCTTTTGTATTGTTAATCTCAGATGAACTGACGTCACACAATCAAACCCCCTTTCCGACGCCCCTTGAAACCAAGAAGATTTTTGCAGACTGCAAAAATCAACTGATTGTGACCTCTATTATTTTACTTCTTTACTAAACAATGCACGTTACACTTTTATTAGTACATCTACTCAAAGAAGTCTTCAATTAATGCGTAATTTTACCACAGGAACGAGAGTCCGAAGATTTATCAACGAGTTCTATCTTTGGCAGCGCGAAGGCGTCCCAAGAGGCGGACAACGTGCTAATCGTTCAGGTAATATAATTAGTACTTTACTTTTATTTGCCTGTCGTACCTTCCAAAAAAGACTCGTAATTTATCCTTACACTAACTGTCGCCCGCGGCTTCGCCCGCGTGAGTTTCGCTTAGATGAAAAATCTCTCTTGGAGTTTTTCATCAGATGTTCCAGATCTTCAATTTTTATACGTGAGCAGAAAATGCTCATCAGGTTGAACGACTTTTACTAAGGCGCCATTTCCATATATGTTAAAGTGTAGCTGGTCTCTTGCAGTTTTTCATGAGATGTTCCAGATCTTCAATTTTTATACGTGAGCAGAAAATGCTCATCAGGTTGAACGACTTTTACTAAGGCGCCATTTCCATATAATGTTATAGTGTAGCTGGTCTCTTGCAGTTCTTCATCAGATGTTCCAGATCTTCAATTTTTATACGTCATCAGAAAATGCTCATCAGGTTGAACGACTTTTGTTAAGGCACCATTTCCATATTTCTTATAGTTTAGCTGTTCTGTTAAGGTTCTTCATCAGGTGTTCCAGTTTTCAAAATAAATTATAGCCTAAATGTTGCCCAGGCTTAATAGCTATACAACAAAAAAAGTTTCATTCAAATCGGTTCAGTACTTTCGGAGATTAGCGTGATCATACATACAGACAGACAGACAGACAAGAAATTAAAAAAAAAATAATTGCGTTCTATTATTCTTTTTAAGTGTCCCTCTATCCATTTCAGTCAAAAATACTAAATGTACAGACAAAATATTTTTACTGTTTTATTATATGTATTGATTACCACTGAGATTACCACCTTCAAAATTTATTTTTGTGATTAGAATCTTCTCGTAACATTCAGCAGGTAAAAAAAAAAACAATATTTCGCAATAGCCTCAATTTATTCACATTTTTACAGGACAAACGCTTAACAGCTGTAAGAGGGAAGAAATACCTACAAGTTGCAAAAAATCGGTACAGTGGTGACCTGGGCATCGTTCCTCTAGATTTTGACAAGGATTGCCTCAGTTACCAGGCGAAGAAAAAGGTCAAGAGTAAGCAAGATGAGCCAGATTCTCTGCTGAACCAATGTTTTGAAGAATTCTCCGTAAACGAAAATAATATCACATCTGATTTTGAAAGCAAACCTTTTAGGCGGAATGGTTATAGCAATAAAAGTAAAAACGCTAGTAGCTATCTAAGTGATATATTGAATTCAAATAGAACAAGATAGGGCCCGTTTTAATACAACATGTATTAAATAAAACTAAGTATTAGTTTAAGATATAAAATATTACATATTTTCCAGTCAAACTTAGAGTTTTGTCTTAAAACTATATTAATGATAACAGAAAAGAACAGTTTAAAGTATTTTAAACTGCAATCTTATGCTAAATGCATGTAAAAAATATAATAAATAAGAATAAATAATTCATATATTTTGATTATAATACACTTTGTTTTATTTATCACAATCCTTTAAACTCTCATAAGAATAATATTGTTTTTTTAGATTTTATCCAATGATTACGAAAATGTAGAATGGTAGACACATTATTGTGTAAAATAGTAAAAACTTAACCATAACAAAATATATCATTTAAAGTAACATTTCTATGAAGTCTTGAGAAAAAAATAGATGCTGCTATAATGCCAGAATAAGTCTACTTCCAGTCACATAATACAGCTAAATTGAAGCAATATTGCAATCTTTTTGTTATCCTATTCTATTTAACATATACAGATATGCAAATATAACTATTACCTATAAAAAAATATTAGTATATTTTTCATTAAGATTCTATTAGATCACTTGCAAAATATTATGATTAGTAGGTACCCACTAATCAAGGTCTGATGGGTACTCAAGGACTTATTATAATAATTTGAAAATTAAATTCTATATTTAAACATAATAGTTTTATTATGATGATGATGCACTTATAAAAATATGAATCTTGCTATTCACTATACTACAAATGGACCTGCAGATATAGTACATAAAATAATATATTTACAACTCCAAATTTTTTAGCTCTGTAGACAAGTTCGAATATCATGAAGAGCCCATTTCCTAAAAACTTATATCTGGTAAGCAGAACAAACATCTCAGGTTCTCAAAGGTTTAATCAAATTATGTACAGTCATAAGGTAATTATAGAGATCTCACTAATAAAAAAAAAAATGCTTATAATGTTGGATAGAATACACTTATTTGTTAAAATGGGCATGTACAGCATCAACCAAGGAGGACTCGTTGGTACGATTCTGTATCCTTTTACATTTGGGGCAAGGCAGACTTTCATTCAAACATTTGCTGTGGAATACACTTGAACATTCATCACACCGATATGTTGTACTTGTTTCAAACGGATACAAGATTTTGGGGTCTTTACAAACTTCACAGATAAACCCTTTTTGACTACAAAGCCAACAGTCTAAAACATGTGTCTTAGCAAAACTTACTACTTTCTCCAACTGCAAAGCCAGTGAACCATTTGGAATTTGTGCCAAATCTGATATTGTGTATAAATGCACATGGTCATACAAATATTCCCTTGGCCAGACTCTCTTTTGCAACTCTTCAATAACTGGCTCTCTACAAGTAAAAATGTATGCTCTCAAGAAGTTCAGCTGTATCCTCAACTCCTGCAACTGAGCCATATCTGACACTCCACAGTAGATCTTAGGATTTAATTTTTTCATATCTATCCAAGGGTGATGTTGAAATTCTAGTAAAAATAATGCAGACTTCTTTGAGACTGCATATCTTTTGAAATCCCAATTGTGAATCACACGTGCTGGAACAATGAAAACATTGGGGTCCATACAATTTGAGCAGTAATATTCTCCAGTGTAAGCACAGACTTTCGCCCTGGAGATAGTGCTGCCCAAGAGATCTTGGCAACCTTTGCATTTATAGTTTTGATAGTCAAGCCCTTGCTCCCTAGATAGAGCTCCCAATTGTTGTATCATTTTCTGTAGTTCCTGAACTGTAAATGAACCTGACATAGAATTGGGCACTACTTCAAAATCAAGACCTTGAAGCATAGGATCTTCAGGAGTTACTGTTTCTTCTGGAATTTCACATATCTCAGTGTCCTCACTGATCTTCAATTCGCCTTGAATGTCTTTTATAATGTCATGCAATGTTGGAGTGTTAGTAGCACAGGCATCACCAAAAGGATTTGAATTATCAACTAAAGAAGACAAACTTTTCAATTCTGGAGTTTTTATCATGCTACTTCCATGTGAAGAGTTTGAATGAATGGAGGTATTCAGCTCATCATTGGCGTCATTTGACCATCCCTTGCCACTGAGAGAGTTACCAGTAACTACTACATCAGTTGGAGCTATAAAATCTCCAGAGTTAGTAGAAGATGAAACAGATGTGGATAGTTTATGATCTTTACTAGTGGATGGAATTTCTAAGTGGAGGGGATCTTGTTCTGTAGAACTAACTAATAATGGAGGTGACTCTATATTATCTTCTTTCTCCTTGTCCTGTTCTTCATGATCATATGGTGTACTGGTGATATCTTTTATGTCTTTAGACAAAATAAAATCCAAAGCTTCATCCTCATTTAGTGCCAGCATTCTTCCCAAACCTGTAATGTTGGAGGTGTGAGTTGGAGTAGATGCCAATTTTGGTTTCACTTCATCGCTGATTGTACTTGCAACATCTAAAGCAGTGCTAATTGGAGCAACTCTTATCTTGGGAACCCAAATGCCTGCTAGCATCAAAACCTGTTCTGGCCACTGATTCAATAAGCTTGAATTGATAGGTAAGTTGAATTGTACACATGATTCCAATCCTTCAATTAACTTTTGTGCAACTTCTAATATTTCTGTGTCAAAAACAAAAGCATTTCTGCTGTAAAAGGGTTTTACTGCAGACATATTCCTTAACAACGTCGACATGTACGAAGATAGAAGACATTCGTTGAGCGCGATTCTGAGCCAAGCCCTACACTGACCTATTTCTGTGTTGATTTGAGGTAAAGAAGATATCTGGTCAATATTCTGTCTATGAGACAAAACAAGAATAAGAGGCCAAAAGTTGGGTTGTGGGCGCTGGTCTGAATCTCCAGATAATGCATTCTTAGCTTTTTTCAAAAATGTATCCTTCAATCCATGCAAGAAAACTGCTTCCAAAGCACTACACAATGTGTTAGTCGAATCGGTGGAACCTAAAACGCTGTGGAAGTTTTCTTCGAACTGATTGTTGTATTGTATATCTTTTACGCATTCAGATAAATTATTTATCAGAGATTCTTTAATTATTGTATCACGACTGCGAATGTTAAATCCTGAAGCAACATTCTTGAAAAAGGACATGTTGGCTCGGGAATGAAATAAATAACAAACTTTTCCAATTTCTATTAACTTTTAACACTTCATTGTTTTTTTATTATCAAAAAACAAACAAGCAAGTCGTCGACTCAAAAACTCGAAATCTCGAATTTGAGTTTGAGCTTGACAAGTTACCTTCATTGTCATTGTCAGTTGTCACTGTCAAAATCTAACTTTTTTGTTTTTTTTTTTTCACTGCACTGCACAGCTGAGCCCGACCTGCAAAAGTAATAGGTATTATATGGTAACACCAACAAACAGGCAGGTTTGGTTTTCGTTCTTATTTTTAGGGTTCCGTACCTCATAAGGCAAAAACGGAACCCTTATATGATCACTTTGTTGTACGTCTGACTGTCAAACTTTTTTCTCTGGAACGCTTAAAAGTATAAAAGGGCTTAAAGGTAGGTAGGCAAACTCGCGGGTTCCGCACAACTGTACGGAACTCTCGGTGCGCAAGTTTGAATCGCACTTGGCTAGTTTTTTTATTAATTTTTCCAGGGGTTGTCTTTCTTCTTTCCATTGTCTCTGCCTCCCATCGCTGTCTACAATACTTAGATCCCTTTGCCTTTCCTCACGGATAAAGAAACCAAAAAAAAAAATGTCTACAAGACTCTTGCTCTTGTCAAAATTGGTCAAATCAAAATGTCAAAACAAAAGAGCGTATCCAGTCCAGCTGAGCTGCTGATTTTTTTGTTTTAAGTTAGGTATTTAGTTTAGGAATTAGGATCATAACAATACTAATAAAATTTATCTTTCTGTGCTAAAGCCAATGATATTACAGTGCATGAGGCGATTTAGTTAATAGAGGTAGTCTTGTTATTATACTGTACGAATAGAGGCATGTTTTTTATTTTCAAAACAATACTAATAATCTCGTGCGTTTCCTATAATTTAAACGCATTTGCAGAATCTCCCAAACCAAAAAGTAATGGCCAAGGTAAGTCCAAAATAACCAACATGATAAATTTATACCAACAAACTTATCTTTTCGCTTATCTTATTTATATCACCTGTTACAGAATTACTATTATGCCGCAAATGTGGGGCCGACGTGGCCGATTCTTATTACTTGTTTAGCAAGCCAAGTCCTGGAGCTCAAAAGACAGAGAAACAGAATTTGTTTGGAAGACAGAATGTAACAGTCCAAACATTAGTAAATCCCTATGGTATTAGGTTTGAAGTGGTTACTGCAGAGAAAGCAAGATGCGAGAATATTGGCCCAGTAAGTAAATTGATTAAATTACTCCACCATATAGAACAAAATATTTTCTTTAGTTTTTTATTTGTCTTAGTTTTTAACCTATATAACATAATTGGGTGAAATGATCCCAGCATAAGTGAACTGATCACCTGTCTGGTGCTTGTGCTGGCGTCCCGATATAGTAAATAATAAAATAAAAACCTATATAATAAGTTAACCTATACATATAACTTGCACAAGTAGTTGTTATATGGGTAAAAAACTAAAAACAGTGTGTATTAAAACCATGATCATTTCATTAATAAAATAAAAAAATAACAAATACTTACCTTAATTTTTAACTTCTATATTTCAGCATCAAGCTGCAGATTCCTGGTTTCCAGGCTATGTTTGGCGGATCTGCACGTGCCCACACTGTGGCCAACATTTGGGATGGACATTTGAAACATCAACTCCTGACACTAAAGATGAATCATCACCGAAAAACATCCATTTATTCTATGGACTCATTTTAACAAATATACTTGGAGAAAACTGTAAGTTCATTAATATTTTTTTACTTTTAATAAAAAAACTGGCACATAGAAATGATTCACCTGTTGAATGCATTTCTGGCAACTAATAAAAATTTCGCATGTTTTTTTTAGTCTTTGGGCCAGACAAATATCTGGACATGTTGCTTGCTATTCAAACTTACAGTTGTTATTTTCAACTATCAAATGATGACCGCAGAATTCTAGTTATTCACCCAGACTTGCAATGACCACATCTGTTTGCTAAATATATGCACTTTATTAGCTTTTTCCTTCGGCATATCCCGCATGAATTCATTTTTTGTCCACTTGGTTTGAAAATTCTTTTCTTAGTGCTCACTTTATAAAGAACCTCTTTGCAAAATTTCAAGTTTCAATATCCAGTAAATTTGTCTTAGCATTGAAATCCTAAACAGTCAGCATCCAATTTTATGTATATGTCGCAGTCAGATTGTATAATCCGCCGTATTATATCGAGTATTCTATGTATATCTAGATGTGTATATTTAATTAAAATGATTTTTTTTCTTTCAGTTACAGATTCGTTGATAATGATGCCGAAAGTTTTTAACATGTAAAAGAACTGAGAATAATATTATAATATGTATGTTATATATTGTGATTTTTTTTAATGTTTTTACCCTGTCACTCTGGTAGCAGTTTGGGAATATCAGTTCAAAAGTTAGTCTAGTTCATATCAAATTGTAACAAATTTTGCAAAAATAAAAAAAAAACATGGATCTGCTATATGGAATAAACAAACTCACATACATGAACCCAAAAAAATATAATACCCCTTTTTGGGCAGTTGTGTGAAAACAGTTTCTAAACCTTTTGTAGATTCTAACCTTGTAGAAATTAAAAAATATTTTGGTGTTGGAGAATGTACTACTATATCACATATGAATATAATCTGGCCTGGCCATATTCATGAGCAGTAGCGGAACCAGGGTAGGGCGGACCCAGATATATATTCAGGCTTTAGGGGCCACCCCCCCCTAAAGTGTTCATAAGGAAAGTTATCTTAGCATCCTTAAGTTCCCAGAACTTTTAAACAGAGCATTGACAAATAAAACAGGATATGTTGTTACTATTTTATTTGAATATTTTCATAATAACAAAAATATTTTTCAAAGTATAAAAGACTTAAGGAGTCTTGAATGAACATTCAAACAAGAGTCAATAGAAAACAAAAATAGGCAATTCAAACAATCTATTCTAGTTATTAGGTACATAAAACAAATGTGTAGAAATTTACACAATGGTATATTGAACAGAGAATACCAGTCAAATTTTTATGAATAGTAATGAAAAGTTTTACTTATATCTATAGTTATTTGGAAAACAACATGTGTAATATTTACACTATATTTTCAAGTTAACAGAAAATTCCGTTCTGTTTACTTTTTTGATTACTACACACATTAATTAGAATGTACCTATTGTACTTATGTACATTTACTGATATTTATTCCACATTGTTTTATAGATAACTAATAGTAACACTAAAAGTAATTATAATCAACCTTAACTAATAATGCTGTTCCAATTAAGTACTAGCAAATCTTTGATGTAGAGATTGGCCAGTGGACGACGGCGTTGGTGTGAAGTTGACTCCTGTTGGCGCATCCCCCGACGGGGTTCTGCTGCCAAATGTTTTTCCTTGAATAGCTGCTATTTCTTTCTGGAGCTTAGCATTCAAAACTTGCTTGTTGACAAATTTTCGTCCAATGCCACGATTTCCACCTCTGCCTCTTCCACGTGCACTATTATTTGATCTCCTGCTAATATTTGATCTATTTGAGCGATTGGACCTGTTTGATCCCATCGACTTGACGCTGCCTGGCCCTCTTCGAGTGTTGTATCCACTAAATTGGTTATTCAACTGAGCCAAGCTTTGCTTGTTGAGATACCCTGCATTACCAACACTGTTACGGCGACGTTTCGCAAAATCATTAGCAACACTGACTGTTAATTGTGAAGCAGCATTAAATGAATTATTTCGAGAACGTGTAAAGGTCTGCGACCGAATCATGTTATTCTGCCTTAGCATATTTTGTTCCTTCAGAATTTGATCAGATCTAAGTCCAACATTACTGTATCTGTTGCCAGTACTCAGCCCTCTCCCTCTCTTTGAGATTCCTCTTTTAGCTACTGCTAGAGGTCTACGAAGATTATTAGCAAGACCCCTGCGTGTTGTTACGCCAAGTCTGCTATGCACACTGCCATTCAAATTAGGGTTTGAATTGGAACGCCTCAATCTGTTTTGTTGACCACCTAAAAATAAAAATGATTTTATAACTAGTAGCATTCTCCAACAATTTATATGAGCCAGTAGTATACCATGCTAGCAATAATGATGAGAACACTATTTTGGCTTTAATGTTCATTGGATATGAAGGATACAGTCTCTTATGGTTCGGTGGTAGGTAAATTATGGGAGACCAAGAATTTTTTGGCAATGGTAAAGGCTCAGTTACTGACAGTTACACGTACCGAGTAAATCGGCGAGACAGTAAATCGCCGAGTGAACGCTACTCTGCCGAGACAGTGAGTTAAGCGAGTAGCTGTTTACACGCATCTAGCATTTAGGAGAGACAGTGCAGTTTTATCGAGCGAGGCTACAGTGCGGACGTGAAATACTGCGCGGCAGTGGCGTTATGACGGGCATAACCGAGTGGCGAATGGCGAGACAGTCCGTTTACACGCACCGAGTGAGCGCGCGAGACAGTGCGGGGAAGCGGGAGGAGGTCACTCGCCGTTCACTCGGCCTAGTAAGTAGAACAGGGTCCGAGCTACTGTCTCGCCCATTTGCTCGGCGAAACGCTCGGCGGCGCACTCGGCGTAGTGTTCAGACACACCGAGTACTAGGATTTCACTCGGCGACTTACTGTCTCGCCGGTTTACTCGGTACGTGTAACTGGGGTATAATGGACCTTAATCCCACCACACTGGTTCAATGCAGGGGCAAAAAGGGGGAGGCCTTTGCATAGCAGTGGGACACAACACCTATAGGCTAATTAAAGAAAAAGTAATGAAGTAGTTTGCCATTGTCTTTTTAATTTGCCATTTTTCACATACTAGCTGATAAAGCATCAGTTCAGGTTTCTTCAAGTGTTTTCTTTACTGGAATACAGTGGTGGTCTATGAAAATTATCATACACTAGCCACGCCCCGGGTCTTCGCTCCCGTGAGAATTTCGGGAAAAAAAGTAACCTATGTGCTGTTCCCGGTATTTTTCTACCCATATACCAAATTTCATAGAAATCCATCCAGTAGATTTTGTGTGATTGAGTAACCAACATCCTTACAAACTCACATCCAAACTTTCGCATTTATAATATTATTATTAGGATTAGTCGGATTGATGTTAAAAAGGACAGATAGCAATGCATACACTTATTTTATTTTTATTAATAAAAAATGCATGGGAGGACTGATCACCCGTCTGGTGCTTGCACTGGGGTCCCAAAAAGTTAAATAATATCTAAATAAAAAAATTAACTCACCTCTGCCTCTATTAAATCTGCCAGTTCTGATCAAAGGTGGCATTTCAGACTGTAGATCTTCCAGACCAGCACGGCCTTTTGGAGTCAGGCCTCTTATGAAGCGATTCCTTGAATTTGATCTCCCACGAGATACTGAACGGGTACGCTGGCGTGAGCGGGAGCGTGTACGTGATTGTGAACGGCCCCGGGACTGTGAACGAGATTGAGATCGACCCTGAGGACCACGAGAATGTGAACGGCCTTGTCTAGTTCCTGGGGTGCTGGCACGAGACTGTGAGCGGCCTCGAGGCCCGCCACCGCGGCCGCGCCCGCGCCCAGCGCCGCGTCCACCGCCACGCCCCCCTCCTCGCCCTCGTTGAACTCCACCACCTCTCCCTCGTTGAAGTCCACCACCTCTCCCTCGTTGAAGTCCACCACCTCTCCCTCTAGACCGACTTACTCGATTTTGTTTGATAATCTCATCTGAAAAAACATTACAAGATTCATAGTTAAATCAGAAACCAAACCATCAGGCAAGCACTTTTACTTGTACCAGGGTATTATTTTTGGTTATAGAATACTCATTGAGTTATTTTTCTAAACCTGTTGAAAATAAATTTATAAACATTGTATTGTGATGTTAAATCGTGGATGAGAAATAATTTATGTAATGCCGAATTGCATACCATACCATATTGCATTTTATAAAAAAAAAATCTATTTATATACCATGTTGTTACCATACGTCATACGGTGAATATAGTACACGCGTTTTCTCTTTAACTTTAATCCACACAAAAAACATTCTTAAAATAAGCAAGATAATTGTATCATTTACTGATACTAAAATGGTATTACATCTAAACCGGTAAAGCCCAAAAAAGCCACAGTGAAATCATTTTCAATACAACCATACATATTGTTGTAACTTACCAAGAGACATATTTACTGAGTCAGCCATTGTAAAATTTCGTTTTAGTTCACTTATATGTAATGTTTTTGAAATAATACAATCTTATTTTACAAAATACACTTGAAGAGGTTGTTAAATCTTCATTGAAATTAGAAATTGATGGATCGAAAAGATAGAAAACTTGTTTTTGGTTGCCATTGCCATTGCCAAAACAAAACCACAGCCAAAATATTTATTTTTTCATGAGAGAAAGACAATGCGTCTATTCTATGCTTGACATGGAAGTAAAGGCTTCAGTACACGTTGGGCGGCGAACCTGTTGGGCCAGCGTGTACTGGGCCCATCTCTACACCATGACCCAACCACGGAATTATATATTTCCATGATCCCAACCTACCACTTTTTTATACTCAATATTTTATTGCATCCATAAAGTTGATATCGTGACAAATAAATGATAGTACATTTATGGACCCTGTCGGGCACAGCAACTTATGTAGCTATGATTTTTTGATTATTTCCTTATTTTCGTGCTTTCGCAACTGTTTTTTTTAATTGCCCTGCACAGCACGCGACATCTATTATAGTTTTATTTTATAGGAAGACCAACAGCTACAATTTTAGTCTTAACCGTCCGTGTTAGTCCACCGACGCGTTCGCCGGCGAAAGCGAAACGCTGGCGATAGTGAATCGCCTGCGGAACGTTAGTACACTGCAGGTTTTTATATGGCATGACGCGTTGCGAATCGCCAGGGTCGGTGTAACAGCCATTTCGCCGCTACGAGCGAATCAGTAGCTGATAAGGATGCAACTATACAAATCTCGCTTAGTTTGAGCGCGACACAGCATAAGCAAAACGCTCTCATACAACTGACAAGTTTTTTGTAGTTTCGTCGCCGCCAGCGAACGCGTCGGTGGACTAAAGGCGTAAATGCAACGAACTAATATCTAATATGACGCGTTGCATTGCGAAAGTTTTGTTGCCTAAAGCATGGACCAGACGGATGGAATCACGCCTTCCATCCAATGTGACCTTGCTTGATGCCATCCGTCTAGACGAATGATGTCCATCAAATTTTGATTTGACTTTCATCGACCTTTGATTGTGGGCGCGTGATGCCATCCGATGATGGAGCGCGCGGATGGCATCCATCTAGCCGGCCGATGGACATCCCACCATAGACAGTTGCGCAATGACAGGCAGTAGGTGCGCACGTATGCAAAATGTCGTCCGCAAATAAAAGCCACGAATGCGCAAAGAGATCTACCAAATTTGGAGCCATATTTATAACACTACTAGCTTTTGCCCGCGGCTTCGCCCGCGTGAATTTTCCACGAGAACAGTGCTTTTTCCCGGGATGAAAGGTACCCTATGTCTTTCTCCGTACCTTCAGCTATGTGTATGCGAAATTTCAGGAAGATTGGCTCAGTAGATAAAGCTTGAAGAGGTAACAAACAAACAAACAAACTCACTTTAGCATTTATAATATTAGTTAGATACGTGAATACATAATTTCACGCCAGACCAGAAGACGACTCGCGACTGATTCTCTAGCGTGATGGCGCGTCGGATGGCATCCGTGTAGCCGAAACACAATTTGCGGATGGCAACAAAGCTCCCTCCAAGGTCACCTTTGATGGAAGGCGTGATTCCATCCGTCTGGTTCATGCTTTAGGCTGAGGCCGCATGAGAGTGCGTCGGTCGGTGTACTAAGGCGTTACCTACCACAGAAATAAATGAGATTATTTATGTCTGTGGTCAATCCATATTGTAGCGATGTGCCGCCGAGAATTTCTCGGTTTCCGAAAATTTTCCATAAAAGAACGTTTTCTCCCAACTTTTTGCGACAGTCTGTCTGTTACTATTTCACGGCGGCGTTTCAAAGTTTTTATGAATAACATAAGACTTTTTGCCGTGGATGGAACCGCGGCCAACAGCTAGTACTAAAATATTTTTTCTGAAAAATTCTCAGGACTCAGGAATAAAATTCTCAAGAAATTTCTCTGAACTTTATTGGAAATTTTCTGAGGAATGAAATTTTTAAGAAAGTTCTCGAAAATTTCTCTGAAATTTTCTCGGGAATGAAATTCTCAAGAAATTTCTTGGCCTGAATATGGAAAATACGCATTCCCATCATCCGATTTTCTTGAAAAAGTGATTGTCAATCTTTTTATTTTAAAGACGGCTGCAAAAATTCCTGACCGTTTCCGAAAATTCTCGAAAGAGTATTGTCTATGGCTTATAGATGCTTTATCTATGGCAACTTGAAAAAAGGCGGGTTGTCTGGAGAAAACTTTTCTCCTGACAACCCGCCTTTTTTCAAAAAGTACCATCCACCATGGGTTTTGGCGTGTGTACTTACATATCAAGGAAGAGATTTCATCAAGCAAGACTCCGTTTTACATATCAAGGAAAAGTGATTCCATCAAGACTCCGTTGAGTATACTAGGATTATTGAACAAAGCAATTTCTCGATCCTTGAATATGTCTTTCTGGAAAAGTCTATTTTCGGGAAAATATGGGTCTCCTACTATTTAGTTATTAAGTTACCGTCAAAGCAAGACGGTGCAACCCTAATATAGTTTTTAAGTTAAATACTATTCATTTAGCATAAAAAACATGGGGCTAGAAAAATGAAATGTTGTCAATTCTCATTCGTTCCGTTCATTCAAATTATGTTTTGCACATGGGCGCAGAGTGGTTCGTCGACGAATTTGTCGTCGACGAAACGAGACTTTACGTAGGTAGTAACTAATAATTAATCTGTGAACGAGACCGACGCGTGAGCGCAGCAGTGTTGCCATTACCATACATTTTACACATTTGACGTACCTTTGTAGCCTCCAATGTGTCATGTCATGTGTAATGGGTCCAGTATATGTACCTTTTTATCTTTAATTTTTTTTTGTTCTCATTCAAAACTATGTGTAACATTTTATAAGCCGGCGCGCGCGACGCTACTCGAAGTCCCAGCATAGTGGAGAGCAGGGACTGGATACCGATATTTTCAAAATACCGATATTTTGAGGAAAATATCGATAACGGAATCGATAACTGACGAAAATACCAATATTTGTATCGCTATTATGGTGAACTGGTATAAAAGTATCGATAATTTTATCGATACCTAGTACTGATACCTAGGCTGCGAGGCGTTGCTAGATCGTGCACGTCACGTGTACCGCGGCCACCGCCGGCTGGCGCCGAGCGCAGGACGGCACGGTGTGGCAACAGCGCGCGCAAGCGCGTCGCTCGCATGAGCATTCATTTATTTGATGTTTTGTTGTGGTTCTCGCGCGACCACCTACTTTTGTATGTTGTGAAAAAATTGTGCATAATAAATAAGACTACTTTAATACGAGTATAAGAATAAATGACAAGTGTGAATTAGAAATAGAGGGTAATAATACTGACAAAGGATATAAAATTAATTTTAATGAATATGCGAAGAGAATTTCATATAGCTTTTGCCCGCGGCTTCGCCCGCGTGAATTTCACACGGGAATAGTGCTTTTACTCGGGATGTAAGGTACACTATGTCCTTCTCCGTACTTCTAACTATGAGTATGCGCAGAGATAGACAAATTTTTAATCGGATATTTTTACTCGAATAATCATACGAATAAAATTTTATCCGTGGAAATTCATCCGCAGATAATTTATACACGAATAAATCATCCGCGGATAAATTGGCCACGAATAAATTATTCCGTCATTTGAATCCATACTAATATTATAAATGCGAAAGTTTGGATGTGAGTTTGTGAGTCTGTGAGTTTGTGAGGATGTTTGTTACTCAATCACGCAAAATATACTGGACGGATTTCGATTAAATTTGGTATACGGGTAGAAAAATACCGGGAATAGCACATAGGGTACTTTATATCCCGAAATTCCCAAGGGAGCGAAGCCCCGGGGCGTGCCTAGTAAAGAATAAATTACGACATCATTTTCATACAATCATTTTAGGTAAGTAATGCTTGTTTGTTTTTGATGTAAAACATCTATCGTCTCGCTTCTGACAATCTATAGGAGTGATTTTGTAGTGTTAAACTTAAACTTAGGGAAGCGCCCTCCGTTTGATTAGACCAAAACGGTCGCTCAAATGGCAAATGTTTTACATCACGATGTGGATAACAAAAACCGACGCTTCCATAAGATCAATTTTGACACTACGAAATCACTCCTACAGATTGTCAAAGCGAGAGGACAGGTGTTTTACATCAACAAATGACCAAGCCTTATTTAACCAAAACGATTGTATGAAAATGATGACGTAATTTATTCGTTATTCAAATGACGGATAATATCACGGATAATTTAATCGTGGCCAATTTACCCGCGGATGAATTTTCACGAATAAAAATTTATTCGGATAATTGCTGTAATAAAAATTTCTTCGAATAATGCCCATCTCTGAGTATGCGTAATTTCAGGAAGATTGGTTTAGTAGATAAAGCGTGTAACAAACAAACAAATAAATAAACAAACTCAATTTCGCATTTATAATATGGGTACTAATTAAACAGGCTTCTTTTTAATAGCATTATTCACCTCTAATTATATAAATGGCTTTCTAAATTACTAAGTCAGCCACAATTGACGAGCATCTGAATAAATCTATCTTAGCCACTAGTTATCTTCCAGTAAACCACTCTAATAATAACTCAGCACGGTGATTATTTTTTAGCATCTAAATTTTTAACATGCATTCAAGCAATAAACTTCTATATTATTGATATATGGCAACAAATAGTAATTCTATTAGCTTCTAATTTTATAACTCATATACATGAATCGAATGGTACTATACGTTACTGTTTCTACATCACCCAGTTGGTTGACTGGTAGAGAAGGCCCTAGGCTTTAAGTTCGCCTTTTACTTTTTTGTAATAAAGTTAAAAATAAATAAATGAAAATAAATGGCCCTCTCTGATTGATGCAAATGGCCGGTCGCTGTCATCTGGCGCACTCGCACTGAATCGTGCGGTGGCCATTTTCACGATAAAAGAATATCTATAAGAACATATAATAAAACAGTAAACATATTTTGTCTGTACATTTAGTATTTTTGACTGAAATGGAAAGAGGGACACTTAAAAAGAATAATAGAAAGGAAAAATTTTTTTTTGGAATTTCTTGTTAGTCTGTCTGACTGTCTGTAGTACGCGTTTCACGCAAAATCTACAGGACGGATATGAATGAAACTTTTTTGTTGTATAGCTATTAAGCCTGGGCAACATATAGGCACCTGTTGAAGAACCTTAACAGAACAGCTAAACTATAAGAAATATGGACATGGTACCTTTGCCAAAGTTTATCAATCTGACGAGCATTTTCTGTTGACTTATAAAAATCGAAGATCAGGATCATCTGATGAAGATTTCCAAGAGACCAGCTACTCTATAAAATAAAGGGAAATGGGACCTTAGCAAAAGTCGTTCAATCCGATGAGCATTTTCTACTGACGTATTAGACAGGACACGGGATAGGACAAAGAGGGACTCGGGGTGGGAGTGGCGGTACACGGGAAATTGTAGATAACGAGCAGATGAACATCGTTTATTGAAAGAAATATCACTTTTGATTCATTTTATCACCGCGACTGTACTACGAGTACCTAATATATTTCCGCCGGACACTGGATAACCAAATGGATGAAATTTTGAGTACTGGAGTTAAGATTACTACAGTTTGGAACACAAAAAGATTTTTCATCTAAGCGAAACTCACGCGGGCGATGCCGCGGGCAACAGCTAGTATGATCTATTATTTTACACGCTGAGATAATAATATATGATGTTGTAAATTGAAGTTTCAATTTGATTATTTTGAGGAGCTAGTTTTGAAGCTGTAAAATGTAAAATGGTAATAAGTTGTAAAATCTGTGGCTGAATTAGTAAATTACGTGGCAATTTACAAATTAGAAAGACAAGTTAAAATAACCGTTGATCTTTAATTGACGCTTACTTTAAAATATTTAATGGGCGTTGTAAAAAAGACGAATTAGTATATTAGAGGCTAAAGCATTTCCCCGTTGCTTAGTTATAAAAAGAGAAGGTTGATCACGGGGCCAAATAAAAATTCTGTGGCTGGACTTATTATTTCTCTTATAATATTAGTTAGGATTAGGATTAAATCATTTGGATGAAGATAAAAGAGAAGAAATTGAGTCGTTAATTCATGAATATACATCAGTTTTTGCTAAAAATAAATATGATATAGGAACTGTGATCAGACACGAAGCTAGAATAGTTTATTGGTAGACAGATATTGCAGTAAAAAAACTTACAGATGAATGGTAGAAGCTAAAAAATAAATAGAACAACAAATAGCAAAACTATTAGATAAAGTTGATAGAAGAATTTTATAGTCCATTTGCAGCACCTGTAACTTGGGCATTTAAAAGGACAACAGAAAGTCGAGATTGTGTATAGATTTCAGAGATTTAAATAAAATAGTAGTACCGCAAGCCTTTCCATTGGACAAGTCAACCTTTTCCATTGAATAATGATGTAATGGCTAAAACCAGGAATTGTAATTTTTTTCAACGTTGGACATAAATTCTGCATTTTGGTATATACCCTTGAGAATAGAAGATAGGAAAAAGACAGGATTCGTTACAAAGGAAGGACATTTTCAATGGAAGTGACTGCCATTCATTTGGATAAAAAACTTCTCCAGAAAATTTTCAAACAATTTTGATTAATATATTAAGAGAGTTTAAATTAACGGATTTTGCAGTAGATTACATAGATGATATATATATATATTTTCTAAAACATTTGATGAACATATTGATCATTTGAATCAATTATTAGAAGCTATCAGAAAAGAACGATTTAGATTAAAATTTACAAAATGGACCTTTGGATCAGATTCAGTAAAATATTTAGGACATAATATATTTCAAAATAATAGCGTTAGACCATTAAAAGATAATTTGGTTTCCATAAATAACTTTTCTGTTCTGAAAACTCAACAAATGTGCGACAATTTCTGGGAAAAATAAATGTTTACCATGAATATATTCCAAGAAGTTCTATTATATTAGACTCATTGAATAATTTGCTCAGAATGAAACAGAAATTTATTTGGACTGATGAATATACTGATGCGTACATAGAAGGAATTGGTGCAATTTTGGAACAGGTACAGCCTCATGGTAAAGAAAAACCTGTAGCTTATTTTTTCAAAAAAATTAACACTGCTTAGAAAAAGAAGAAGGCTATTTATTTAGAATCTTTAGCCATTAGAGAAGCCGGTTCCGGCTAACAACACACGTGAGTATCCGTATTCAGACTATTTCTCACGTTAATTTTAATCAAATTATTAAAAAGCCGTGAGATATTGGCTGATAGGTAAATCATTTACGGTTTATATATACAGACCTTTGGAAAATATGAATTTAAAATCAAAAACTGACGAAAAACTAGGAGATTTATCATGCTATTTATCAAAGTATAACTTTAATATAAAATATGCACCTGAAAAAAATTAGAGGCTGATTGTCTCAGTAGAAATCCAGTATTAAGTCAGATGAAATCGAAGATGAGCAATTAAAAATTATGATTTTCATTAATTTACAAGATATTTCTATGAATCAAGTAAAAAACGACGAAGTTCAAAATAATAAAAACAAGTTTATACTTATATTTGAAAAAGGTGGAAACAAACGAGAAAATAATAATATCTGAAGAGTTCAGTTTGAGACTTTTAAAAAAGATACATTAAAATATATGTCATATTGGAATTAGATAAATGCAGAAGATGGTTAGTTCAATCAATTTATCAGGAAGATCTGTAGGAATCTGATGTGAGATTTGTATCCTAATTCTAATATCCTAATTCTTATAATATTATAAATGCGAAAGATTGGATGTGAGTTTGTGAGGATGTTTGTTACTCAATCACTCAAAATCTACTAGATGGATTTCGATGAAATTTGGTATACGGGTAGAAAAATACCGAGAATAGCACATAGGGTACTTTTTATGAAAAAATTTCCACGGAAGCGAAGCGCCGGGGCGTGGCTAGTCAAAAATAAATCAAAAGGACAAAACAAATTTGAAAGTATGTCTCATTTAGGTCCAGTAAACAGGCCTTTTGAGATAATGTCCATAGACACAATTAGTAGTTTTGGAGGCTCAAGATCTACAAAAAAATATTTACATCTATTAGTAGATCATTTTACTAGAGATGCTTTTATTCTGACGTCGAAAACCCAGACTGCTAACGATTTTATAAAACTTGTCTTAAGAATAACAGATGCAGATAATATTGGTATAATACTTACTGATATAATTAATTCAAATTTAAGAGACGAGGAATTCCTCTGATATTTACAACAGTAAATTCACTATTTTCAAATGGTCTTAATGAAAGGTTGAATCAAACATTAGTCAACATTAGATGTAGAAACCATTTATTAGACATATAAACTTGATTACAAAAGATTATCAAATGATTAGATGATGATTATGATGATGATGATGATTAGATGTAGAATAAATGAAATTAAAACAAAAAGAGCTTGGGCAACTAAAGCACAAGAATGTGTAAATAAATACAACGAAACTATTCACACAGTTACTGGAGTTTCACCGGATTATCTTCTATATGGTGAAGATTTTACATTATTACCTAAGGAGTAGAAGGAAAAAAATCGATAATGATTTGTTGGAAGATAGACAGATTGCATTAAAGAACATTTTAAAATCACATGATTAAAACAAAAACTCTTCGACAAAAACAGGCAAAAGTATGATTTTGAAGTTGACGATATGGTTTATGTGGAAAACGGAAACAGAGTAGTTTTGTAATATGAAATCTTTTTCATATTACAAAACTAATTCCAGTATTAAATGAATAATGAGTAATGAATGGATGAGTGTATAAGTAAGATAAGAAAATTTTCATAAGAAAACTTCCCGAATGGGAGAGATGTAAAAGAATATTAATCCTTTAATTTTAGGTAAGAAGGTTTCCTTTGTTCTACTCTGATCCATTGTTTGCGTATTTAATTATTGTTTCGTATAGAGAATCCCCATCGCCATACAGCGCGACAACGCCGCCAGTATAATGGGAACTTTTGAGCCAGGTACGATGCGGGGTGACCTATTAGACAATTATTTTTTTTAACGAAGCATGTTGCTGATACTTTTCTGTAGACTTTTCTACGAAGCATGTTGCGGATATTTTTCTGTACTCTTTTTGACGAAGCGTGTTGCGATTATTGTTTTAATTTCTTATTACATTTATTTACGATAGGTATTGAAATTTTATTTACATTTCCAGAAAACGACGTACACAGATACAGTAAAAACTAAAAACAAAGGCACGAAAGCACACCTAAAAGGTATTTTATCGGTATTATATGGGTATTTCAGTATCGGTATCAATACTGATAATTTTGGAACTGAAATAAAAATATCGGTACCAAGTATCGATATATCGATACCAAAATAACAGTACTGTAGAGTTATCTGTATCTGTGCCAATGTCAGCTGTCACTGTCATAGGTTAGCCGCCAATACTAGGAGCGGAGCAGTTAGGTTGTTGGTTAAATCCGGGATGGAATTCGATTAAGTTTGTAACTGGAAATAAGGAATAAAACAATGGTTTCAATTATACAAAGTGTTTGTTATTAGACACCTACAATTTGGCGACGATTGAAAATATCGAATTTACGCGTGAAAAAAAATGGAAAAAGGAGAATATGTCATTGGCGCGGCGGGGCCACGCTTTGACCCGTTTTGTGAACCAAACACGTTAGCCGACAATTGGAAGGCTTGGCAGAGGAACTTTCAATATTATATTGATGGTCAGATTGGACTAAATGATCGACAAAAAGTATCGAGGTTATTGCATCAGGCAGGACTAGAGGTGCAAGAAATCTACGAAAGTCTTAAAGACGAGGAAGTTGATGGGGCAAATGAATATGAAAAGTGCCTAAAAAAGTTGAAGGATTACTTCTCACCAGAGAAAAATGTGATATATGAGCGACAGAAGTTCAGAAGTATTAAAATGAACGAAAGGGAAACACTCGATCAATTTGTAATACGCTTGAGAAAACAAGCGCGGTATTGTGAGTTTACCGATGAAAATGAGGTTCTTCGAGACCAGTTAATAGAAAAGTGCATATGTTTTGATCTTAAAAGGAAACTGATAAAGAAAGGAAAAGATCTTACATTGAAGAATGCATTAGAAATAGGGAGATTATTCGAATTAGAGCAGACTATAAAGGCAGAGTCAACTCAAAAAACAGAGAATGTCGAGCAGGAAGTTGTTGGTGAAGTAAACCAACTAGCAGCAAAGTGCTTCAGATGTGGCAAGACTGGGCACTTCGCACGGAGTAACAGTTGTCCAGCTTTAAAGGAAAAATGTGTAAAGTGTGGAATAACAGGCCATTTTGGAAAAGTGTGCAAGACACGTAAACCACAGAATAAATATGAAAGTAAGAAAAATAAGAAGAAAGTAATTAGATATGTTGTTGAAGAAGACTCGAGCGCTGAGGAAAGTGACAGTGGAGATTCAAGTGGAAGTGAAAAAGAAAATAGTGTACATTCAGTTTATAAGATTGATGAACAAAAAAACAATATTTGTAAGTTACTTTTACATGGGGTAAGCTGTGATTTTATAATAGATTCTGGGGCCTCTGTTAACATAATTGACAAACACAAGTATTGTAATCTATTTAAAAGTATAAAACTTAATAAGTGCAATGAGAAATATTGTACCTATGGTGGTAAAGAGTTGCCTAGTTTAGGAATCTTTTATACCACAGTATTTTGTCCTGATACAAATTTGTATGCTTATAATGTTAAAATATTAGTTTATGATGGCAAGGGCCCATGCCTGCTTAGCAAAGATACATCTGAAAAATTAAATTTATTAAGAATTGGTCCAAGCTATGTAATGAACATTAGTTATTTTGATAAAGCCAAAATTGTAAATCTGTATCCTAATTTGTTTTCTGGTGTAGGAAAATTAAAAAAATTTAAGTTAAAAATTCATCTTGACCCTAATGTACCACTGGTGGCTCAATCGCCCAGACGTCTTCCATTTAATATGAGAGATATTGAAAAAAAATTAATTTCAGAGTTACTGGATAATGACATCATAGAACAGGTTCATGGCCCAACTCCTTGTGTGTCTCCTTCTCATATTGTGAGGAAAAAGAACCTGGAAGTTACAGACTGGTTGTTGACATGAGACGTGCCAACGAAGCTGTTCTTAGGGAAAGAGTACCTTTACCAACATTCGAGGAGTTATTAGCTGGCCTGGATGGATGCAAGTACTTTTCGGCGATTGACATTAAATGGGGGTTTCATCAGGTGGAACTCGATGAAGACTCTAGATTGATAACTGTGTTTAGCTGTAGCTTGGGTCTTTTCAGATATAAAAGATTGTTCTTTGGTATTCGATGTGCTCCTGAAATATTTCAGCGTATAATTGCGCAGTTGCTACAAGACATAGAAGGGGTTGCAAATTCCCAAGATGATATCAGAATAGGAGGTAGAACAAGAGAAGAACATGACAAGAGGCTGAAGCAGGTATTGGACAGACTACAAGAAAATGGAATAACATTAAATGAAAAGAAGTGTGTATTTGGGGTAACAGAAATGACCTTTTTAGGACATCATTTGTCAGCTGATGGAATTAAGCCTACACGCTCTAGCAAGGAAGTGATACAGGAGTTTAGAGCTCCACAGAATAAAGAGGAGGTTAGAAGCTTCCTGGGCTTAGTGAATTTCTCAGCAAGATTCATACCTAACTTCAGCACTATTACAGAACCTTTAAGAAGATTAACCAAAAATACAGATTTTATTTGGCAGGAGGAGCAAAAAGAAGCATTTCAACATCTCAAAGAAATAATAGCAAAGGCACCAGCGCTAGGATTTTACAATAAAAATGCAGAGACATATTTTGTTACAGATGCCAGCCCGGTAGGTATAGCTGCAGTGTGATTCTGTAAGATCTCATTCTAAACTTCGAATCTGAATCCGCCGTGAGTTTCTTGATTGGCATTCTAAAAACTCGGTTGATAATTCGAATCTACACTAGCGCTACCCTTGCGAGCGTGTCAGCGAGTTGAACTAGATTGGCCGTGAGATTTTGACGGATATTGTATGAGATGTCGTAAGATGTGGCATTCTGTAAGGTAATTCCCCCGTCACTTCGAAGCTCACTTCTCTTTCGAACCCGATTTAAAGTGTCAAATAAAAAGCATCTTTTTGACGAGTGAAATTAGTAGAAATCCTATTTAAATAGTGCTTAAATAATATTTTAATGTCAAATTGTGTTTGAAATTAGTACAATAACTTGTGATTTGCGGATAAATTACTTTTTACGCGTTTGTGTAAAGTAAATAATTAGGTGATAACGATGGCAAGAATGTTTTTATTAAAATCTTTATTAGAAGAGGCTCATATATGCTTTGAATAAACTAGAAAAGCGTCGACAATCGAACCAAATTCGAAGTTTATCTCTATTAACCCGAGATGACGACTATGTAAGCGTATATAGGTTGACAAAGGAACTGATTGATCAACTAGAGTGTGAGTTACTGCCTCTGATAAAGACCACAAAACGTCGAGGCAAAGGACTTTCAACTCGTGTTAAAGTAAGTGTTTCATAATCCCATGTTTTCCTGCTAGCTATGTTTCATATTAGTCAAAGGATATTTAAAGTTTTTATAGGTACCTACTCGGTATTATTATATCATGCATATAGATAGATAGATAGATCAACACTTTATTTACAGAAAAGAAATACAAAGTAGTAACAAAAGATAACTAATTGGGCCCTATTTTGATTTTGTTAGATGTAAATCATTTACCTAATATTTTAATTGATTTATTGTTTTACAGATATTATGCACCTTGTCATTTTTGGCTAATGGTAGCTACCAGAAAATAATAAAAGAAAATATAAGAACATTTATATCGCAACCATCAACATCTCGCTGTATAAATGAGGTGGAAGCCCTCAACAATCTAGTTAGGTATAGTAAAAAAATATATAAGGTTCCCTCAAAATATACAAGAAAGACAAATGTTAAAAGAAAGGTAATAAGTATATTATAAAATAGTAATTAAAGTGACCCTTCTTAGATTTTACATTTTTTAATAGTAATCATGTAAGTAACCACTTACATTAAATTACAGGTTCTACAGAAAGTTTGGCATTCCAGGAGTAATTGGGTGTATTGATGGCACATTGGTGGCATTAAAAAAACCAGCAGAGAATGAAGAACGTTTCTACTGCCGCAAAGGTTACCATGCAAGAAATGTGCAGTTAGTAAAATGGATTTCAATTTTGTAATTTACTAGTATTATTCAGTGAGTCTTAATAATTAATTTATCGGTGTCGTAGTGCAGTATCAAATCAATTAAACCATATCTAAACTAACCACCAATGGACTTTCAATAAAACTGCAAGTATTTAATAAAAGTGTTTTATTTCAGTCTTAAAGAAACTTAAAAATATATTCGAAAAAAGAAGATTACCTACTTAGGTACTAATAAAGTTTAAAATCAATAATTCTTTATTGAAAATTGAAACATGGCCTTCAAAGAAGGCGTTTTTCACGTCAAAAACTAATTATATAATCATAGCATATTATGTCTCAAAGCTACAAACTATTTACTAGCGTTTCGGAACGACCACTGCTGAGAAGAAATGCCGAAAGAAACTCATGAAACAGTCTTGGTCGCCTAATATACCAGAGGGGCTATTTATTATCTTTATACATACACTAGATTATGTACAGTCAAAAATAAAATATAAGAAACAAATATAATATAATAAAACATGTTATATTTGTAATAGAGTAACCACAATGAAATGGTTAAGAACAAAAAAAAATTGAATCAGAATCGGGCAGACCAGTTCCCCCTGGCAACACCCATTCACGAGAACCTATCTAATTGCCATATCAAGTTATATTAAGAACACTTCACATTTTGTTTATAATCCTACTTAATATTATAAATCCCAACGATTTTGGCTTGTGTGTATGTTTGTTATCTCTTCACACCTAAACTACTGGACGGATTTGGATTAATTTTAGCACACAGATAGAAAACAAGATATATTACAATATATTAGGTATATTAACTTATATTACTATTCCCTATCTACATTCTTAGCTTCTGCTAATGCTTGCAGCCCTTTCCCGACTGCAGTCAAAGCTTCAGCAAACATCCTATCTCTCTCTGCACTCCTTTCATACATGGCCCTTTCGCTTTCCGCACTCCTCTCCAGAAAGGAATGCAGCATTTGGGCATATAATCATTGTATCTCCAGCTGCTGTTCTTTCACCCTTCAAAATCTCTCTGTAGTGGTGGCAAATTCCGACCGGCGTTGAGATGGTGGAGGAGCAATAGCTGAAGACGTGAGACGTAATGCTGAAAAAAAAATTAATTAAGTAACTATATTATTATTATTTAACACATCTATAGTATATGATTGAGTATAATTTTAACTATAATATAAAATTTATAAAACAAACAAACACACTTTAAGCCAACATTCGACGCACATTTTAAGTGGTTTGCTTTGAGGAATGTTAAGTGATAAGTGGTTCTTAGTAAAAAAAGCGTCACTAACCTTGGTCCACTGTTTATAATTTTTGATAGTGCCATGCCACCTAAACTATTTAGGCGCACTGCTAGTTCCTCCCACTGGCGTCGGCTTCGCTCTCTTGCATTTTGAGTTCTCAAGAAACCCTTCGCCATGCCAGGATTTCTTTCCATAAACTCTACCAGAGTTTCCACTTGAACCGACGATGGGTGAGAGGAACGTGTCTCATTTAGACTGAAACATTATTGTTGGATTAGCAAACAAAATAAATACATACGTAGGTTATATTGTTTATAAATTTCACAGCCACAAATTAATAAAAACTTACTTTATGGTGATTTCACAATTATTTTCGCCACTGAACGAACAAATTCTTTGAAACTTTTAAACAAAATAAACAAAACAACCAACCGCACAGAACGCGTAGGTAATCAAAATGTTGAAAGTCTGTCTGACATTGACATTTTTTAGGGGAGCATAGATTATATCAAATAATGACACGAATTTATAGTTTTCGGTTTTTTTACTTAATATCTGCCTCAAATTTCTTAGAATAAGAAGTTTAAATTTAGAAATCACAAATTAGTTAAAGTTCTGGGCCAAAAACTCCACAATTGTATCATAAAACTGAAATCGATAAAACTCGACTAACATTTTGTGGGGTGTGGAAGTCACTAGTATCATCCGTTCGCTTCGGAACTCACTTCACTTCGCAACAGAATAGTTGATGCTTATAGAATGCAAAATGAAGGTCATTTTGAACCTTATGCGAAGTGCGAGTGAATAGCGAAGTGAGATGCGAGTTGATATTAGAAATTTATAGAATCGACCTGCTGCTGTGCTTATACAGAAACAAACTGTTGGATGCGAGAAACAGCCTATTATTATAAAATATGCTAGCAGGGCATTAACTGACACAGAAAGAAGATATTCACAGACTGAAAAGGAGGCACTAGCCATCGTTTGGGCTTGTGAAAATCTGTATATGTATCTACTTGGAAAAGAATTCAATATTATTTCAGACCACAAGCCTCTTGAAACTATTTACTCTGTGAAAAAATCTGTCTCACCAAGTGCAAGAATACAAAGATGGGTACTGCGTCTGCAACCATATAAATTCAAAGTCATATACAAACCTGGTAAGAACAATATTGCAGATCCCTTATCAAGGCTTCTAGATGAAAATCTCAAATACTCAGATAAGGAAGATATTGAAGACAGCCACCTATTAGCAACCATTACTGAGTCGACACCTAATGCAGTAACCATTGAGGAAGTAAGAGAAGAAACTCTAAATGACGAGCAGTGTATTAGCTTAAAAGATGCAATGAAAACAGATATTTGGCCCAAAGAACTGAGAAGATTTGAAATTGTTAAGTCAGAACTTTGTGAAATAGATAACATTTTATTAAGAGGAAATAGAGTAATAGTCCCCACAAAATTGATTTCTAAAATTTTAAATATTGCACATGAAGGTCACCTATCTGCAACAAGCATGAAGGCAAAGTTGCGCCGTAGTGTTTGGTGGTTGACAATGGACAAAGATATAGAATATTGGGCTGATACATGCGAGGGATGCAGGCTTGTTAGAAAAACAACACCCGAGCCAATAACTCCTACTCAATTACCATCTAGAGTGTGGGAGCTAGTAGCTATTGATTATTTGGGTCCACTCCCTTCTGGAGATTATTTACTTGTTGTCATTGACTATTACAGCAGATTCTATGAAGTAGGTATAACAAAAGGACCAACAGCAGAAAATACTATAAAAATTTTAAAACCAATCATTGCTCGAGAAGGAATAATGGATATCATAGTGTGTGATAATGGACCAGCATTTCGAGATGAGAGTTTCAAAAAGTTCTTACAGACTTTTGGAATTACCTTGAGGCACACCACACCTCTGTGGCCTCAGGCTAATGGAGAAGTAGAAAGGCAGAACAGGAGTATACTGCGGAGACTTAGAATAGCTCAAGCAATGAAGTTGAATTGGAAAGATGAACTTTTGGTTTACTTGTCTGCATACCGTACAACACCACACACCACTACAGGTGTATCTCCAGGAGAACTCTTCAGAGGGAGAGTCTTAAAAACTAAATTACCGGATATGAAACTTGATTCCCAATATGATGATGAAGAAATAAGAGATAAAGACAGATATCAAAAGCAACAAAGAAAGGAATATGCTGATAAAAGAAGACATGCCACTGAGTCAGATCTAAAACCTGGAGATAAAGTGCTGGTTAGACAGCCAAAGGTAAATAAATTGACAACACCCTTTTCTCCAGTTGAGCATACTGTTTTATGGAAGAAGGGAAATTCAGTAGTAGCAGGGTCACCGGAAGGAAAGACTATAAGAAGGAACTCATCTTATTTTCAAAATATTAAAGAGAGAGATTGGAATAGGTTTGGTATTGATAATAAGGAACAAGAAAAGAATGAAAGTTTTGGAGATAAAGAAATTACACGGACTGACACAAGGGATTTGGCTTTGGATAAAATGTCAAACTCCACTATGGACTTGACTTTACCTCAATTTGATATACCCACACAGGCTGGTCATAATAACCTACCTGTGAGGTCTAAAAGAGAAGTGAGAGCCCCAGTAAAGTATAAAGATTTTGTAATGGCTATAATCTTAGATTGTATTAATTCTAATTAATTGTTTTGTACTTGAAATTGTTATCGTTTTGTTTAATTACAATATATAATGATTAGTTTAAATAAGCTACTTAAAGATTTACTTTCATCATTTCTTATTATTTGCTTTTCTCAGCTTAACAATATTCTTAAAATTGTGTTGTATACTTATTTAATAAAAACTAACATGTGATAGGTCTCAACATGTCCATTATATCCTTGTGGTATTGTTGATTTTAAAGACATAGAATTGTTTTGTTTACAAAGATACATAATCGTATTTCAAAAAAAGAAAGGGATGATTGTAGAGTTATCTGTATCTGTGCCAATGTCAGCTGTCACTGTCATAGGTTAGCCGCCAATACTAGGAGCGGAGCAGTTACATAGGTTGTTGGTTAAATCCGGGATGGAATTCGATTAAGTTTGTAACTGGAAATAAGGAATAAAACAATGGTTTCAATTATACAAAGTGTTTGTTATTAGACACCTACAAGTACCAAGTATCGATATATCGATACCAAATTATCGGTTCCAAGTATCGATATATCGATACCAAAATATCACTACCTGTATCGATATTTCAAAAATATCGGTATTCCAGTCCCTGGTGGAGAGAGATTGTGTGCAATCTCGCCTCGCAGTTGTGTATATGCATCTCGCTCGTGTACGGTCCGTCTAGCGATGTGCCACCGAGAAAATTCCTGTTCCCGAAAATTTCTTTCCTTGATTTTCCGAAAATTCTCAGTTTCTTAGGTTTAAAATTTTCCGTTCCCCAAAATATATCCAAGAAATTTTGAAGAAACTTTCCGCTGTTTCTTTGAAAATTTCGGAAACAGCACATCACTTGGTCCGTCCGACCGAGACCAACCGGGCCCGAGGGCAGACTCCCGCCTACTTCTACTGCTTTCTAATTTTCTACATGTAAACATTAGGTACACTTTGTTTTCTTTCATTTTTTATGCGCGCGGGCTCTGTGTTTGTAATTTCTTATATTGAGAATTTTATCTGTAATAGAACCCCTTTTGTTTCTTGTGATTTGACTATTTGAATTCTGTGTCTGACCGATTCCGATTTGGCCGTGGCGGCAGACCGGGCGCCCGGACGCCTTCCTCGTTGTGCTGCTTGCTTGATAGGATTATTTTTTTGAAGGTACCTACCTAAGCGAGCAGAAATTCTCTCGCTTTCTCTCCCACGTTTATTACGATTTGCGAGACTGCGAATGCGATGAGCCGTTTCCGAAATTTTCGGAAAAATCGGATGATGGGAAATGTATATTTTCCATATTCCTGGGAAATTTTCCCAAGAAATTTCAGAGATATTTTCGAGAATTTTTTTGATAATTTCATTCGCGAGAATATTTCCAAGAAATTTTCGAGAAATCGAGAAACTTGAGAGTTTAATTCCCGAGAAAATTTTCAAGAATTTTCAGAGAAATTTATCGAGAATTTTTTTCCTGAGAATTTTTCAGATCAATATATTTCAGTGCTAGCTGTTGCCCGCGGTTCCAACCGTGGCAAAAAGTGTTATGTCTTTCATAAAAACTTTAAAACGCCGTGAAATAGTAACAGACTTTCGCATAAAATTGGGAGAAAACGTTCCGGAAAATTTCGGAAATTTTACATGAAATAATTTTTCGGAAACCGAGAAATTCTCGGCGACACATCGCTAACCGCGATAGATAGAAGCTGTTGAGTTGAGGAATAGGGAATTAAATTCTCAAGAAATTTCCGAGCAACCGAGAAATTTCTTGAGAATTTCATTCCCGAGAAAATTTCCAAGAAATTTCAGAGAATTTTTCGAGAATTTAATTCCTGAAAAATTTTCAGATCAAAATATTTCAGTGCTAGCTGTTGCCCGCGGTTCCAACCGCGGCAAAAAGTGTTATGTCTTTCATAAAAACTTTAAAACTCCGTGAAATAGTAACAAACAGATTTTCGCATAAAATTGGGAGAAAACGTTCCCAAAACTTTTGGAAAATTTCGGAAATTTTTCAAGAAAGAAATTTTCGGAAACCGAGAAATTCTCGGCGACACATCGCTAACCGTGAGCACAACGTTTTGGTTCCATTCACTTAACTCCAGGAGACACTTTCCTGCCAGGGTAACGCACACGTAAACTATGCGTAAACTGCATGCCAAATAAACGGTTGAAAAAAAAACCGTTCATTCAACGCAAATACTATATTAGAGTTTATATAGTATTTGTTCAACGCCCATCTCTAGCAGAAGTGAAACGTCACGGAGGAGGTATTTAAGATTTTTTAAATTAAAAACACACAGTAGTTAAGTTTGAACGTTTGTGAAATTTTATTAACAAAATGAAAATAGTGAAATAAATAACATAATATGTATATTTTTGAGAAATATTAATTTGTACATTATTTATCTTAAAGTTAAAATTTTCCCCACATTAAGAGGACAACAATGCACATAAAATACAAATCGAGTTTTAAAATAATCAGAACTATTGCAAAAATAATAAATTTAATTAAAACTAAAATCATCTAAATGTACCTCCTGTAAGAGTTTTAGTATTCGATATAATTTGCAATTGACTGAATTATTATATACAGATAACTACATTTAAATTGATAAGCCGAGTGTAAAGTGAATCACAGTTTAAGTAATGGTGTTTTCAACTCGACACATGCAGCCTGCGCGCACGGGGCAGCAGCATCGTAAGGCCTTGCCAATATTCATGTACCTTCACAATCGTTTACTATAAATAAAATCAATTGATTTCCCAATAATATCAAACTTAAGTACATACTGTTGTGCAGTAATTGAGTTTAGGAGTCTTAAGATTCATAAAATAGTTAATAGTATTCAGAAAATAATGTTTTCACAAATATTGTTTTTAACATTAAGAAATTCGGAAGATATTCGCTAGTCGTTGTCAGAAGACACATGAAATATTAGTTGTTATTTCATGAACACTAATGCAATACAATATATTTTAATTAAATACACTATACTTTAATATTTATTTAATTATACAAAAATAAACTACTTCATATATTGCTAGTTTCAACGTGAGACATCAAACATAGAAAACTTATCGATCAGTACAATATTTAGAATTTAATAATTTATTGTGCTAGAGGAATGAGAAGTCGTCGATCGACGACGAGGTCGCACAACGCTTGGCACCATTTGAGTATTTACGCTATCGTACATCTAAACGTACCGTATTCTTCGAAGAAGCCACTACGAACTAGAGGAGGCACGCTTCAGGTCGACGAAAAGAGTTCGAGAAATAACGCGAATGAAATAAAACGCGGGTTCTGGCGGGCGCTAGAGGCGGATATCATTGGTGGCGAGCAGCGAGCGGCGCCAGCTGGCGTCCAGCGGCTCGTCCGGCGCGTCCGCGTCCGTGCGCGCGAACGCACGGCACTGCACGTCCTCCTGCGGGCCGTAGCGGTGCAGGCTCAGGAACTTGAGGTTGGCCACCACGGACGAGTTGAGCGGCCGCTCGCGCGCGATGTTCACGGTGGTGGCCGAGCGCTCGATGCGGCGCCGCGCCTCGCCGCCCAGCTCTAGTGACTGCCCGCGCGCGCACAGCCGCGACTGCCCGAAGCGCGGCGTCAGGCGGCCCAGCAGGTTGTCCTCCTTGCGCGCCTTGCCCTCCGCCTCGGCCGGCTTCGGCTTCTTCTTCAGGAAGAACGGCGTCAGCCGCTCGGCCAGCGGCCGCGACGAGGACGCGCCGGCCTCCTGCACGTTGGACGTCGAGCTGGACGTCTTCAGCGGCTTCGTCGCGCTCGTCTGGCTCTTGATGGGATTCGACTTCCTCTGAATGCTGACCCTGGAGAACCTTCCGTAGTCGTCTTTTTCCTTGGGCGCGTCATCGGGCGACTGTTTGTCGTCGTCCTCGCAGACCTTGAGCACGCAGTAGTCGCGCTGCAGCTCGTCCAGCAGGCTGTCGTCGTTGGAGAGCGTGTCGAGGTCGCGGTCAAGGTCGCGGTCGGGGTCGCGGCGCGCGCGGCGGGGCGGCACGGCTGGCGGCACAGCGGGCGGTACGCTGCTGAAGTCGGTCATGAGCTCGTACTCCTTGCAGCGCAGCGAGCGGCGCGGCTCCACGTGCACGTACTCACCGGCTAGCGCGCCGCGCGGCTTCGGCGGCAGCGCTGGCTTTTCCTGGAAAGACCGGATAAATTATGATATTGTCAGAGTTAAAAAAAAGACTAAGAGGTCCTAAGAGATCTGGAGGCCCTCCAAAGAGTTGACTGGCAGAAAGTGGCGCAAAACAGGAAGGCTTCTGGTATCGAAGGCCAAGATTCTCTTTGGGTCGTCGAGCCATCGAAGTAAGTAAATAATAAAATAAAAATATATAATAATAATCTATGCGCGCTCTATAGACTGAATAGTATTCTTTGAGTGCTCAGGTTTTATACTTTGCGGACGCGCATGGAAGATTTGCAACGACTACCCACATCTTCTTTCTTCTACAGCCCTGTATCACCCATTGTTGGGTATAGGCCTCCTCATGGTCCCTCCATTTTGCCCGGTCTCTTGCGGATCGCATCCAGGCTTTGCCCAAAATTTTAAAGATGTCATCGGCCCAGCGCATTAGTGGTTTCCCTACTTTTCTCCGGCCTGTTCTGGGTCTCCACTCCGCAATCCTGCGCGCCCAACGGCCGTCCTCTCTCCTGCTCATGTGGCCTGCCCATCTCCACTTCAACCTCGTCACCACCATTTTATAAAACTTTGCTCTTGTATAGAATGCTTACATTAACCACACAATTGTATTTACAAATGTATTACATTAGCTTTTAAGTTTCTCTGTAAGTGAAATGTAAATTTCTTTAAGAAAATAAATTCTTTAACCTCATAAAATAAATAATTTTCAAAATTTTAGTTGATACAGTTTTCTTCTAGAAACCAATCTCTACCTGGTCGTTGTCGCTGTCGTCATCGGGCTCGTGCTTGAGACAGGACATGGAGAGGTATCCGCTGCCGGCCGACTTGCTGGACTTGCCGGAGCCGCGCTCGCCGGCCAGCCGCGCCAGCCGCAGCGACTCGCAGCTGGAGGCGAGGTCTGGCGGCGCGGGGTCCTCCAGGTCCCGCCGCGCCGGGTCCTCCAGGTCCCGCCGCGCCGGGTCCTCCAGGTCCCGCCGCGCCGGGTCCGCCTCCAGGTCCCGCCAGGCGCGCCACGCGAGCCCGTCCGGCCCCGCGCCCGCCGCCCCCGCCAGGTGTAAGTAGTTGTCGTCGCCGATTGGCGCTTGTCTGGAAAGACACTAGCTGGTTAATCATATTTTTATTTGATTTAGTTTACCTGTGATTCGGTAACTTTTAATGGATATTATGAATCTGTCTTCTTAACTATCACATATGTACTATTTTTACAACTACATTTTGATACATTAATTTATTTAAGAGCCATAAATTTCCCCTTTTTACACGACTGACCAAAAAAGGAGTGTGATGTTTTCAGGGTTCATGTATGTATGTAAGTTTCTTTATTCCACCATAAGTCCTGAACGGCTTAACAGATTTTGATGTGAGAGGTATTGTTAGATTCCTTGCATTCCCCCGAGTGACATAGGCTATGTAAGTTGTCAGTCGAGTTTTTTATTTTGTAATAATTATCATGATAAATTTTATTTCAAACTATGGTTTGTACAAAGTAATTTCCACACTTGTAAAGTTGACCAAAGACTGAATGCGCAGTAACAGATTAAGGTGTCAACCAAAGTGAGGCTATGTGTAACCACGGCAACGCAGGATTTATTATTACGATTTGTAAGTAAGTAAAAATGCTTTATTGCACCAAAACACGTAAAGGATACAAATTGAGACTAGGCAAAATATGTACAATAGGCGGCCTTATCGCAAGTGCAATCTCTTCCAAATTTGATTTATTTTATTCGGAAAACTTACAGTGCATATAAACATCTTAAACACAATTATCAAGCCTTTTTATCTGCGCAGAAAACTGTCATTTTGGTTCAAGTTACGTGCCGGGATCTGTACTTACTTGCTGCCGTACTTGGTCTCCCGCGCCAGCGACCGCCGGTAGATCCGGTGACGGTGCTCCAAGTGGAACATCTCCTCTTGAAGGTCCCGCAACGTCGCCGCTTCAGCTTCACGGTCTTCGGGGGAAGTGTTGTCTGGAATTCGAACGTAACGATAGAATTAACACAGATTATACAGATTATTTACGAGGATCAATGGTAACAGTCTCGTCTGATCATCTTAATGTTTATAAAATGAGCCTGATAAAATGTCGGGATTCATCCACAGGCCTCAGCGCTGTAGACTGTGCTGGTAAGACTAGCTTGTTTCATGTATTTCCTCGAGAAAGAAATCTGGAATGTTCTGCTTTTTACACGACCAGAGTTGGGTTTACGTCGGGAATACATGATCTCCGCCCGTTTATTCCCAGTCCCATCTTTAGTTGGGTTTACCTCGGGCAAAAACTTTTTCTTCCCATTTAATCCCGGGCGTACACCTATCTCTGACACGACAGATTTTGTTCCAGTACCCACCTGGCACGCGATGCGCACGCTCGTCGATGTGCGCGGCGTGCGCGACCAGCAGCGCGTGCAGCCGCTGCAGGTCGCGCGCGGGTCCAGGCGCAGCGCCAGCGCCGCGGGGCCGCGCAGCACTTCCCTGTCCCCGGCCTCGGTCGCACTTGTTCCAGTACCCACCTGGCACGCGATGCGCACGCTCGTCGATGTGCGCGGCGTGCGCGACCAGCAGCGCGTGCAGCCGCTGCAGGTCGCGCGCGGGGTCCAGGCGCAGCGCCAGCGCCGCGGGGCCGCGCAGCACTTCCCTGTCCCCGGCCTCGGTCGCACTTGTTCCAGTACCCACCTGGCACGCGATGCGCACGCTCGTCGATGTGCGCGGCGTGCGCGACCAGCAGCGCGTGCAGCCGCTGCAGGTCGCGCGCGGGGTCCAGGCGCAGCGCCAGCGCCGCGGGGCCGCGCAGCACTTCCCTGTCCCCGGCCTCGGTCGCACTTGTTCCAGTACCCACCTGGCACGCGATGCGCACGCTCGTCGATGTGCGCGGCGTGCGCGACCAGCAGCGCGTGCAGCCGCTGCAGGTCGCGCGCGGGGTCCAGGCGCAGCGCCAGCGCCGCGGGGCCGCGCAGCACTTCCCTGTCCCCGGCCTCGGTCGCACTTGTTCCAGTACCCACCTGGCACGCGATGCGCACGCTCGTCGATGTGCGCGGCGTGCGCGACCAGCAGCGCGTGCAGCCGCTGCAGGTCGCGCGCGGGGTCCAGGCGCAGCGCCAACGCCGCGGGGCCGCGCAGCACTTCCCTGTCCCCGGCCTCGGCCGCACTTGTTCCAGTACCCACCTGGCACGCGATGCGCACGCTCGTCGATGTGCGCGGCGTGCGCGACCAGCAGCGCGTGCAGCCGCTGCAGGTCGCGCGCGGGGTCCAGGCGCAGCGCCAGCGCCGCGGGGCCGCGCAGCACTTCCCTGTCCCCGGCCTCGGCCGCACTTGTTCCAGTACCCACCTGGCACGCGATGCGCACGCTCGTCGATGTGCGCGGCGTGCGCGACCAGCAGCGCGTGCAGCCGCTGCAGGTCGCGCGCGGGGTCCAGGCGCAGCGCCAGCGCCGCGGGGCCGCGCAGCACTTCCCTGTCCCCGGCCTCGGCCGCACTTGTTCCAGTACCCACCTGGCACGCGATGCGCACGCTCGTCGATGTGCGCGGCGTGCGCGACCAGCAGCGCGTGCAGCCGCTGCAGGTCGCGCGCGGGGTCCAGGCGCAGCGCCAGCGCCGCGGGGCCGCGCAGCACTTCCCTGTCCCCGGCCTCGGTCGCACTTTCCCCTGTCCCGCCACAGCCTTCGGCTTCTGGTTCCGATCGCCCACAACTGTTAATGCAATACAATATTTCAGATTCTTCGTTTCAAGGCTAATTAAGACGGTGCAAGTTTCTTGCCTGTTGCATACAATTAAATTTTATTTTAATTTTATTTATTAGGAAGACCAACAGCCATTTATACAACAATAGATTAACACTTAAGAACTAAAGAAGCCAATTACAGGTCCTCACAAATAGAAGAATGATTACTTAGGTGAAAACGAAGCATTATAGGTGAAATTGAAGCAATAATTTACTGCTGCTTGATATATAGTCAATAGGGTATTTGACAAGGTTTTTTTTATTTGATTTATGGAAAGATTATGTAAAAGTGTAGTAACAAACTGTTTTTATTTTTTAAAATTTCGACCTAATTATCAAGTTATATCTAATTAAAAGTACCAAAAAATCCGATGCCCCGAAAAAATCCGATCACCTTCTTGTCAGTTCACGAAACAAACCCGAGCTCCACACCCGCGCGGGCCTGCGTGCCGGCGGGGAGAGGCGCACCGAGTAGGGAAAACACCTGTGTGACGTCACCGGGCTAATCGGAAGTGTTCGGTAACTGTTCGGCGTATTCCGTTGGTATGAATTTTCAATTTGAAATAACTAGGTAATTAAATTGAAAATAAAAAAAATAAAAACAGTTTGTTATAAAACTTGTATATGATCTTTCCATTTATTCAAAAATATGTTGAAAAATTACACCTTGTCAAATACCCTATTGTTGCACTTACAAGAAACTTGCACCGTCTAAATAGGCCTTAAAGGACTGAACCCGCGATAGCCTCGAATACCAATCTAATAGTTCGTAAAGCGGTTAGAAGAGAGGAGAATAGAGTACTTCATTACCAAGTCCAGTGCGTGTCCTGGTAGTAGCCGCAGTGCGCGCGCGCAGCCGGCGAGTGCCTGCACAGCGCGGACAGCAGGCGCACCCACTCCGCACGCTCCACGCAGTTGTTGGCTTGCACGTATAATACTCGTTCGCGGTGCACTGGGAATTTAATTAAAATTATGTCAAAATATGGTCAATTTAAGAAAATTGTGAGGAGAGAAAGAGACAGACTGCCGACGAAAAAGTAATTTTTGAGCTGGGATACATAAAACGCAACGGAAACAATTTCTGCAATCTGTATTTTTAGACTGTTTTTATGTTGTGATTGTGTTATTGGCTAGTGCGAACTTAAATGTACAATGTTTTTCATAAATACCGCGTTTTTGTTCCACTGCAATGTTCTTATATGTATAATAAAAGTAGTGAGGATGTTTATTACTCAATCACGCAAAATCTTCCGGACGGATTTCGATGACATTTGGTACACTAGTAGATAAATACCGAGAATAGCCGCTGGCTGCACCGACAGCTGGCCAGCACAGCTGCCACTGCACCGTCACTATAATGCTGCTCACCTATCTGGAAGATGTTGCTGGCGCCGAGCGGCGCGCCCTGCGGCGGGCAGTCGACGGCCGCCACGGCCAGCACGCCGCCCAGCGACAGCCGCTGGCTGCACCGACAGCTGGCCAGCACAGCTGCCACTGCACCGCCACTATAATGCTGCTCACCTATCTGGAAGATGTTGCTGGCGCCGAGCGGCGCGCCCTGCGGCGGGCAGTCGACGGCCGCCACGGCCAGCACGCCGCCCAGCGACAGCCGCTGGCTGCACCGACAGCTGGCCAGCACAGCTGCCACTGCACCGCCACTATAATGCTGCTCACCTATCTGGAAGATGTTGCTGGCGCCGAGCGGCGCGCCCTGCGGCGGGCAGTCGACGGCCGCCACGGCCAGCACGCCGCCCAGCGACAGCCGCTGGCTGCACCGACAGCTGGCCAGCACAGCTGCCACTGCACCGCCACTATAATGCTGCTCACCTATCTGGAAGATGTTGCTGGCGCCGAGCGGCGCGCCCTGCGGCGGGCAGTCGACGGCCGCCACGGCCAGCACGCCGCCCAGCGACAGCCGCTGGCTGCACCGACAGCTGGCCAGCACAGCTGCCACTGCACCGCCACTATAATGCTGCTCACCTATCTGGAAGATGTTGCTGGCGCCGAGCGGCGCGCCCTGCGGCGGGCAGTCGACGGCCGCCACGGCCAGCACGCCGCCCAGCGACAGCCGCTGGCTGCACCGACAGCTGGCCAGCACAGCTGCCACTGCACCGTCACTATAATGCTGCTCACCTATCTGGAAGATGTTGCTGGCGCCGAGCGGCGCGCCCTGCGGCGGGCAGTCGACGGCCGCCACGGCCAGCACGCCGCCCAGCGACAGCCGCTGGCTGCACCGACAGCTGGCCAGCACAGCTGCCACTGCACCGCCACTATAATGCTGCTCACCTATCTGGAAGATGTTGCTGGCGCCGAGCGGCGCGCCCTGCGGCGGGCAGTCGACGGCCGCCACGGCCAGCACGCCGCCCAGCGACAGCCGCTGGCTGCACCGACAGCTGGCCAGCACAGCTGCCACTGCACCGCCACTATAATGCTGCTCACCTATCTGGAAGATGTTGCTGGCGCCGAGCGGCGCGCCCTGCGGCGGGCAGTCGACGGCCGCCACGGCCAGCACGCCGCCCAGCGACAGCCGCTGGCTGCACCGACAGCTGGCCAGCACAGCTGCCACTGCACCGCCACTATAATGCTGCTCACCTATCTGGAAGATGTTGCTGGCGCCGAGCGGCGCGCCCTGCGGCGGGCAGTCGACGGCCGCCACGGCCAGCACGCCGCCCAGCGACAGCCGCTGGCTGCACCGACAGCTGGCCAGCACAGCTGCCACTGCACCGTCACTATAATGCTGCTCACCTATCTGGAAGATGTTGCTGGCGCCGAGCGGCGCGCCCTGCGGCGGGCAGTCGACGGCCGCCACGGCCAGCACGCCGCCCAGCGACAGCCGCTGGCTGCACCGACAGCTGGCCAGCACAGCTGCCACTGCACCGTCACTATAATGCTGCTCACCTATCTGGAAGATGTTGCTGGCGCCGAGTGGCGCGCCCTGCGGCGGGCAGTCGACGGCCGCCACGGCCAGCACGCCGCCCAGCGACAGCCGCTGCGCTGGGACACGCGAACCGCACCGCGACCACCACAGTTCCCCGCTGCAACGTTGTAAAACACCATCAATTATGAGAATTACTCATGCAAATCATAAATTCGAGAACACAAAAAAATGAATCGGTAAAACAAAATCAGGGTCGCTAACATGAATCTTCAAAGGGGTTAGCGACAAATAAACAACTTGAAGAACAATTTTGTTAAAAATACATTTTTTATTCATAAATAAATCAGCATACCCTTCGTAAATAAAGTAACCACGAGTCAAAGTCAATTTTTTTATTGAAACTTGGCCTTCAAAGAAGGCTCTTTTTCACGTTAATAACTAATTATTTAATCATAATATATTATGTCTTAAAGCTACAAACTACTAGCATGACAACAAAAGTTAAAAGCGAGGTATACTGGACCTGGTAAGTCGGAAGTGCCTCCGCTTGGCGTGCGTGTGCGCAGCGCGCGCCCAGCGCCGCCGCGGCGACCCCGCGCCCGCGCGCCCCCCCTCCGACCGCTTTATCATCGTGCTGGAAACAACGCAACTTATGCTCACACATGGTGCCTTACAATACAGACAGGTTCTCTCGTCAAGTTTCCAAAGGGCGATTTTCAAAGTATATCTGTGTCAAGAAACACAATTTATGAATCTAAAACAAAACACTTTTCAGTATTTTTAGCATTTAGAAAAAAAATCTTGACGGGACGCAGTTATTTTATGAATAGAAAAATTTTTCTATTCATAAAATTAGCTGTTTTTAATTGACGTGACACAGCTAATTTTAGGAATAGAAAAATTAGCTGTGTTCCGTTAAGATAACCTTCGTCATGAATGCCTATCATAATTTTTTTTTTATCAAATCCAATTTTTTTTCTAAATACTAAAAATACTAATATAATAAAGCTGCAGAGCGTTATGTTTTAGATTGATAAAAATTCAAATTCAACGAATTTGAACTTTTACATTTCAGCCAATTAAAAAAATGCGCCGGAGTAATATTTAATTAGGTCGTATCTGACATCTACATACAACTCACCCATATCTGATCCAAAGGAAGCAAAAAAGAACACAAACATTAATAAGTAAAAATTGATATATGAACCAAAAATTAAAATTAGAAACATAAGAAAACTAAATTTTATCAGTAATTGATTTTGAATTAAATTTGCCAACTGACAAAATAAAAAATACTCACCCTTCTTTGAGCAGCACGGGTGTCTCCTGAACGTTGTTGTTCTGAGTGTCCGAGCTTGTTGAGATTATTTCCAAGAACTGCTTTATTGCTTGCACCTACAAAACAAATATGTTCATTATTCTATGTTTTTATTTTTATTTTGTGGGACTGATAATCTGTATGTGTATCTAGCAGATACAGTATATTGTAAACTCCGTTTTTTCCCACTTGTCCTATTATGTAAACAATCTTACCATGTCTTTTTGATTTTACAACAATATAAATTAAAATAGATTTTTTGGAAATTACCTTCGTGGTAATATTACTTTAGAATGTTTAGGTTTGAACTAATGTTGGATTTATTTTCAAAAAAAATCAACAAAAAGTACTGTGAAGATTGTTTACATAATAGGACAATCAAGAAAAAATGGAGTATATAGTATGACGTCAGAGATAGATAAAATTAGAGATAAGAATGGAGATATTTTGAAAGGTGAAAAGTTTGTTTTGAATGGCTGGAAAGAATATTTTGAAGGTTTATTTGAAAAGGATGAAAATCGAGAAGATGGAAATGAGAATGAAATACAAGGTTGTGATTGTGTGGATGAAATTTTAATAGATGAAATTGTGAATGGAATGAATGTAATGAAAATAGGTAAGTCTGCGGGATATGATAGGATTACTGTGGAAATGCTAAAGGCTGGACAGGGCGTCGTAGTTGTGCAACTATGTCGACTTTTCAATTTATGTTGGGAAAAAGGTATTGTGCCAAGTGATTGGTGCAAAGCCGTCATAGTACAACTTTATAAGGGAAAAGGCTCACGGCAAGAATGTAAAAATTACCGAGGCATTAGCCTTCTTAGCGTTGTCGGCAAACTGTATGCAAAGGTTCTGATTGAAAGGGTTGTAAAAGGGACGGAAGATAAGATTTGGGATGAAGTGTATTGCGCTTTCGTGGATCTGGAGAAGGCCTATGATAGAGTAAAAAGAAATGTGTTGTGGTCTACATTGTCTATGTATGGGTTGAGCAGCCATCTCATACAGGCACTGAAATCTCTTTACAGAAATTCCAGTGCATGTGTCAGAATAAATGGGAACTATACAGACTGGTTTGATATCCAAAAAGGTTTTAGACAAGGATATGTAGCATCACCTTGGCTGTTTAATTTATTCATGGACAACTGTTTGAATGAATTGAAAGATATTGAATGTGGATTAAGAATGAATGAGTTATGCATCAAATGCCTCTTATATGCCGACGACCAAGTATTGCTTGCGTCGTCAGAAGAGGAATTATAGAAGATGGTGACAGTTATGAATGACTCATTTGAATCTAAGGGTATGAAAATGAATGTAAGCAAGACGAAAGTAATGGTTTTTGAAAGAGACGAGAGTGTTACAAAATGCGAAATTGGTATAAATGGAGAGAATGTAGAACAAGTGAATGAATTCGTATATTTAGGTTGTATGTTCACAAGAGATGGCAAGCACGAGGGTGACATTGAAAGAAGAGTGGCTGCTGGAAACCGAGTGAATGGGGCATTACATTCCTTTATGAACAGCAGAAAAGTGTCCAAGAATGCTCGTCGGGCTGTTCATCAGGGAGTGTTAATGCCTACTCTTATGTATGGTAGTGAAAGTTGGGTATGGCAGAAACATATTGAAAATAGAGTGAATGCGGTTGAAATGAGAGCATTAAGAAGCATGTGTGGTGTAAGTTTGAAAGATCGAATAAGAAATATTGATGTCAGAGAAATGTGTGGAATGAAAGAGGATGTAGTGACCAAAATTGAAAAAGGAATGTTAAGATGGTTTGGGCATGTTGAGAGGATGGATGAAAAGAGATTGACGAAAGGTATTTATAAAGCAGAGGTGAATGGAAGAGTTGGTCAGGGTCGACCTCGTAGAACGCACTCCGACCAGATAGCGGACCTCCTTAAAAAGGGAGATATAGGAGCACCCATAACCGGAGAGCATGTATGAAGAGAGTGATGAGTGTAGAGGAAGCAAGAGAGATCTGTAAAGATCGTAGCAAGTGGAAATCGCTAGTCTCTGCCTACCCCCACGGGAAAAAGGCGTGATAATATAATATGTATGGAGTATATAGTATAACATGTGGGACTGACATGTCTGGGCGTGCAGAAGCTGCGGTAGAGCTCGGCCATGTACTCCTCCTTGCAGACCTGCTGCGCCGAGCGGCTGCTCACCAGGTTGCCCAGCGACTGGATCGTCTTCGAGATCAGCGTCAGCGTGCGGTTCGTCTGCGGGTCCTGAAGCAAACAACATTCATGGATTGACATGGGTCCTGAATTAGGTAAACGCAAACGGATTTCCTCAGGGAAATTCCTTCACCTCTCTTCCCTCCCTTAAGCCAAGACGAGAGTTGTCTTCTTGTCTTAACCTCCACCGCTGCCATTCTGTTGCGGTCACACTATCTCGCTTCGACCAAGGTACGGAAGTCTGAATTGTCGATATCTTTTGCTCCATTTCGTGCGACTATAACTCCCGGTATCAACTGTTAGGTTATAAGGGGGAGGGCCTCTACACCCCATTAAGCAATTGCTAACCCAACCCAACACGGCAGGTCTTACCTCCACGCCCAACGTAAGCGAGGACCCTAAAGTTCCTTTACCTACTTTCCAGGTAGGTCCCAGAGCGACAGGACCTACCTGGTCGACACTAAACTGTCGGTCGCACGACTTCGTGCGACAGTGAGGCCGCAGCATTCCAAGTCAAGTCTACGTCTACACTCTTGTGATACTCCTGGTGTTGCAGCTGTCCATGGGCAGCGGTGATGGCTTACCATCAGGCGACCCGCTTGCTCGTTTGCCGCCCTATGTTATAAAAGAAAGTGTACCATATATGTATAAAAGTTAATGCGACTCACGATCTGCTCAGTGGTGAGGCCGAACAGCCTGGGGCCACCTGCCGCAGCGGTCGAACAGCTGACACATGGTTTTCTGGTACTAGTAGTCTGAGCTAAGCCGCGGACAGACATGACGAAACTGTAAGGGTTCCTTGTTTACTTCGGAACCCGAGAAAAGTGTACCATATATAGAAAAAAGGTAATGGCACTCACGATCTGCTCAGTGGTGAGGTCGAACGGCCTGGGGCCGAGTATGGCTGGCGCGAAGAACCTCAGGAAGATGAACCCCGAGACGACTGAGTAGCGCACTTCCGCGTTGTGAGGGAAGTGCCGCGCGGCCACTTGCCGCAGCGCATCGAACAGCCGACACATGGCCGCTGGGCACATGGCGTACGAGGACGTTATCGCCGCGAACACCTAAGGGAAACATCACCAACTTTATACATTGTACTGAGTAACTTTCGCGTGTTAATTACAGTGCAGAGAAAACCGAATCTTAGGGGGTCAGGTTTCTCTGCAGCTGACATGTAGAGTCAAGCGTCATAAGTGCAGTCATACCTCGAAGACCTTATTGCCTAGCCTTAATGATCATAATACCTTGTAGATTCTGACTGCACTTTTGACTCTTGACTGTATAAAATAAGTTATGGAAAAATGTATTTATTTATTGCGTCGGACGTTTCATTATTTTTACATATAAGATCCAGTTTCCGCGTCTTCTTGAGTCGGAATGCAATTTGGACCAGTATTTAGCCACGCTGATCGATGTGTCGTTGGCGTCGTTCAAGTGCTCTATTGTGCAGGAAGTTGGGCATTCGGGACATGACAACAGGTGGGCTAGGTTAAACGTCGCCACAATTACACAGGTCATTGCTAGAGAAGCCCCACTTAGCTCGGTTTTCATTATATTTTCCGTGCTTTCGCGTGGGGGGAGGGGATTACACATTCCGTTCCGTTCAGAACTGGAGACAGCAAACACAAGCTCACCCTCTCGACATACTCCTTGAGGTTGGCCAGGTTGGCGGTGACGGCGGCGGAGGGCTTGACCCGGGCGGGGTCGATCTCGCAGGGCCGGCGCTCGGCCAGCACGGCCGCCAGCGTTGGCCGCAGCACGGACCGGAGATACGAGGCACCGGTCAGACGCATCGCCTCGTCCATCATCTTGGACACCAATGTGTTGCCGCGGAAGATCGTCGTCGCGTCACTGATGATGAAAACACACGTGTTTAAGTTATTTTATTATATTTCCAACGAACCGAACAAGTATTTCAGTAGAACTGGATCTAAATCCACTGATAATAATCAAATGGTGTGCGAATATTACAAAAAAAAATACACTTGCTTACACACTTTTTTTCCGAAAATCTAATTTTATTAGGTTTATAATGTTTAATAATGATTTATTCATTTGCGAAAAAAAATACACTTCCTGATAATCAATTTAAAAAGAGTTGACAAAACATTAAATAAGAGGCCTCCACTCCATTATTACCCAAGGACCTCCAGACAACTTAATCCGGCCCTGCACGTGTCTATATAAAGGCCAGAAGAAAAGAGGGTATAACTCACCCCAGCAATCTACTCAATAGCTTATCATACTCACGTAAGCACAGATATCTCAGCATCAGCCAACTCCCTGACGATGGGCACGATGAGGTCGTGGTGTGTGAACAGCCTCACCAGAGGCTGCGCCGCGTCCGTCTTGCTGGACACGATCTCGCCCAGGATGTACACCGCCGACGCTGTGATTGGCTGCAAAAATTAATGAAGGCGTGTCAAAAATATGTGATGGAGAAAAGGTCCCACTCACGATGTTATCAATTGCATGACTAGAAAGGAATGAAGATATAGAATAGAACACATAGTTACACATAGAACACAACACTCTTGTAATTCAAAATATGTTCGGACAGCGTAACCTTTTCACATGATAATACGGGCAGCCACGTCAGGAGACATACCTTCAGGTGCACACTGCGCAGGAACAGCTCCTCCAGCTTGGTGTAGTGGTCGAGCGGGAAAACGTGGTCCACGGTGTACTGCAACAGCAGCCGTAGCGAACCCAGCGTGGCGCTGCCCGCCGCCGACAGCCTCGTACCGGGCGGGGTCGCGCCGCGGGATAGGGCGCCGCCCGCCCGAGACGTTAGGAAAAACCTGCAAGGTAACAATTGCGGTTATATCTTCTGTCGTATCATCATGAGTGAGGGTCGTGACCAGTAGCTATGGCTATCGTGACTAGGACCTTCCAAGCTCACGGTCCTGTGCCTGTTTTGAGGCAAGATGGAATTTCTGCGCATTTGATCCCGAAGTAGGGCATCGAAGTCTTCCCCAACTTCGACGCCCTGGGACATGACCAAGCAGGATAGTCTTCTATGATATTACGGTTATAAGACCTATTAAACAGCGCCTGCCTCCCGCTCTCCTCACAGTCCGGCTGAATGGAACGAGTGTGCGTGTCTTATACAATCATGGTACGCGTGTTCACCTGCACAAACTTGAACGCGTTTGTTTCTTACATTTTGTCGAGTGCCCGAGATGTGATCAAGCTGAAGTCACACACACACACACAAACTGCGTACACTACAGATGTCGCTTTGAGACACAAAAGAGAGACTGTTCTAACAATGAAACAATAATATCTTACCAGGCACGTAAAGGTGATGGCGCGGGCTGCCGCAGCTGCAGCCGCACCTCGCCGAGGAACACCGGCGTGGCCGCGTCGTGCCACACCGACACCCGCGCTTCACACGCCACTCCCGGCTGGAAAGTCAGTCATATTGTTTAGAACGAGATTGATTACAGTCAACAATGATTGCAGTAGTAAGTTAAATAGCGACAATAAGGACACAGTTTCCCAAATATATGAAAACATTCTGAAGGCGTTCACATGCAGTCCAGTTCAAACACACACCTTTTCTGTCGCACTAAAGACACAGGCAGGCAGACAGAACTGTGGTTGCATACTCCTACATTACATACAATATAAATCTAATGAAACTCACCGATTGTGAACCGTCCTTGTCCTTTGGATCTGAATCCATTACGAGATCAAAACAGAAAAATTCGTCAAATTGGGGGTTTACAGTCTTTTTTCTTGGTTTCGTGCGCCTTTCTACTCTCCGCCCGTTCGAGTACAACAACGTGACGAGAGCGAACGGGTCGCACTGTCCGTTCTTGGTGGTGAGCTCCGAGCACTCGAGCACTCGAAGCCGCAGCGTGTCGGGGCCGACTCGAGCCGCGCAGTGTCTCTCGGGGTCCGACCAGTAGTCGGCGGCGGTGGGTGTGGGCGATGCATCCGACTCCGACATCGCGTGCATCGGGGGTTTCGTCCGGGGCTTCCCCCATTGTGCTCGGTCCTTCAGGCTCTCTGACCGCGACAGCGTCAGCGTCGGCTCCGTCGCCGCCGCACTCAATAATTTCTTACTAGTCGAGCTCGAACACGAGCCGAACCTCATGCTCTCTTTGCAATATTCGGATATTCTGACGAAGTTGTTGCCTTTGGCCTTTGCCGAGCAGTTGTCGGCGGCCGGGTCGGGGTCTGGCGGCTTTGGCTCCACTCGAAACCGCTTTCTCGAGTCCTCCAGTGAAAGTTCGATGTGTGCCTTGCCCTGTACCTCCGAGTCTGCGTCGACCGGCCGCAACGCAAACCAATGGTCCTTATTGTTGTACCGGTGGAGATCCTCTCGTTTGATAGCGACCTTGCCCAGCACCTTGTCTTGTTTGAGATGTTTGTCGCGGTCGAACACATATATCGATAGGTATCTAAATCTCCTAGGTACTTCGAACTGAAACTCCTCCCCGAAAAAGGGGCTGAAACAAAGAAAACATAATTGTAATTTCAGCACGTTATTATAATGCATGATGTAAATTGCCTAATAAAAGAGGCCAATTAAACTAGATAATTGTCTGCATTGACAATATTATAGGGTTCTACGTTTTAAGCTTTCACTCGACAAGATAATGAATATCTTGCAGATACCTGTCGATGTGGGCAGAATGCACATTTCACTTGCACCCCACGCACTTATCATTTGCCAAAAACCATAAAATTAATGTTATCACAGCCTATATACTATAGCTCCTACTTACCCTAAATGTAGGTAACAAATTTATACAATTCAGAAAAAATTAAGTGCAGTTACATACTTTGCTATCTGCACTTCAGACTCTGTACTGTGTACACTCTATTGGATTATATTGTAGGCTAGTCAATGAAATTCATAGTTGCTCATATTATTATCTGGTAGGTTTTATGTATTTTGCAATACCTGTAAAAGGTTTCTAAGTTGTGTTGTGAGTACCAATATTATTACTTTAAGACCAATATGTGACCACTTAGTTAGCAAATAAAGGAATATGAAATATTATTTCTGTTTTGTGTGCCTTTTTGAATAAATTATAAATTTTAATAAAATCTGTAGATTTACTGAATAAAACCAGAAGCACTTTTATTTTCGATTTGCAATTTCAAGGATGGCAGTAATGGCTGGCCTGGGTAATAAAACTAAGGGCACCGCCACACAGTAAAGACAAATAAAGCTTTACACCCAATTTGATCACACTTAATATGCCCTGATAATAAAAGCCGGTAGCTGTTATTGGCTATTTATGTTACTAAATGGACATTCCCGGCGTTTTATATATTTTGCACCAATAAAAGCGTATCAAACGTTGGATCGCGATGTTTTTTAACAAGTAGGAATAAGGAAGTTTTCGCACGAGACACAGTATGGATCGAATATTCAATTATGTATAACCAAACGAGCTATTACCATAGTTTTATTTCTTTCCTGCTACAAACACTATCGTACGTTTTTTACCGATGTTCAGTAATGGACGGCGTGATTCATGGGGACTTAGATCACTCGGGCGGAACCGTGGACAAACATTAGTTTGGTTATAAGTTCGCAGAGTGCGTATGGGCATGGGCGTGCGTGGGCCACGCTATTTAAAGGTGAAAGTTAGTCACATCACACTCACTCCTTATAGTACGCGTCTGTTATGAAACAATTTGTTTAATATTACTAATCTATCTATCTTCTATACATATAATAAAACATAAAACAGTAAAAATATTTTGTCTGTATATTTAGTATTTTTGACTGAAATGAATGGACACTTAAAAAGACTAACAGAAAGCAAAAAAATTTTTTTGGAATTTCTTGTCTGTCTGTCTGTCTGTATGTATGATTCCACTAATCTCCGAAAGTACTGAACCGATTTGAATGAAACTTTTTTTGTTGTATAGCAATTAAGCCTGGACAACATTTAGGCTATAATTGATTTTGAAAACTTGAACACCTGATGAAGAACCAAAACAGAACAGTTAAACTATAAGAAATATGGACGTGATGCCTTAACAAAAGTCGTTCAATCTGACGAGCATTTTCTGTTGACGTGTAAAAATCGAAGATCAGGGTAATCTGATGAAGAACTCCAAGAGACCAGCTACACTATTACATATATGGAAATGGCGCCTTAGCAAAAGTCGTTCAACCTGATGAGCATTTTCTGCTGACGTATAAAAATTGAAGATTATAGAACATTTGATGAAGAGACCAGCTACTTATAAAATTAATGGAAATGGGGCCTTAGCACAAGTCGTTCAACCTGATGAGCATTTTCTACTGACGTATAAATAGACAGGACACGGAATAGGACAAAGAGGGACTCGGGGTGGGAGTGGTGGTACACGGGAAATTGTAGATAACGAGCAGACGAAGATCATTTATTGAATGAAATATCACTTTTGATTCATTTTAACACTGCGACTGTACTACGATACGAGTACCTAATATATTCCCGCGGGACACGGGATAACCAAATGGCTGAAATTTTGAGTACTGGAGTTTAGATTACTACAGTTTGGAACACAAAAAGATTTTTTATCTAAGCGAAACTCACGCGGGCGAAGCCGCGGGCAACAGCTAGTATAAACTAAAATAACAATCACATAGGTCATTATTATTATTTGAAAATGGTGCAAAGTAGAAAAGCCTCATTTCCCAATCCATTTTATGACCTCATGGTCGGCTTCATGGATCTTCTGAATGCCGCCATCTATAGAAAACAGTGGACAGTGGTTACTCATGAATCCGATCTGAGACCTAACTTGCTTCTAAACTCACCAATTTCTGTGATATATAAGACCTTTTTTAGATTTTTGATGGGATACCTACTTTCACTTTTCAAATAATTATAGAAGCATCTGTCAAGCCAATGTTTTTATATTAGAAGGATGCTATATTTAAAAGATTGAGAAATTACGACGATGTAAAAGACATCAAAATAATCATGATAAACAATAGAGCGTAATCTGAAATGAGTCTGTTCATGTTTCTCATGGCTTGATGACCACAGATTAAAATCTTTTTGATGATTAAGATACTTAAAAATGTGCTGATTTCTTTCTCTCCTTGACACAAAGCACACGATGATCATAAAGAATTTGTTTTTGTGGTTAGATTTAATTAAGTATTATTAACGAATGGGCATATTGCTGCAAAGTCAAATAAGGAAAGGGAGGTTGTCAATCCATTCTTCAACCGCCATCTATGGAATACAGTGATCAGTGACTAACTTTGGATATCCAGGGACCATCGAGATATACCTAGCAGGGACACAGAGGACTGTCCGAAAAGTTCCATCTGCACAGCAACTTTTTAATACTGATAAGACAAGATCTATTTTACGCCTGCGCGTGAAGGGGCTAGTTTTTATGAAGTCTATCAGCATATTAAGTACCTAGTACAATCGAGTACACATGTAGGGCGCAGGGTGTCGGCACAAATAAATATTAGTACAGAACCTTAGATAGAAGATAGCTGTTACTAAGAGTTAAGTAATTAAAATATACACAAACAATAAACTGATGAGATTAAAAAAACGCAGTTTTTAAGAATCTTCTTTGTGCTCCCATTATATAATCATCTTGTAGCCGAACGAAAACGTAAGTTTTTATTTGTTACCTAACTTAGCATAATTTCAATGGACGCACATGTATGAAAAAATAGCTCAGCTATGCGAGCTAAGTTTAGTTCGCGATGGACGTTATCTAGTTGGTCGTGTGATGTGACGTTTGCACTCTCGTCATTTTGTTGTGTTGGTGTGTCGGTGCGTCAGGCGGTCGTGCCCGCTGCATCCGGCGCCGCCCGGTATTTATAAACCGGAGGCGGAACCGCGGCGGGGCGCGGGGTGCCGACCCGATGCAATTTCGATCTAACGCCTGTCAAATATTTCCCCCTTCTCAATTTAAGAAACTTAATTTTTTTATTAATAAAAATACAATGATACAAAATTATTTTTTTAAAGATTGTTTAAAATAGTTCGTCATAAATTATGTAGATTGGCAGGTCCGAAGATTCATCGAATACAATAATTCTCAACTCAGTCAATAAGTGTTGGCTGGTGGGGCTTCACCTGATAGCGGATAAACAAACCCAAAAAGTAATATAGAGCACCGACCGCACGTAACCTAATATCGGTGAGTGTTTCAAAGTAGGCCACAAAAGCGTACATGAACATTGAACACGCCGAGTAAAAATACAAGGCCAGAATATGTAACAGCAACAAATTTTATTTATTCGGAAAACTAGGACTTTACTAACAAAACAAGATAATAACAAGAATAGAAACACCTAGATGTGACAGACTTATTGAGAGACATATTGGCCAACCAAACATAAAGTTCTGCGGTTGCAAATGTGCGAAGTAGATACCTAAATAGAACAGGATCAACAAATATTTGATTTGATGTCAGATCCCCAATAAAACGACACGAAATAAGAAGGGTCAATCTTCTATCTGGACGATGCAGTGGTACCTAGTTAGCCGGTGGGCGATGGCGGCTGGCGGCCATCATTTACGTGCCACGCGGTTCCGGACCAATTTATCACTTGAAAGCTTCCGTTGCGAAGCCACTACGATATTATGGAGCGGTTTTACGATGTTCTCAACCCGAAATCGCTCCTGGATTTATTATTATATTTTTTACTTATTTAATACAGTGCGACTATAATTTTGTTTTAGCAAGACAAGCAATTAGTTCAATTGGAACTGGAATGGAAAACAGCGTATATTATTACTACATGGGCCTGAGCAAAAAACCTTCGCCGAAATGTAAGAACTACCGAAAAGTATAACTGGTAGTGCAAAGGATACAAGTACATACAACGTTCTATCATTAGTCTAATCGATTGCACCGATTTTTTTTTTGTGGGTTTGGTGAGTGAAATCTGTAACCCAAAGTTTCAGACACAGCAAGCCCTTAGATGTAGGCTGATGAACTTTGTCGTTAGTTATGCCATAAAAGCTCTCATTAAGAAGTTACATCAACGATCATACATAACTACATATATTGCAATGGAGAGATAATTTCGCAGCATGTCAGTATTGCACAAAGTTATAATGCATTGCACAAAGTTGTAACGAGCAATCGCTTGGCTGGCCATAGTAAGCACCCACTGATAAGGTATCACAAGACAAAGAACCCATTAACTTAACTCGTTTGACGAATGACGTGACATTTCCTTCGATATACACCGAGGCGTCCTCACCTCTTGGGTCACTAAATCATTATCGCTTCCGCTCATTAACGAATAACACCCTGTCATAAAGATAAACATGTCTGAACACATTACACATGACCACAAACAAGAGACGAGCCTAGGGATAGAATAAATACAGTAATACCACAGGTAGACTGGTAATACGTAACACGCCTCTTTCCTTGAACATAATTACTAAAAAAGAAAATAAGATTGCCGGTTACAAAGTAACTAATAAAGGTAAAAGGTGAGTGCCTGAAATAGATCAACTAAGAATAAACCTGACTGCGTACCGATCTGAGTCACGCATTAATTTTGAGATGCATTCGTGAAAATACCGCGGCGGCATTTCGAGACTGCCAGTTTCCTCGAGGACTTAACATCTTAAAGAGAAAATAATGATCGCTGAATTGGTATTCCCTAAAAGTGAATGACGAGGGGGTTAGCGGAAGGGACGTTCCGCGCGGGCGCTCACTTAGCGGATATGCATGCATCCGGCAGGCGCGCCGCAGTGCCGCCCTCCCTTACGATCGGCGCAGGCATACTCAATAATGTCTCCCTCCCTAAACGATCCAAACTGGAATAAGCAAAAACGTTTTCTGTTTTTAACAAGGTAACTACCAGTTTAGTTTGGCTGGCTGGCCTTGATAACCTGCATGGCATAAGATATGCGACAAATCTTAGAGCGCGTTCAAGGGTTGGATGTCCTGATGTATTGAGCACCTAGCATGGGTCTTAGTGTTTCTAATGTTTGAGATTATATTGGCAAAGATAGTACGATAGTCTTGGTTCACGATACAACAGATTACAATGAGCACGTGAAAGCAGCGGAAGCGATACTGCGTTTATGAATAGTTGAATACCACGCTCGTGCCGACACATTTGTATTAAGTTTCGAGGAAACCGGGTACGACGCCGACAACATTCAATATTTCCTCTTCGAATCATAACATATTTAAAGCGAAACAAATTTGATGGATGTACTGCAGAAAATCAAAAATATGAAAGGTTTTCGCTAATATTGTGAAGGATAAAAATGGCATATGGCATCATAAATATTATCATTAAAATTCAAATAAATTTTAATTTGAATTGCTTCTTCTGCTCCTAATAGACCTAACCATATATTTACTGTTCGTATTTTTATAATTAGACATCGGCTCACCTTGGATGAACATAATACGGTACTAAGTTCAATAATCGATACGCGTGAATGAAAAATTCATTGATGAAATGTGATGTGAATGAAATGATATGAACGAATTGTAACATCTTTCAATTGGACACAAACGAGTAGTGTGATTACGTATTAGTCCAGCTCTAATTTTAGATAAGTAAACATATCAATGAATTACCTACACCTTATATCAGATTCAAAGACATCAATGAAATTTATTATTGCGTAGTAATAAAAAATTAACTTGAAATTGTATCAACAAATTACTTTACAATATCGAATTATGATGAAATTATGAGAAACACGAAATAGAACAGCCGAATTTAAAACAACACGAATAGTAATGGGCGTAATTGTTCTCAATGATAGAACTGAAGCAAGCAGCCACCGCGCGCCGCCCCGCCGTCCAGTCCAGCCAGGCCAGCCATTCACAAACTGCGAAGCCTTGACCCAGTAATTGTTTGCCCTCCGTAAACGTGGCGATCGGTTCCCAGCCACGAGCGCCGGAAGTGACCACCGGCCCATCGCCGGGCCGGGACAACACATTCGTTATTGTCATGTCAACCCACGGGTAAATATAGCAAAAAAATGTTCGTTTAGTTTATTAGGGCGAGGTTCTTACGTAGCCGTACGAGTACAGTCTGCTGCTCAAGGATACAGTACGGAATATTCTCACGATAAATCTTTTTATCTAATCAACTACATATTTTCCCGTTGAAATACAAGACTTCTGAAAATAACCGGATTTTTATAAAATTACTATGTAGCCGATTTCACAAGGCATTACTTTGCGACACAATGCTTGCTTATGCAAGAAACAATTAACCGTATAACATGCCTTTATCTCTTCGCCCTACACCTACAACCGTCATTACGTTACCACATCATTTCACTGTCATATTAACTGAGAAGAAAGACAAACACTAATGCGTTTTTAATATAAAAGGAAATCAAGAGAAACGTTTAGAAAACTTTGAGAGCCATGAGAAACGATACGTTACCTGGCGAAAAACGTACTCTTAATGGTGGTGGTTTGCGAATTAAAAATAATAATAAATAATCTTACAAAAAAAAAAGAAAAACAATTCTCAGGCGTTCTGTGAAAAACTTACTTGAGGGTCCTCTCCATCGTGGAAGTGCGAAAGATCTCCTCCTGGTCGAGTGACAACACACAGTAAATATCACGGTGGCACGCGGCGCCATGGCTGCGACCCGGCAGGTTTTTGGCTTCTCCTGCAAAAAAGGAAAATTAGGTACTCAATCCTTCATTTGCATCTTCAATGGTCATTCTCCAATCAGGCGGTGAAGGAGATAAGTTTAAGAATCTAGTCTATCTCGATGTAAATACATTTTTTGCCATAGTTGAAAGCAAATATGTACTTCGTATTTCCTCAGTTATATTTATACATGCAAATAAAACTGCGTGAATTAGCATTATGAAGACATCTCTGTCATTGCGCACGAAAAGCAAATAATGTCTGTTGAAATCACAGTTGAATAATACTCTGACTGTGTAAATATGTGATGTGATTCTTCTTCGTAGATCTTCGTAGAAGAAGATAGTGTACGATTAATCATTTCAACACTAACCATTCCAACAGTTATTTATCTTAGTTTCGAGTGATTAGTAATTAAATTATATTTCTAATATCATCTATTTTTATAGCATGATATAGTAGCACCTTTGCATCACATGTAGCACCGACCAGGAAACTCTCACTATTTATATTCTGCTTCGGAATATCTGCTGTGATTCTGTCTGTAGCATAATGACGCGTAAGGCCAGGAAGGTGGAAATTTGTGGTCAAGAACACGAGAATACCATGGGCATTACTTAAACCATAAAGATATAACATGTCATGTACTGCGTCACCTAAAAGTCTCAATTATACTTATAATACTGTGTCATTGAGCCTCGCCTTTTGTAAACAAATGTCGTCATTAATTTGATTCATCCGTCAGACACATATGAGATCTAATATTGTGGGTAAGTGGAAGGAAACAGTCCTTAATATTGGCGCGACTGAACCAGTAAGTTAGTACTATTCGTATTCTACAAAAGATTGAAAAATGGAACTACTTAACTCCAGAGGCTGCGATATAACACATGTAAAACATTGAGGATTGCAATTTCGATAGCAAAGTGCAAGTCAAAGTGGGACTTTCATGATGCGAAATTTTCACATTTGATCATGTGATACCTACGGTCATTCCTAAGATGTAGGTATTGGAATATCGTGAATGACATCCATCACCATCTAATACAATAGAAAATTTATTTTTTTTATCTAGGTACAGTACATGGTGTGTAAATTCAATGTCGCAATGATTGAAGTTAAAGAAAAATACCAAAAATTGACGCGCCTATCCAATTACCGTAATGGCAAGATCGCAATCTCCTATTACAGGAGCGAAATAATGAAGCACATAAAAGGAAGGAGGCTATGGTTGCGCAACATGTCGCGACCTCCACGTTGGATATCGCTATATACGGGGCGAGACAAGGTGAGGCGACACTGGAGACAGACTTGTATGTAGTTACTGTTGCTGGCAAGGAGATTGATGTTACAAAAAGCACGCGCCCCTTAGCTTACAATAACAATGCAAAGTCACAATAGTTTTATTGATACTAATATCGCTCTTACAATACCAATGTTTTGTACCATAAATGATGATATTTAAAGTCCGTTTATTCATAATTATCCTATTATGTAAACAATCTTATCATGTCTTTTTATGATTTTACAACAATATAAATTAAAATAGACTTTATTTTAGGAAATTACTTTCGTGGTTAAGCCTGCATCACACGTTTTTAGCCAAAACAGGCGTTACTGAATTGACCCTGGTGCCAAAACTAGATCATTATTGATAATAAAAATAGTACTATAGGCTTCTCAAATAACTGCTACTACTTATACGAGACAGATAAAAATATTTTGCCTTTTATTTTTGCGTAAATACCTTCCAGAAAACACGAAAAATACGAAAACTTTTTTTCCAAAAAAAATGAACCGACTTCCATCATAAAACTTAAAATCATGAAATAACAATAAAGAAAAATGTATTAGCATACTACCTACTGAATGAGGTGAAGTCGGTGCCAGCCAAGTGCGGGAGTAAGGGTGTTATGTAATTGTTTAGCTAGGCATTTTGTATTGTAATTTAGATTATTTATTATTCAATTTGGCACCGACTTCACCTCATTCAGTAGGTAGTATGCTAATACATTTTTCTTTATTGTTATTTCATGATTTTAAGTTTTATGATGGAAGTCGGTTCATTTTTTTTGGAAAAAAGTTTTATTTTATCATTTTTAGTGCTTCTATACCTATTTTCTTTACTAAAAACTTTTTTTCACTGCTGGCCGAAAATAAAGAATTAAGAATTCGAAACTTTTTATGTCAGTTTGATTTGAAATGTCAAAACATGTCAAATTGTCTATTATTTTTGGCACATAAACAGACCGAGAGCCCGCGACGACCAAACCTTCCTTATTTTAAAAATGCTGAATGTTTCTCTGCGTGGTATATACGGATAAAAAATATAAGCGACTAGGTATGAAGTTTGGATCTTAGTTGCTTATGCAGGTAATATGGATAGCTAGGATGATTTTTAAAGGTATAAAAAGCACCCTTGGGGCCTCCCAAAGTAATATTAAATTCAGCTTTTATAATAAAACAAATATAACTATAATTTAGTAAAGTTATAATGTCTAGCAGGGGTTTATATCTGCACCAATTGCCTGGTAATGGATGGCGTGATTTCATATAGAAATAAAATCTTTAAAAAACTTTACTTTGAGAAAATTAAGTTACCACTTTAAATGTTATTGCTACAAATAATCTGCCTAAGTAATCATGATCCAACTTTTATAGTTGCTAATCGCTATTTCTATGTTGGGAACATACACAGAAAATCTTGAGTTTTAATAAAATAAGGAAGGGCAAGCTGTCGCGGGCTTTTGCTCTATAATGCAATGTTGGTATTTTTATATTTTGTTAGGTATCTTTAAAATTACCGAACAGATTCTGACGTGGTTAAAATGGGACCAACTTGGGAATTTACCATTACGAATAAAAAAACAATTTCGGAAATCAGCCCACTATAGGCGGAGAAATCGGCGAACATACATAAAAAAAAAACATACATACATCGAAACATATAACCTCCTCCTTTTTTGGGAAGTCGGTTGAAAAACAAGGTTCACGGCTTTAACGAAATCATTATGTAAAACACAAATTATAATTTCTACATAATGTTAAATCGCGAGTTTATTAAACTAGCTACAAGTTGCTCGTTTTAGATTTTTGAAAAATAACTCGAAAAAAATATTATATATCGTAACAATTCACTAAGAAATTCCCCATACATTTTTTGTATGGCAATGCCATCGCTCAATATATACGAGTTCCAAGCCCAAGAAAAATCAGTCTGCCGGTAAGAGTCAAGGGGAATCCACGTCGCTCTGCTGCTCGGGAAGCATTTAATTTTCGCGTGTTCATGTATTCACAGACAGCAGAGAGTAATGTAGATCAGAGTTACATATTTATTACTTTTAATCTTTTTAAAATTTATATAGGTACCATTTTCATACTCATGAATGATGGCCGACAATTTTTGATGAAATAGAAATCGTAATAAATCGCAATCATAGAAATCGTAATAAATCGAAATCATAGAAATCGAAATCATAAAAATCAAAATAAATCTAAATCAAGATCCAAGATGGCGGACAACTTTTTTTTTTAATTTTGCGATATGTATATCGTTTCATAAGTTTTTCAGTGCGCTGATTACGAAAATAACATTTATTTTGAGATCCAAGATGGCGGACAACTTTTTTTTTTAATTTTGCGATATGTATATCGTTTCATAAGTTTTTCAGTGCGCTGATTACGAAAATAACATTTATTTTGAGATCCAAGATGGCGGACAACTTTTTTTTCAATTTTACAATATGGGTATGGTTATATAGGTTTTTGGGGACGCTGATGACGAAAATAACATTTATTTTGAGATCCAAGATGGAGGACAGTTTTTTATTTTATTTTACAATATGGGTATCGTTTTCAAGGTTTTTGGGGACGCTGATGACGAAAATAACATTTATTTTGAGATCCAAGATGGCGGACAATTTTTATTTTATTTTACAATATGGGTATCATTTTATAGGTTTTTGGGGACGCTGATGACGAAAATAACATTTATTTTGAGATCCAAGATGGCTGACAGTTTTTTTATTATTTTACAATATGGGTATCGTTTAATAGGTTTTCGGGGAAGCTGATCTTAAAATAAATGTTATTTTGGTCATCAGCGTCCCCAAAAACCCATAAAACGATACCCATATTGTAAAATAAAATAAAAAACTGTACTCCATCTTGGATCTCAAAATAAATGTTATTTTCGTCATCAGCGTCCCCAAAAACCTAGAAAACGATACCCATATTGTAAAATAAAATAAAAAACTGTCCTCCATCTTGGATCTCAAAATAAATGTTATTTTTGTCATTAGCGCACCGAAAAACCTATAAAAACATACCCATATTGTAAAATTGAAAAAAAAGTTGTCCGCCATCTTGGATCTCAAAATAAATGTTATTTTTGTCATCAGCGTCCCCAAAAACCTACAACATGTTAACCATATTGCAAAATTGAAAAAAAAAATTGTCCTCCATCTTGGATCTCAAAATAAATGTTATTTTTGTCATCAGCGCATCGAAATACCTATATAACCATACCCATATTGCAAAATTAAAAAAAAGTTGACCGCCATCTTGGATCCAAAAATACTATTTTTGTAAACCTCATCCCGAAAAATTGGCCTTCATGGGATGCCAGGCAGATGTTTAACATCTTAGCATCCTGGCACGACGGTCATGCTATTTTCTGTCGCGGCATTCGTGTCCATTTTACTGCCAAGTCGCGCCAAGTATGTATTCATTGCCGAAAAGCAAGAAAAAAAAAATATATAGGTACCTACAAATCCTTTGTCACTTATTACTTCGGGTTGGCGGCAATCTCACGTCGATGTGTGCGTGTGACTTGCACACAGCCAGCTGAGGTCTATCAAATACCTAAACTCGGTCGGGCGCGCGGACGTGATACACTCTTAAGAAATGTTTTACTTTAGAATGTTTAGGTTTGAACTAATTTGTTTGTTGATTTTTTTTCAACAAAAAATACTGTGAAGATTGTTTACATAATAAAACAATTAAGAAACAATGGAGTTTACAGGAGGGCTAACTACCCAAACAGAGAGAGAAGAGCGAAAAGTTAATTTTACTTGATTTGGTCAAGGAAGATAACATGAACAGCGTACATTTCCCTTTGCAGAGAATTTAGTTCAAACGATGACAGTTGCGTATACATAAAAGAAACATTGTTTGTAATATAATGGGTGAAACTAAACGCAGGCGTTTCCTATTGTCGCCGCCAGGCGTTCGGGGTTCTCACATTGCTCGTGAGAATGGGTCGCGGACGGTCGCCATTGTCCTGTGCGATATCGGTTTGTTTTTTAATACGCGAGAGGTCCCGCGTCCTTTGATTGTTAATTAGTTTGAGTTATATTTGTGAATTTCCTGTTTGTTAAATAACTATTGAACGTTTGTGTTTGTGAAACCTTTTACTTTGACTGTTTCTTGTGAGATGCGAAACGTGGCTGCCTGGGGACACCGAATCCGTCGCCGAGTGGAACTGTTGGAAGAAAGCAAGGTATTTTTTCTGGGGATTGAGATCTCGGGGTAGGTTGGGTGTTTAGGGACCGCATCCCCCCTTTCCGAAGACACTCAAGATTGGATCCGAAGAGCAGAAGATTAAGTTTGGTAAGTGACCCTTGGGTTTGTGGGTGGTTGTAGCTATTAGGTTAGGTTTAATATACAGGGTTCTGTAGCTCCCTTTATAAGCTATAGTGGTAGCAGGCTGCGTATAGGTTAGGTTTTAGGCTCTAGTCGGACAGACGTAGTGTCGTGTCAGGTTCTTACCGTTATTTCGATTTACCGCCATTTTAAGATCCGGTCTGTTTTTAAGACCCGGTCTTTTCCGATACAGAATCTTCCCGCCACTTCGTTTGTCCCGGATTCTCTGCGCACATGTTCTGGTAGCAGAGCGTAGTTTATCTACCCTCTATTTGTTCGTTTGTAAAAAATAATTAATTGTTTGTAAAAATTATTAGATTTTTCTTAGTTTGTTTGTATAAGAATATTTGTAACCTTTTTTGTATTTGTTTGCGGTTTGTACCGTGCGTTCCGGGTTTGTGCCATTCTCATACCTACCGCGGTTCTTCGTGTAGTTGCTTGATTTTGTTGTTTTTTATTTACCTTTTGTTATTTTTTGTTTGTGACTTGACGCGATGGCGAAGGTCTCCAATGCTAGGGCGACACTCGCCAACGAATTGAGATGGTTTGTGACGGCCGGAGGACTCCTGTCCCGGAAGGACAGGGAGGGCGCCATACTGCTAAGAGCGGATCACCTCCACTCACGATTGATTAGCGCGGAAGCGGCCATGGTGGTGCTTACCGAAGCCGAACTTGCCCCGGAGGTCTACGCAGGTCACATGGCGGACATGGACAAGATCCTGAGTCTGCACGATGATATCGCGGAGGCGGCGACCGCAATAAGGGCGAGACAGGCTGGCGGACCAGCCCCTCGCACCCCTGTTAGACAGGAAGGACCAGCGGTTACTGGTCGGCTCCCCACCCTTCAGCTGTCCCACTTTGGGGGTAGGATGGAGGAGTGGGTAGCATATAAAAATATGTTTGAGTCACTGGTCGTAGCACGACAGGATTTGTCGAAGGCCCAGAAGATGGCCTACCTCCTCTCCACTCTGGAGGATGAAGCGCGGTCGCTCATCCAGCACCTCCGGGTGGAGGACGACCAGTACGATACGGCTTGGGAGTTATTGAACTCCCGCTACCAAAACTTACGTTTGTTAGCGGATGCGCACGCCGCACAGTTGATGGCCCTGCCCAAGGTGGCCAACAGGGCACAGTTGCGCCTGCAGTTGCTCACGCCCGTTACAGTGGCCTGTAACGCGCTCCGCACACTGGGGCTGCCGGTGGACCAATGGTCTTTTTTGTTGGTGCACATTGTATTGGGCAAATTGCCCAATGACATCCGCTCGCGGTTTGAGCGCGAAAATGCGGAGCGGGATAGCACCACCCTACCAACATTCACTGACTTGGTGAAGTTTTTGGAGTTTGAGGCACGGGCGGCTGAGAATACCATGACGGACTCAGCGCCATCCAGAGCGCCTGAACGTAGGCCCCAACAGGGACGGCAACCGCCACCGCGTGGAGCTGGTGTGCGGGTTGCACACACGGCAGCAGTCGCGGGGGACGCGGACTGCCTGCAATGTGGCCGGATGGGCCACAGCCTGCTGCAATGCAGGGACTGGCAGAGACTGCCAGTACAAGATAGGCGCCGCATGGCAAAGCGGCATGAACTTTGCTTTTATTGTTTGGGCAGTCACTATGCACGTGACTGTCCCAGTGCCATACCATGCAGTGCATGCCGTGGGCGGCACCACGCGATGCTCTGCATGAACCGGAACGGGGATGGCCCCCGGATGTTGAGGCAGGGGTCCCCTATGGGCGGGGGCGCTCCTGCGCGAAGCCCTCCACCATCGGACGGAGGACGCGGCTTCGCTCGTCGCACCCCCCCTCGGGAGGGGGTCGCGTACCGGCGCGGGTCTTGGCGGACCGGGACCACGCGCCCCAAGGTCGTGGCCAGTATGTGGCTGGCCAGGCCCCGGATAGGGCCCCCATGGGCGGGGGCCCTAGACCGGACGTGAGAGTGGGGACACCCCCCTCCACGCGGGTTACCAATACCCAACACATGCAGCCGCAGCGGTTTTCTCCGCCGCTGCACGAGTACCCACGGCTGGAGTACCACCCGCCGTACTATAGGTATGGCCGGGCCGCGGGTTATGCCCCCCCTCAGATGGGGATGTGCACTCGCCCGCCATATTATCCGGGTCAGTGGCGCGCCCCTGGTTTGGAGAGAGTGGGGAGCCCGTAACTAGCTTGCTCCCTTGCTGGGACAGAGCCGCGGACGGTTCTGCTCCCCACCGCGGTGGTCCGCGTATGGGGTCGTGGGGGGGGAAGCCATTAATTTGAGAGCTCTGTTGGACTCAGGGGCTCAAAGCAGTTTGGTTACCACTCGAGTGGCACACCAGTTAGGTTTAGTCGTGGAAGACTCGCCTGTGCCACTTCTTGGAGTTGGTGGCATACAAGTGAAGTGTCTGACGGGCCAGACACTTGTCACCTTTTCTTCGCTGAAGTCCTCCACAATGAGGATCACGACTTCGGCTATGGTAATGGATACCATTGCGGGTTGGCACCCCTCGACAGACATACCGCCGGGTGTGTTGTCTTTGGTTTCGGGTCTGGATTTGGCCGACCCCTTTGTCTTTCATCCCGGCCCAGTGGACTTGCTCCTGGGCTCGGACGTATTGGGTTGGATTTTGTTGGGTACCCAGAAAGCTCTGGGTTCGTCTTCACTGATGGCAGTGTCTACTATCTTTGGTTTCGCCCTGATGGGCCCTGTGTTTGATAATAGCACCGTGGAGGAGCCACCGGTCGTCGCATCTGCGTCCTTGGCCAAGACCATGCAAAGGTTTTGGGAGGTGGAGGAGCCACCTATGAGTTCCAGGATGGATCCGGAACACGCTGAGTGCGAAGCCCTTTTTCGATCGACCACGGAGAGGTTGCCCTCCGGTCGGTTTGTAACTAGGTTACCTTTTGTTGCCTCTCGTCCTAGCCTAGGGCAAAGTAGGGCGCTTGCGGAGAAACGACTGCTGTCCATGGAGCGACGCATGCAGCGTGACCACGTACTTCGCGATAAATATATTGAATTTATGCGCGAGTACGAGGATTTGGGTCACATGTCTCCGGCTCGAGTTGATTGGAGCTCAACTGAGCATTATTTTTTGCCCCACCACGCGGTGGTGAAGGCCTCAACGGGCAAGTTGCGGACTGTCTTTGATGGGTCCGCACCCACTTCGAACGGAGTTTCGTTGAATCTATGTTTGCATTCAGGTCCCAAATTGCATAGGGACATAATTGACATCATCTTGAACTTTAGAAGACATCAAGTGGTTTTTGGCGCGGACATCCGTATGATGTTCCGCCAGACAGTCATACATCCTGAGGACAGGCGATTCCAGTTGATACTCTGGCGTGAGCGCCCTGAGGATCCTGTGACGGTGTATGAACTCAACACAAACACGTATGGTTTGAAATCTAGTCCCTATATCGCCATCAGATCATTGCTTGAATTGGCAGAGCGGGAACGGATCCGCTTTCCCCGTGGGGCTTCCGTGCTATCACGTGACTTGTATGTTGATGACGTGTGCACCGGAGCCCAAAGTATTGAGGAGGCCCTCCTACTGCGGGATGAATTGATCGAAATATTGAAGACAGGTGGCTACGAGCTACGTAAGTGGTTGTCCAATGAGCCTAGAGTTCTAGAAGGGATCCCGGAGGATCACCAACAGAACCCTCACCTGTTTGAGGATGTGGATGATCCCAACAGGATAGCGGTGCTGGGCATGCAGTACCAGCCGCTAACCGATATTTTCACATTCCAAGTGGACTTGGAAATACCAAAAGTCTGGACTAAGAGAACGGTGTTGTCCGTAATAGCTCGTATGTTTGATCCAAGCGGTTGGATCAGTCCAGTAATATTCTCTGCGAAGTGTCTTCTTCAGAGACTTTGGACTTTGGGCGTCTCGTGGGACGAGCCGCTGTTTGGTCCTCCATTGGATGATTGGCTCGAGTTGTTTTCATCGATTAAGGAAGTCAATCGGATTGCCTTGCCTCGTCGAATATTGCCCCCGGGAAATGTCGAGCCAGCCTGCATGGCTTTTGTGACGCGTCGGAGCGAGGCTACGCCGCGTCAGTCTATATGCGGACAGTTGACGCCGATGGCCGGGTCAATGTCTCGCTTTTGTTAGGGAAGAGCAAGGTCGCCCCCATCAGGACTAGGCTGACTATTCCCAAGCTTGAGTTGAGTGGAGCTCACCTTCTCTCTAAATTGTTGCATCACGTTGCCAGTGAGCTGGCGGCCACGGTCGAGATACGAGACATCTTCGCCTGGTCGGATAGCCAGGTCGCGCTTGCATGGTTGCGCGCGGCCCCACATACCTTGGAGGTTTTTGTTGGAAACAGGGTTTCCCAAATCCAGAATATCGGAATTGATATAACATGGAGACATGTGCCGGGAGAGCTTAACCCAGCGGACTGTGCTTCCCGAGGTTGTACGGCACCAGAATTGGTGTCACACCCGCTCTGGTGGGGTCCAGAGTGGCTGATGGGATCAGAAACTTCTTGGCCTGTCTGTCAGACAGATGTTACTTCTTTGAGTTTGACTGGGCTCCGTGTACATGCTGTAGTCGCTGAGACGACGTCGGAGCCGGATTGGCTACTTGCTCGGTATAGCAGTTTGGATAAGCTTCTGGGTGTTACCAGTTGGATTAAGCGTTTCATACATAATTGTAGAAACCCACAGGCAAAGCGGTTGGAGCCGATTGCAGGTGCAGAAGAGCGCCGGAGCGCATTGTTGCATTGGGTCCGTGTCGTGCAGACCGGACGGTTTGAGTCAGAGCTTCATATTTTGCGCGACGCACGCGCTAAGTTGAAGGGCGCGGTCGCTCGTTTGAACCCGTACATCGACTCGGATGGGCTTCTTCGGGTTGGAGGCAGGCTCCGGAAGGCGGATCTTCCATATGAGACTCGCCATCCTCTGTTGTTGCCCAAGGGCGGACCCTTGGTGCAGCTTTTGGTGTCTGATCGACACATTCGTAACGCCCATGCTGGGTGCAATGCTTTGCTGGCTATTTTGCAACGCGAATTTTGGATTTTGTCTGCCCGAAGAGCAATCCGTAGTGTTCTGTTTCGATGTATTGCATGTTATAGGTTGAAGGCATCCACGATGCAACCACAGATGGGTGATTTGCCCGCTGATCGAATCCGACCTTCGAGACCGTTTGACGGCGTTGGAACCGATTTTGCCGGTCCCTTTTCGATCAAGGCTTCTCCCTTTCGTAATGCCCGTATTGTGAAGGGCTATTTGTGTGTATTTGTTTGTTTGGCCACCAAGGCTGTCCATTTGGAGGTGGTATCGGCTCTGACTACGGAGGCCTTCGTCGCCGCGTTGGATCGCTTTGTTTCGCGTCGAGGTCTACCTTCCCTTATTAGGTCTGATAATGGCACAAACTATAAGGGAACTGTAAATTATCTTAAGGATGTTTCTGTGTTTATTGATAAAAATTGTACTAGTTTAAGTCAAATTGCTGCCCAAAGGGGAATAACCTGGAAGTTTAGTCCCCCAAGTTGCCCCCATTGGGGAGGGATTTTTGAAGCGGCTGTGAAATCCGCAAAGACCCACCTCCGCCGCATTATCGGAGAAACGGCTCTAACTTTTGAAGAGCTGGCCACGGTGTTTTGTAAAGTTGAGGCGGTCCTCAACTCTCGTCCTCTCTGTCCGCTATCTCCAGATCCAAATGACTTGGAAGCTCTCACCCCTGGTCATTTTTTGGTGGGAGGGCCTTTGAATGCCCTGCCCGAATACCCGTGGAAGGACGAACGCGTATATCGGTTGTCGCGTTTTCAAATGTTGCAGCAAATGAGCCAGGACTTTTGGCGTCGCTGGTCGCTTGAATATTTGCATTTGCTGCAGCAAAGAGTGAAGTGGACAGACAGGACTGAGCCTCCCAGGGAGGGTGATTTAGTATTGTTAAAAGAGGCAAATTTGCCCTCATTGCTTTGGCGACGAGCTCGCATATTACGTTTGATTCTTGGCGGAGATGGCACTCCGCGTGTGGTTGAGGTGTTGGTCGACGGTTCGATTTTAAGGAGAGGTGTGACCTCTCTCGCCCGCCTTCCCGTAGAGTAAGCTAGCGGTCTGCTTCTCAGACCGGGACGGGGGGATGTTTGTAATATAATGGGTGAAACTAAACGCAGGCGTTTCCTATTGTCGCCGCCAGGCGTTCGGGGTTCTCACATTGCTCGTGCGAATGGGTCGCGGACGGTCGCCATTGTCCTGTGCGATATCGGTTTGTTTTTTAATACGCGAGAGGTCCCGCGTCCTTTGATTGTTAATTAGTTTGAGTTATATTTGTGAATTTCCTGTTTGTTAAATAACTATTGAACGTTTGTGTTTGTGAAACCTTTTACTTTGACTGTTTCTTGTGAGATGCGAAACGTGGCTGCCTGGGGACACCGAATCCGTCGCCGAGTGGAACTGTTGGAAGAAAGCAAGGTATTTTTTCTGGGGATTGAGATCTCGGGGTAGGTTGGGTGTTTAGGGACCGCATCCCCCCTTTCCGAAGACACTCAAGATTGGATCCGAAGAGCAGAAGATTAAGTTTGGTAAGTGACCCTTGGGTTTGTGGGTGGTTGTAGCTATTAGGTTAGGTTTAATATACAGGGTTCTGTAGCTCCCTTTATAAGCTATAGTGGTAGCAGGCTGCGTATAGGTTAGGTTTTAGGCTCTAGTCGGACAGACGTAGTGTCGTGTCAGGTTCTTACCGTTATTTCGATTTACCGCCATTTTAAGATCCGGTCTGTTTTTAAGACCCGGTCTTTTCCGATACAGAATCTTCCCGCCACTTCGTTTGTCCCGGATTCTCTGCGCACAAACATGTTCCCACATATTTATTTGCGTCAACGTTGCATATCAAATCTGTAAATTTCACAGTTCTCGGCGTTGACTTTTAATTTGATAGATCTGGGTAGATTATATATATAAAGATTGCCTTTCTCAAAATGCCCGTTTAGTTATCCTTGTATCCTTTTTATAACAACCACATTCGTAAACTCCATTTATTCTTACCAGTCCTATCATCTAAACAATCTTACCATGTCTTTTTATGATTTTACAACAATAAAAATTAAAATAGACTTTTTAGGAAATTACTTTCGTGGCTAATAAATGTTTTACTTTAGAATGTTTAGGTTTGAACTAATATTTGATTTATTTTCAACAAAATTCAATAAAAAGTACTGTGAAGATTGTTTACATTATAGGACTGGTAAGAATAAATGGATTTTAGCTGCAAGTTGCATGACAGTACTACAAGTTACACCTCTTATTATTCAGAGGAATGATTCTAATTGTTTCCTGCCCATAAGTTCCAACACATGACGTTGCGCTCTATTTACTGACGTAATTTTTAGCATTGATATTAATAGCCGATATGTTATGAAAACAGTTCCTGGTGCACGAAACAAAGCACATAACTAAATAATGGCCGTGACCGACACTGCAATGCAACAACTGCAATCCCTTTAACAATAGCTAGTATAGGTTCTATGTTGGTCAGTATAGTACTAATCAATTTATTATCACCCCGTGCACTTCTTATGTTCGAAGTCAGAGCGAAAGTCTTATAATTTCAATTTCCCCCAAAAAAAAGAAACTACGAAGAACTTTCACAAAGATTTTCAAATGTAAATCATGTGTTATTATCACGTGCGCCAGTAATAATGAAGAATTCAAATTATAGCAAGATTATTACCGCGATTGTTAGGGCTGAACAAAGGCGGGACCCTGCGGTCGACAGCGGGCTCCCACAAATTCGTAATTGGAGTGCGGGAGAAACTTGCAACAAACTGTACATAATTGCTGATGCAAAAACAACCGTCATCATCATCAACACGACAGTAACACACGCCATCAAAGTAGATCGTGGGAGTGAAACGGGAAACTTTGAATCGGCTACTGAGGAAACGAATACGTACTCACTATTTAGCCACAATAGCGATCATTACGATGGTTTCCACACTACGCGTAGTGCGATTGTGTCGAAACCGAGAGTACGTACCAAAGCTGCCAGTATCAGAGCCATGGGAACTGTTTGAATAACTATGTGTAAAGAGTTATTTTGCTTTAAGAAATTTAAATCCCATAATGATAATGGCACATAAAGATGACTACAAATATTGCATAGCTACTTAGTGCATTTCGTAAGTTTTTCGTACGAGCGAATAATAATAGCGTATAAACCTTTTTAGTTTAATCATCCATAAGCGACCTGGATGACAAAATTACACATAAAGCCGATGAAGACCGGGAAGCGCTGAATTCCCGGACTTACGCAACGCGACCCTTTATTTCTCACAATTCTCGCGAATGCAATTATTTAATTCTGCGTACCTACATGCGTAATGCGTATCGCCGTCAGCCTAGTGAGTCGCGAATTATCGCTCATTATGCCATGGACCATGTCATAAAATACAACGAACTATAGGAAATTTTCTAAACAAAATTCATTTTTAACCTAGGTAAGTACATTACAGTAGTTCCATGTCATGCATGTCTTTCCTGCCTGCATGTTATATGTTATCAGGTAGGTAGGCAAGTATGCCTATTGTCTTTGTCGATATTCTAGTTTTAATGGCCAACCCATCACCAAATGTACTTGCCAAGCCAACATACAAATTAGACAAACAAGATTTATGTTAGTTTGTTACAAAAAAGTGTGCGTATAAAATAACAATTTTAATCGGCTTAATTGATATCTGTGTAATATTTGTATTTGTTTTGCACCCGTTAGAAAGTACCGACGGATCTGTGCCAAACGGTAAAGGTACTTGGTTGTAGCTTTCTCAAGACGAGATAGGTGCCCGCACAATAGCGGCCGCCGCTCATGTGCCTGTGCCTCCGATCTTCGAGCCCGAGCTCAACAATTACATCCACAAACAATGGCACGCGGCCTCACGCACCGTGTGAACAAGCAGCGGAACATTACTGTACAAAAGCGTTATTTTATTGCCTTCGATCTGAATTTGTATATCAAAAGTCATTTGCACTTTGCATTCAAAAATCTTTTTTTTTTATTTGTTTTTAAAATCAGTGCGGCATTTCCACAAAACAAAACACCGATATAAACCACACGCAAATAAACAATATCGTTGTAATCTTATCAATAAATGAAATGATAGTACAGATATACGAGTTTTGAATGGTATATTAGTGCAGTCAGCCGGTACCGCGGTAGTGGCGCTCTGATAACGGTGCGATAAGCGATCGCGTTTTTCATTAACGGAGAAGCAAGTTTCCATGAATGGCTGAGCTGAATGAAAAACGCTAGCTTTGCGCCATTCACAAGAGCGGGGCGACGCGACGCGTCGTCGTCGTAGATAAATGAGCGACGTCGACCGATGCCAACCACCGTGCCCCGCCATTTCATACACATAATAACAAACAACCTTCGACAAGTGTAGTCAACTTGTCACAAAAAAAAATCATAACGATCAATTTGTGAGAATTGATGTTACTCTTTCTACTAATGTACTCTAAAAACTCTATTGGACGGATTTCAATGTTTGGGGGTGCTGCACCTAGTTATTAGATATTAGCTATAAGGCACACTAGACAGTCCAATGGTGCAATGCAATCTACTTAAGTGTCGTTTGAACTAGTAATTGTCCACTTATTAGTTTCGTTTGCACCATCAATGGTCCAGGCAAATGGTGCAAATGAGACGTCAGTAAATTATTAAGGATCCTAACATTAACCAGGTAAAAAAGAGATTGTGACAGTGTCGATTGTTTTCCAAGATACTAATTATGAAGCTTCATTCACTCCGTAATACAAAGGCGAGAGATGGCCGCTTATGTACATGACTCAGTCAGACATACCTTACCACAACCAAGTTATTGAATTATAAAACGTGAAGTGTACATTTGTGTACAAATTGCAATTATCAAGTTAGCATCACAGGTTTATGCGAGTAAACAGGACAGGTATCGGTGTTGTGAGTCAGAGGGACATAAAATAAATAATGGGTATCAATTAGCACCGCCCATTTGGGTGGGTTGACTAAGTGGTAAGAACAAAGGTGTGCGGCTGAGATAAGGCGCAGTCGACGGAAGTTACCATAAGCAGCGCGGCGACGTTTATCGCAGACAGTCGCGACAAGCGACGCGACTGGCGGCACGATACGGGATAGGTGCATTAGCTACGCATAACAGTGCAACAAGATGCAATTTCACTGTAATATCAAATTATAATCACCTAAAGTTAGTACTTCCAACGAAGGCGCGAATTTCGGGATAAAAAGGGTCTTTTATTTTTTTAGGATTCACTCTACATCCTACTAATATTATAGATGCGAAAGTTTGGATGTGAGTTTGTGAGGATGTTTGTTACTCAATCACGCAAAATCTACTGGACGGATTTCAATGAAATTTGGTAAACAGGTAGAAAAATACCGGGAACAGCACATAGGGTACTTTTTATCCCGAAGTTCCCACGGGAGCGAAGCCCCGAGGCACAGCTAATCCATACTAATATTATAAATGCGAAAGTTTGGATGTGAGTTTGTGAGTTTGTGAGGATGTTTGTTACTCAATCACGCAAAATATACTGGACGGATTTCGATTAAATTTGGTATACGGGTTTTTATCCCGAAATTCCCAAGGGAGCGAAGCCCCGGGGCGTGGCTAGTGTGTAATAAATTTAATCAAAATCCGTCCTATTAAAATCCGGGTATCTTAACTCATCCATCCATCAGCAATTAAATTTTCTTTAATCACATAAAAAGGTTTGGATGATTTGTCATCTTAGCCAAAAGATCTAAATGATCAGCGAGAGGTGTATTGTAAACAAAGGTACAGTAGGTAAGGTAGATTCAATGAATTAGGTCCTTCCCCATATAATAAATAGCTATAACCATAGAAATTTATCGGCTATAACACTACATAAATAAACAACAATAATGCAAACCAAAAGGAAGTATGAAAAATAATTTTGAAGTCTCAAAATTTGCAATAGCATATTGAAATAATGAGATAGTGGTAAGAAGAGTGGAGAAGCAGAGGTCGTGCCCCGGAAGGCGTACTGCACTCTTATCGCGGTAGACACACTTCGCGTTATCGCAGATTTATGTGCTTGCGCCGTCATATGCACTAATCAATCATCTATATCGACATGCTCACACTGATTGCTGTCTTATACAATACAAGTAAAGAAGTAGCATCATTCTTTGAAATATTCATCATCATGTTGTGTACACAATATTTTGGACGTTTACTGGATCTGTATTGCATACAACTTACTTATTTAGATGTACCTTTGTAAACTGTCTGTTTTGTGTTCTTAATATCTTCTTAATAAAATAAAATAAAATAAATGCTCAAATAATATATTATTCAGATGATACACAAATGGGAAATTGTATATATCTAAACGTTTGTTTGAGAGAGAACCTTCTGTTTGTTCAATCAATATTTATTCGCAAGAAAACAGTTATTGTTAGTTATTCTATTACTTATTCTGTGGGAATTAGTTAGATACTGTTAAAAAAAATTGGTTGCACATGTCTATGTAAATTCCGGTTAGGAAATCACTGTGGCCTCAAATTCCTCTTTGTAGGTATCCTCTACTCCCAAAAAAAAACTTTATTTTCAAGTGTCACTGTGATTTCCGGATAAATGCTACTAGGTATTCATCCCAGGGTACATGATACACACTGCCAAGAGATATGAGATTTAGCTTGGCAATTGAATAATTGTGTCAATCCACTGGAACAGGTACCTTATGGTTGTATGTATGCACTTCAACATTGTGCTTAAGTAAACTCATATGATTTGTAGGATTAACACAATTTAATTTGCCGATAACACTAATAAATCAACAAATTTGATTAGTACATATTTGCCCATCTATTTCTTATTGAATTTGAAGACATAAGTTATGTTTGATATGTTTAGGATATTTTACTGCCAAATACGGATCTGAACATGGCAAAATTTAATTTTGACATCAGTCAAATATTCTTTGATTCAAATATCTTAATAAAATATTTATTGGTTCTTTTAATACCCTACTAATGTAGAAAATAACAATGAGCCTGTCTTAAAAATAAATCAAATTGGATCACTTAAGTACTTACTTAAATACCCATCGACATATAAGAAGAATCTTATATTTATAGAGAATAGTTTATCTAAACTCCATTTATTCTTACCAGTCCTATCATGTAAACAATCTTCACAATACTTTTTGTTGAATATTGTTGAAAATAAATCAAATATTAGTTCAAACCTAAACATTCTAAAGTAAAACATTCATTAACCACGAAATTAATTTCCTAAAAGTCTATTTTATATTGTTGTAAAATCATAAAAAGACATGGTAAGATTGCTTATATGATAGGACTGGTAAGAATAAATGGAGTTTAGTTAATCTAGATATTACAAATTTCATTTAAATTGATACTGTGGCACAGCAACCCAAAGTGGATCTTCATTTAAATTGATATTCTAAATTATTACAATCAAGCAATTAAGATTTTAATCTTCACTAAATTTACTATTTTATTTATTTATTTGGAAAACTGGGACTTTACAATCAAAAACAACTATTTTCTATAAGATACTAGAAAAAGCAGCAACATACACAATACATATACATTTTGCCATATACATTTTTATTCCCAATTCTGATTTGATGAGAAGTTACCGTAATCCTACTAATATTAAAATGTGAAAGTTTGGATGTGAGTTTGTGACTTTCTGAACTTATGAGGATGTTGTTACTTAATCATGCAAAATCTACTGGTCGGATTTAGGTGAAGTTTGGTGTACAGGTATAAAAATACCGGGAAGAGCACATAGGGTACTTTTTATACTGAAATTCGCAACGCCCCGGTGCGCGGCTAGTCAAATTTAAATTCCACACATAAATGTCTACCAGAATCAGAAACATCTATCTAATTTTGTCAAGCAGTGTAGGTAACAATCATGTCTGTTATATTATCAGATGCTAAAAGAGTGTGTATGTGTGTGTTTTTTGCTTTGTTTTATTTGCACTCATAAATCTTTTCAAAGGATTGTCTAATTTAGAAAAACTTATTGCCCAAATCACTATTTTTAAGAAAAGGTGATCCTATTGGACGAAGACACTGCATTGGGCATTGAGTCTATTGTTAAACAATTGATAACTATAATGCTGTGATTGAAGGATTAATTTGTTAGAAGAAATAATTGTGAATTCAAATTTTACAATCAGTACATAATATTGTTAAAATTACTTTTAATTAAGTAAGTAATTAAGTTTATTTCTAACTAGCTTTTGCCCGCGGCTTCGCCCGCGTGAATTTCCCACGGGAACAGTGCTTTTTCCCGGGATAAAAAGTAGCCTATGTGCTATTCCAGGTCATTATCTACCTCTGTACCAAATTTCATCGAAATCTGTCCAGTAGATTTTGCGTGATTGAGTAACAAACATCCTCACAAACTCACAAATTCACAAACTCACATCCAAACTTTCGCATTTATAATATTAGTATGGATTTAACAAAATTATTTTAGTAGTAGTTACATAATTGCAAATGGAATTAAAATTTAAGAGAACTGAGTATGCAAGCAAATGTTAATCTAGAGTCATTCATAATTTACTTAGGTGAGGTACCAGCGTGAAAAGTATGATACTGTAGCAAAATCCAAAAACCCATTCAAGGCAGGTACGTAATACCATTTAGGTGTAAGTACCACAGTGCAGTAGGTACAGACAATGAGCCCGTATTTTGTTTTGAATTAGGATAATTTGTGTAAAATATTACATCCCTCGTAGTTATACGACGTGCAAAGGCACTTAGTCTAGTCTAATATAAGCAAGGCATCAATTCATTGTGTTCACGGCAATTCATTTTCATTCATAAACTGTGCATGAACTGTCAACACTACGAAACGAAAACAAAGAAGTAATGCTTTCCTTGAGCCTAAAATTTATATCCATAGCTGTAGGTTCTGCAAATAAACTCCGAGAAAACGTTTAACATACGTATTTCAGAAATATTCATTCACATTTAGCTAAAAATCTAATAGTTATTAACGTACCACCTGTTCGTCCAATGACAACAAAACAATTCGAAACTGAAACATGTGTGCCAAAACCTCGAAACAGTTTATTAAAAATAAAGTGGCCTTAAATGAACTGGTGTTTTTTTAGATAATTAGTGGAAAATGTTACGTACCAATCTTTATTTTCAATCTTTTCTTCAACTCGCACTTTACGCGTATCGTCGGCCATGTTAAATCCATCACTGTGTATCTCTTTCATCCGTTGTTATCTCTTTCGGAACGAGCTCGGCCGGCTTGCTGGTGCTTGTCCCGCCACTTCCGGAGTGTCGTAATGTTCTACTTGAGCCTGTTTGCAGCTATTAGATTCTTTCTATACAGAAAATACAAAATCAACACGAAATTCACTTCATTTCACATTATTCCAAATGCAACATTATATACTGCACTGCCTGCACTTTAAATCGAAACATTTCACTCTAGTAGCTACGCGCATGTGCTCAATACATGCACTTTATCATCAATGAATGAATGAATGCACTTTTAATACAGCTATATCTTTATGTTGAATACACTTCACAAATAATTATAAATGATAAACACATTATATCTCACTACTGTAAACAATTAGAAAACATACATGATGAATCACAATCTGTATTATTTTGAAAATACTTTTCATTGAGGGAACAAAAAGTATGAATGGACGAATTACGTCACGTCACGACTCTCGACTCGACGTTGCGTTGCGCCTGCGCGGCCGCGAGTTGAATGAAGTGATGTGATTTTATTTTACAATGAATACTCGGTATAATACTCTATGGTATCTGGAACTAGTACGCTATCTGAGATGCTACAGTTTGTCTTAAAAGTCGTGACATTAATGTTCGAGGAACTAACATTGATGATGTCTCTGGCAACACCAAACGTATGTACATCAGCTGTCAATGCTGACATCGATATTGAATTGTTTTCCGTTTGTATTTTTATTGTTTGAATAAACTGCATTAAATTAAGATCAATCTACGTAGAAAAGTTTGAAAAATGAGTAAAGTAAATCGCACGCGGGAATTGATTTTTAAAGTTTTCCAGCGATGTTTTGAGGAATGCAAGGCAGGACGAATTTTGTGAGATTTCGATGATATTTATGGGAGAAAAACATATATTATGGGTATGTAATCGTGTTATTGTTTGTTTTTTATCTACCTGAAGTTAGAAATATACTGAATTTACGATTCTTAAAAAAAAAGGTATTGTTTACATCGTACACTTTTAGGTTAGACTGAAATTGTCTTCTTCTTCTTCTTTTCCTACATCCCCCCGTCGGGGCAAAGGGCAGACACAAAGTTTTTCCATCGCGATCTGTCCGACACGGCACTTTTTATTTCACTCCAGGTAAGACCCAATGATTTTGCTTCCGCCAGGACAGTACGGCGCCATGTCTGTTTGGGACGGCCCCGCTTGCGTTTGCCTTGCGGGTTCCAATCCAAGGCCCGTCGTGGAATATGATCGTAGGGACGGCGGAGTGTGTGGCCAATCCATTGCCATTTGCGACGCTTGATTTGGATGTCTATGGGGTCTTCGTGGCACAGACTCCACAAATCCTCGTTAGAAATAACCTCCGGCCAGAAGATTCTCAATATGCATCGCAGGCAGCGATTAACAAAAACCTGGAGCTGATGTGTCAGATCTTTTAGCACCTTCCATGTCTCACATCCGTATAGCAGTACCGACTTCACGTTTGAATTAAAGATTTTTAGTTTCACTCTATTGGAGAGGTATTTTGCCTGCCATACGGGACGCAGACTCGCAAAGGCACCTTTCGCTTTATTAATTCTGGCGGCGACATCAAGATCTGTTCCTCCCGCATCCGACACAATACTCCCAAGGTAGGTAAATTCGGGAACTCTCTGCACCTCTTCGCCGTTGACATAAAGTGGGGTATTGTCACGTCCACCCGTCCGCATGTCTCGAGTCTTCTGGACATTTATTTTCAGCCCAACACCTGCAGCCTCCTTCTGCAGATCATACAGCTTACTTTGCATGTCTACACGTCGATGACTTAGCAAGCACAGATCATCCGCGTAGTCCAGGTCTTGAAGATGGTCAGTTGGACCCCATTCTATACCTCTTGGCCGAAGTGTATTGGCACGCGACATGACGCCATCCAGTACTACGAGGAATAAAAGCGGTGAGAGGAGGCACCCCTGCTTTACACCTGAAAACACCCTTATCTCCTCGGATAACAGGCCATCGCAGCGAACCCTACACGAGTAATTTTCGTAGGCTGCCTTAATAACTTGAATTATCTTGCCAGGGACGCCGATTGATTGAAGCCTTGTCCAGATGGCCGACCACCGAAGCGTGTCAAAGGCCTTTTCAAAGTCTACAAAGAGAGTGTAAATTTCTCTTTGGAATTCTGATGCCTGTTCCAGAATAATACGCAGAGTGTTGATCTGGTCCACGCAAGATCTTCCAGGGCGAAAACCGGCTTGCTCGTTGCGGAGGATGGGGTCAATGACTTTCGAAAGGCGACTTAAAATAATATGGCATAGCACCTTAGAGGGCACAGATAGAAGTGTGATACCTCGCCAGTTGTTACATTTGCTGAGGTCTCCCTTTTTTGGCACTGTTATCAAGAGGCCCGTTTTCCAGTCCACGGGCATTCGCTCCTCAGTCCAGACTTTTCTTAACAAGGGACCGAGAAAAGTGACGGCTGCGCGCAAATCGGCTTTTAGCATTTCGGCGGTAATAAGGTCCTGCCCTGGTGCTTTGCCGTCCTTGAGCTTCAATATAGCCTCGTAAACTTCAGAATCTGATGGTGGCTCCGTACTGATGTTGAGTGTGGTCGAGACTTCTTGTAGCTCAGATAATTGAGTTGCGGAGTCAGACGTGTCAGAGGCACTGAAAACGACGGAGCCGTCCCTCTTGTGTAGTAATAGACTGAAATTGTAAATAGGTCTTATTATAGTATGATCAGTTTTTGATACATTATGACATCTCTACAGTCTATTCGGGTTTTCCACCAATTTTTAATTTAAATTATTTGTTTCTTGTGAATAAGTTATTGTTTCTATTCTGTTACAATTTTTATTCCTTTTTTTTAGGAAAACCAAAGAGTATAGTTGGGCCCACAGTCGACGAAGCAACTTGTTGAAGAGGCCTTCTACAGCATCACATCTGAATATGGAAAAACTGCTGCCATTACGTTGAGACGCTTAAAAAAGAGTACTATAAGCGAGGACGTTACCTGTATCTACACATAGATAAATTGATTGTTCGCTCAAGCGATGATAGCAGCAGTGGTGACAGCAGCTGTAGTGATGACGGTGTCGCTAATGAAAGCGGCAACGAAACGTTTCTTGTTGTTGAATATTTGGACTCCAATGATGAGTGAAAGTGATCAATCTTAGTTTTTTTAACTATAAAAATAATCACCATCATCGTCAGCCTTCCATGACCCACTGCTGGGTATAAGCCTCCTTTTGTCTACGCTAATATTTCCTATACCGAGCCATTACAACAAACAGCAACAAACATTATTAAAAACATTATTCTGGTTAAATTAAAAATGTTTAGTAAAACTTTTCATAAGCAGAGGTACCTACTGTATATAAAACGGAAACAATATGACTGTTTAATGTGTTTTATTTATTAACTCACTTTACTTGAACGAACTGCTAGTATCAAAACAATTTTAGTCACACTATAAAGGGTTGCAACATGCATACCAGTGGCGCCATCATTTAATTTCACGACTTAAATAGACACACTGTACGTGATATATATTACTTAGTGATGAGCATTTTCTGATGACGTATAAAAATTGAAGATCTGGAACATCTGATGAAGAACTGCTAGAGACCAGCTACACTATAACATATATGGAAATGGCGCCTTATTAAAAGTCGTTCAACCTGATGAGCATTTTCTGCTGACGTATAAAAATTGAAGATCTGGAACATCTGATGAAAAGCTCCAAGAGAGATTTTTCATCTAAGCGAAACACACGCGGGCGAAGCCGCGGGCGACAGCTAGTATCAAATATTACGATAAATTATCATTATTTTTTTTCATACAAATAGCTACTGACAGCCAATGATAAAGTCGGTGTAAAGAAAGTGTCAGCCGAGAGAGGCGCTATAGTCGTGCACACAGCAAATAGGTGCCATACCTTTGATTGTTCGTGTACCTATCCCATGATTGTTCCATAGTAGGCATTATTCATACCATTTTTATCGTGGTGTCATTCTGCAAAAGAATAAATAACTAACTGCAAGCTAAGACTTGGTACCTAGTACATAAGTAAATGCTGAAACAAAAAGTAAAATAGTGAACGTCTTGTATTTATTTAAAACGTGAACGTGACGTCCTGGTTGACATGAATTTTACGCACTTTCACTCTCACATTAGGGAGGGAGGATGTAATACGTATTTTTAAAAATAATCACATAGAAGCGGTGGTGGCCGAGTGGTAGGGCGCGCGCCTGTGGACGCAAAGGTCCCAGGTTCCAATCTTGCCTGTCCTATATAAGTTTGTATACCAATCTGATTCATGGCTATGTTAGTTTTCATTGACCACCACTTGCTTCCGGTGAAGGAAAACATCGTGACGTGAGGAAACCCGCACTTCAGTTGATGATTATCAGCTAAGTAGTGTGTGAAATGGAGAAGGCAATGGCAAACCACTCCATTAAAATTGCCAAGATAGTCGTTGTGTGTGTTTCATTCCATATAATGAACACGATATGATGTGCCGTTCCCGAAATTTTCAGAGAAACAGCGGAAAGTTTCTTGTAAATTTCTCGGAAATATTCTCGAGCACGTGAAATATTCCTAAAAACCCACTGAGAATTTTCGGCAATTTTCGGGAACAGGAAATTTCTCGGCGGTACATCGCTAATCACGACCCTCAGTCATAAGGAATACGACTATAGAGAGAAATAATCACACGTCAGATTTAACAAAAGTCAAGCATATCTAACAATGTATCATTAGGATAAGGGGCTAGGGGAGTCAAAAAATCGACAATGTCGCATCATGTTATATCTCGTCATGGACCTCACCTTTATAATTTTTTTTTATTTAAAAAAGTCGTATATCCTCGTAAGGCCCAAGCCTTAAATTTACCTTTATGAAGTGCGACCCAGTGTCCTCGAGCGAGGACAAAAATAGTAAAAAGGAATCGGACCCAAGTCGATTTTTTTAAAAATTAACCCTAAATGTATGGAATACTACATTGAGACTTATTGACGGCTACATTAATATGTATGATTATTTTGGGATATTTAAAATTACAATATAATTTGTTCTTGCATGAGGACATTGGGTATTACTTGCAAACGTGTCCTTGATTTATTTGTACTCATGCGAGTCCAATGGGTTATAATTAATAAATGAAAAAAAAAGTAGTTTTTAAAACTTTTATTAAAAAAATGAACGAAAACGAGACAAAAAAAAAGAATCTTCTAAATCTAATTTGAATTGAGCAAAATTTTAATCTTGCCTACGTGGATACATATAATTAAAATTTAAATGCTGTAGTGACCATGAAGACATTTAGGTAAGTACAGTCTGTCTATTAAGTCCTGAAATTAAATGATGGCGCCACTGATGTGCATGTAGCAACCCTATATAGTGTGACCAAAATAATTTTGATACTAGCAGTTCCTTCAGGTAAAGCGAGCTAATAAATAAAACACTTTATTCAGTCATATTGTTTCCGTTTTATTTACAGTAGGTACCTTGCTAATGAAAAGTTTTACTAAACATTTTTAATTTAACCAGAATAATGTTTTTAATAATGTTTGTTGCAATGGCTCAGGATAGGAAATGTTGGCGTATACAAAAGGAGGCTCATACCCAGCAGTGGGTCATGGAAGGTTGACGATGATGATGAATGTTTTATAGTTAAAATACTAAGGTTGATCACTTTCACTCATCATCGTAGTCCAAATATTCAACAACAAGAAACGTTTCGTTGCCGCTTTAATCAGCGACACTGTCATCACTACAGCTGCTGTCACCACTGCTGCTATCATCGCCTAAGCAAACAATCAATTCGTCTATATCTAGATACAGGTAACGTCCTCGCTCATAGTACTCTTTTTTGGGCGTCTCAACGTAATGGCAGCAGTTTTTCCATATTCAGATGTGATGCTGTAGAAGGCCTCTTCAACAAGTTGCTTCACTCTTTGGTTTTCCTAAAAAAAAAGGAATAAAATTGTTACAGAATAGAAACAATAATTTATTCACAAGAAACAAATAATTCAAATTCAAAATTGATAGAAAACCCTAATAGACTGAGATGTACCATCATAATGTATCAAAAATTTATGATCATACTATATGACCTATTTACAATTTTAGTCTAACCTAAAAGTGTACGATGTAAACAATACATTTTTTCTTTTAAAAATCGTGAATTCAGTATATTTGTAACTTTAGGTTGATAAAAAACAAACAATTACACGGTTACATACTTATAATATATGTTGTTCTCTCATAAATATTATCGAAATCTCACAAAATTCATCCATCCTTGCACTCCGCAAAACATTGCTGGAAAACTTTAAAAATCAATTTCCACGTGCGACTCCGATTTACTTTACTCATTTTTTAAACTTTTCTGCTTAGTTTGGTCTTAATTTATTGCAGTTTTAATCAAAACAATAAAAATAGAAACGAAAAACAATTCAATATTGTTGACAGCATTGACAGCTGATGTACATACGATTGGTGTTGCCAGACACATCATCAATGTTAGTTCCTCGAACTTTAATGTCAGGACTTTATAGACAAGTTGTATATTATTCTCAAAATTGAGACTAGCATAATATTCAGGAATGAGATCAGTCTTTATGAAACTTAGCCTTAGCTTCCAGAGGCAGGGATATTCTGCCTCTGGGTCCCAGTCGAGTTAGCTATGCGTCCTCTGACGCTACTTCTACCACGAGGAATTCCACGTTGAGCTGATAGTCTCAGCCTCGAGCTCCGATTCTGATGTGCTGCTGTCTTCTCGGTTCGAGGTAATTTCGAACTCAGAATCCGAATATAAGCCGTCATCTTGCTGACCTGGGTCCAGATTCTCAATATCTGAATCATTTAACAAGTTCTCGATTTCATAATTTTTCAAACCTGCAATAAAATAAAAAATCGTAATATATATTTTTTATGTAATTAAAACCCAATGTGATCAAGTAATCACATAAAATATTATAAGTAACGCCCACTGTGATCAGGCGAGTACATATTTTTTTGGAGGTAAATAAATATGCATTACAGTTACGTTGAAACCAAATAGTATTGTATTTAAAAACTAGTACATATAAATCACTTTTTAATCTATTTAAGAAATAAATCGTCGATGACTGAAATAAAATAAGATTATAACTCACCTCTTCGACGTGGACGCTGCACGTTCGCCATTTTGGTCAAAAAGGACAGACTTCACTTCATTGGTCAGAAATGTCACTTATGGCAAATTGACGTTTATGTTTCGGCCAACCAGAGGACAGCAACTGACACATCATTTACGCGCTAAAATTCAAGCATCTTGGATTCTTTTATTTTGTTCTCAAGTGATCACATTGGGTAATAACGTTGATAAAAAAATACAATGACTTGGGTCCGAACGCTTTCTTTATTTTGGCCTTGTCTGAGTACAATGGGCCTTACGAGGATAAGAGAAGCGTCTAGTCTAGTATTTAACTCATGCTTGCATGGCTGGCTGTGTAATGTCACTGTGATATTGATATTAAAATACTAGTTAGCTCACTGCCAAAATCAAAATAAAATCTATGGAATGGAAATATATTTGTGATTAATTAGTGTCAGTGTCATGTCAGTGTCTGTCCTGTGGCTGTCAGCTGTCATAGATAGAGTACCTACCATTTCTTTCTTTCCATGTTATTTTTGAGTTTTGCTAAAGTTTTTCTAAAATTATTTATTTTGCATTCGATACTTATTTAATATTCTTTTAGCCCAAAGGCCCCAAAGGGTTTAGTCATAGTTTCTAACTTCCTAAGAATAAAGTAGAAGAAAAAAAACCATTATAAACAGTCTTGTGTATTATGCGTAAGAACTAACTAAACTTTAGTTCGTGGATAATAACTAAACTGCCAAATAATTAGTTAGGTACCATTTCATTGCTCCTGAACATAAAGATTACGGTTGCAGAATAATCTGTAGGTATGCAGGATTGCCTGCATCAAATACTATAAACTCGAGTTTATATAGTATTTGCCTGCATACTCTCATTTGAGCGTTTTCCCGGTTGAATCCTCAGCATACGCGTCGGAGCCAAGGATCCACTTTCCTACAACTCTTTCTCCACTTCGCACGATCTTCGGCATCCTTAGTTGCCTGCATACCTATTAAACAAACAGTACCAACTAAAGTGTAACTACATACTACCTACTACGTTTTCGTGATATAAAAGACGAATTGATGTCCACACAACTTCTATGATAATGATGAAAGATAATTACTCACATGATAGTTGCATGATTGTCTATATATCTGAAAGCATTCCAGGACCTTTAGGGAGTGATATAGAATCCAAAGAGATAAACAATAATTTTAATTCACAAATTATGAATATGTGCAATTGTAATCTACTTTGTGAACCAGTGAAGTGTCAGTGTATTCTTAAATCTGGTGGTGCCAACAGTTGGCACTGTGGTACTGGAATAGATGGAAACATGACGAGTTTAAAATTTTTTGATCATTTCTCAAAAAATTCATACCCAATTTATGAATGTAATGACTTATGCAATTGTTCATATGCTTGCAAAAATAGATATGTACAAAAAGGTCCAATCGAGGGATTATATGTTAATAACTGTCATATAAAAACTAAGGGTCTAGCTCTTTACACCAGTGCATTTATACCGAAAGGCACATTTGTTTGTGAATATGCTGGTGAGATCATTTCAGAGTCTGAAGCTGTAACACGCTATAATAAAAACCAAGAGGAAAATAAAATGAACTATATTTTTTGTTTGCAAGAATTTAGTAACAATGATGTCATTAAAACCTTTGTAGATCCTTCTTACTTAGGTAACATTGGTAGATATGTAAACCATAGCTGTGATGCTAATTGTGTTATAATTCCTGTTAGAGTAAACACTCCAATCCCTAAGCTGGCTATCTTTAGTAGTGGTGATATTGAGCCTAATACTGAAATAACTTTCAACTATGGCTTGGGTAAACAAAGCACGATGCTTCCAGTAAGCACCAGGAAGAAGTGTCTTTGTAATAGCCAGAGTTGTACTGGATGGTTACCTTATGATATATTTTAATTCTGATACTTAGGGGTTCTGGACCATGCAAATAGCAGATGCCAGAAAAGGCAACAAGCCACAATAATATTTTTTTTGCTCACTATTGAATACTTTCTTGATGCCTCCTTTTCTTCTATTTCGACATACATATTACAATGTAAGTAAATTCTCTCATATCATTGCAATCTAGCTTGAATCTAGCCTAATAGTTGGGGCATTTAAAAATTATTTCCCAACAAATTCCTAAAGTCATGAATTCTTATCCTAAATATTATTTTGATGTTTTTAGACATCCTTATTGATCCAGTAACTTTGTCGCCTGATAGTATGCATCAAATTTGGTAGTTTTGATTTTTTTGCAGACTTGTTTAAAATGTTGGCCTAATGGATAATCCAAGTTGGTGACCTCGAGGTCCGAACGCAACCTTGTCAAAAATCTTTTTATTTTGGCGATCCTTCCAGTAAAGTTCCATTCAAACTTGCATTTTTTACACTGTAGGATTAAATGGGACCTCATACAACTGAAAATTCACAGCTCCAACTATAATAGCAGCTAACTAATATTATAAATGCGAAAGTTTGTTTGTTACCTCTTCACGCTTTATCTACAAAACCAATCTTCCTGAAATTTTGCATACACATAGTTAGAAGTACTGTCAAGGACATAGGGTACCTTTCATCCCGGGAAAAAGCACTGTTCCCGTGGGAAATTCACGCGAACGATGCCGCGGGCAAAAGTTAGTGAGTAATAAATATTATTATACATCGATCTAGTTTTACAAGTCCATCAGCCAGCACTTTAGAGTTTCACTTAGATTTTTGAGTTGTGTTAGTATATAAGCAAGGAAAAGCCACCACAAAATGTAATCTTTGATCATTATCAAAATTATATTCTGAAATTTTATTATGTTTTAAGAATTAAGTAACTAGTTAATTAAGAATTAATTTTTTTTAATTAATAAATTTTTTAATATACAATTATTGTTTTAAAAGTGGTCGTTCCGAAATGCTAGTAGTTTTTAGGGGTCTGACGCAGAATGTGCATTTCTCAAAGCATACCTACAAGATTTAGAGTATATCAAAATCTGTGCCTACACCCGTGTGTCTGTACCCAGCGATTGACATTGTTCTATGTATTAATAAATAACTTAGAATGTTAGTTCTGTGTTAGTTCTACAGAAATAAATGTAACTCGTCATTTGTTCCGCCTTTTTTTTTAAGATTTTCGCCCCGAACTGTCCTCGTCAGCCAGCGATGTACTTTTTTATTACGCGTTGTAGAAATATAAAACTGGTATCAGCCGTTAGTTCTATGAAAGATCTCACTATTTATGTACTTTTATTCAATAAAATCTATAATATTACAAGAATAAAAGTTCGAAAAGAAATGTTGTGCTCAGCGATGTATTTCTAAAATTCGTTAAAAATACAACCAAATTAGACTTTATACCATAGTTCTCTATGTCTAAATATTTTAGTTTTGCGTAGTTATATACATCAAATAAATAATTAAACCACTGCGAAATATATTCCTTACTAATTTGTTAACAAAACGTAAGAAAATTCACTTAAATTTAGCTCTTATTGAGTATATACATAGGGACGAAAATAGACTGGCAATGATACTTGCTCGATGATACTTTGACTGATCAAAGTTTTGCCTCGGACACTTTTTGACTGGCCGTCTATTTGTTTATGATAGGTACATCAAAAATTACAGCGGTGGTGATGTGAATATGTGTATTTATGTTAAAGTATAAAGTATCATCGAGTAAGTATCATTGCCAGTCTATTTTCGTCCCTATGTATATACTCAATAATAGCTAAATTTAAGTGAACTTTCTTACGTTTTGCTAACAAATAGCCCAGTCGACAGGTAGTTTCAGATACAATGATATACTATATAAACAAGAGGTTCAGATAGAAAAAGGTCGGAATTTAATGAAACTTGGAGATGTTGTTCAGGGATGGTTAATTAACATTTTGTCAAGTTTTGGACCTCGAGGACCCTGTGCAAAAAGAGGAGGGGGGGAAAAACTGAAAAAAATTCGACCTTTCGTCAGTTTTTCGTCAATATTTTTTTTTCCTTACATCCTACTGCAAAAGCATTTCAGTACTTTTTTGTAGAGCGTTAAATTTCACACAATTTTCACTAAACAAACTTATTTGTAAGTCAATTCGTTACCGAGATATGGCGCTACGAAAGAAAAGTCAATTTTCAAAATTCGCTAAAAAATGGCGAAAATGCAGAATTCCACCTTTTTTCTTCGGTTACCTATATCAGAATAATGATGAAGTGTTGTTTCTAATGGTCCCTTGTTACAATAACAAATATTTGAACCCCCCCCTTCCCTACCCAACCCCAATTCTCAAAAGCTTATTTTCTTCTGTAATTTAATTCCAACCATATACATTATATCATGTTGGTAATGTTGGAATTGGTATTAGTTACTTTTTAGACCCCTCCCCCTCCCCCCACTACATAATTATTCCAGAGCAGGTAAAAAAGACAAAGTCCTTTCGTGAACAAAATTAATGTAATTAACAAAATTAAGGTACTTATTCACAAAGCATTCATTATAGGCAACAGAGATATTAGATATTATTGTTGAAAGGTACTCATACTTTAGGTACTCATTTGTACTCATTACAGTTCCTGTCGAGATTTCTTAGTCGTTGGTTCTGCTTCTAACAGCTCGTTGTCCTCCTGAGCGATCAGGCTGTTAAGGACGTCCTTGCCGTTGTCGTATTCGTCGATTATGTCTGATGAGTCCTCCTCGTTCAAATCAGTTGTGGAGGCGATTTAACAGGAGTGGCCTGTGCAGTACTTAAACATTGCTGAGCATCTGAGACCTGCTTTCTTGCAGCCGCCAGCTCCGGTGCTACAGCCTTTGCTGCACTTGCAGGAAACAATTTGGAGGATGTTATCTGGCCCAGCATTTTTGGTTGTGGGGATTGGTAGTCATGTCCTCCCTGACGTGTCCGTCAACGGTTAATCTTGTCTCCGTAGATGGGAACTGATATGGCTAGGAAACCAAACTTGGTTTTAAAGATCCGGTTGCATGGCGCTCAGTGCAACTGACCTAAGTTGTTGTATATGTACGTACGTGTAGGAAGGCTTATTGGGACGGGTTTTTCGTAGGAGGCGTTTAGAGTCGATATATGATAGCCGATTCTCTTCAAATTTATTAACTGCCTCTTTGACAGAGCTGCACCATGCTTGCCTCTGCCTCGCAAGCTTTTCCCAACGTTCTGTTGGAATCTCACATGCAGCTAGGTGACATTTTAGGACATCTTTGTAACGCAGATATTGTCCTCCAGCTTTGCGTTTGTCTTTATGCAGCTGTGACTGTGAATAGAAAACAGACTTAGGCAGCCTAGCATCGTCCATGCGTACTAGATGTCCAGTCCACACCATCTTAATTATCCCTGAATGAGCAGAGATTCTATGCCCATCATTTGAGTTCTACCATATTATATTTTTATGTAACTTTATATTTTTGATTTTACTATTTGTATTATTTATGGATATGTGGCTAATCTGACTCACATGTGGTGAGTTATGTAAGGGTCACCATTAAATCAACTGATTGACCGAAGTACTGTACCTACTTGTTTCGGATGGGTACTTGGTAGGTTTGTACCAGAAGGGCTGGTAAATGAAACGCGTGTTCACTGTTTTGTGAGTAAAGTCAGACTGTCTTTTAATAGATGTTTTAAGTTAAACGTTAACAGTTGTAACGGAACATTATCATAAAAAATGGTTGTACAAATTATTTGGAATTCCGTTCGGCAATAATCATAAAGTAAGTTGCCGGTTGTAAACAAGTTGTATAAGTTGTCGGTCCTTTGTTGCGAAGGCATTGTGCATTTTGTTAATTGCTTTACGATGCCTTCGCAAAGTAAAGGTGCCGTTAAATCCCGTGGGAATGCCACGGAACGCCACAGAGTCCTCTGTAGGATAGTGGTGTTTGGAATTCGATCCTGCCACTTAACTCGAACTTGTACTTGCTGGTAAATGCGGAGGGAGTGGTAATTGCAATTTAGCCTTCGTAACTAATTGTGTGTTTGGTTTTGCTAGCCATATCCGTTCCCATCTACGGAGACAAGATTCGCCGTTGACGGACACGTCAGGGAGGACATGACTACCAATCCCCACAACCAAAAATGCTGGGCCAGATAACATCCTCCAAATTGTTTCCTACAAGTGCAGCAAAGGCTGTAGCACCGGAGCTGGCGGCTGCAAGATAGCAGGTCTTAGATGCTCAGCAATGTGCAAGTACTGCACAGGCCACTCCTGTGAAAACGCCCCCACAACTGATTTGAACGAGGAGGACTCATCAGACATAATCGACAACGGCGAGGACCTCCTTAAAAGCCTGATCGTTCAGAGAAATAAGCTTTTGAGAATTGGGGTTGGGTAGGGAAGGGGGGGGGGGGTTCAAATATTTGTTATTGTAACAAGGGACCATAATAGAAACAACACTTCATCATTATTCTGACATAGGTATCTGAAGAAAAAAGATGGAATTCTGCATTTTCGCCATTTTTTTGCGAATTTTGAAAATTGACTTTTCTTTCGTAGTGCCATATCTCGGTAACGAATTGACTTATAAATAAGTTTGTTAAGTGAAAATTGTGTGAAATTTAACGCTCTACAAAAAAGTACTGAAATGCTTTTGCAGTAGGATGTAAGGGAAAAAAAATATTGACGAAAAACTGACGAAAGGTCGAATTTTTTTCAGTTTTTCCCCCCTCCTCTTTTTGCACGAGGTCCTCGAGGTCCAAAACTTGACAAAATGTTAATTAACCATCCCTGAACAACATCTCCAAGTTTCATTAAATTCCGACCTTTTTCTACGAAAGTCCACTTTTTGCGACTTGTCGACCGGCCTAAAATGAGTAAGAAATATGTTTCGCAGTGGTTTATTTATTTATGTATGTATATAACTACGCAAAACTAAAATATTAAGACTGATCTGATAAAGAACTATGGTATAACGTCTAATTTGGTTATATTTTTTACGAATTTTAGAAATACATCGCTGAGCACAACATTTCTTTTCGAACTTTTATTCTTGTAATGTTATAGATTTTATTGAATAAAAGTACACTAGTAGTTCGCCGCGAACTTAGACCTTGCGATTAGTATTTTAAAAATATGAGAACGTAAATTTACTGATCCAATTTGAATTTTCATTAAAATACTATTGTAACGCGCAACGCATTACATTATTCAGTTATTGCGCGGTTGAGGAGAACAGATTTTCTAACCTTCTTTCTTCATCTATTCTGAGCCGCAACAACTCAAGCGGATATAATCAAAACCTGGATCAAATATAATATCTGTAAACCGTTTTGATTTCGAAAGAGCTAAGTACGTATGTACATCCGGCTGCCAACTCTTTTACGCCAATGTCCACAACTACTTTATCCAAAGTAAGTTATTGACCGAGCGAGCGAAGCGAGCGAAGGTCTCTAAATCGAGTTGGGGGCGAAACACATTGTTTGTATGTATGTATGTATGTATGTATGTATGTATGTATGTATGTATGTATGTATGTATGTTTGTACCGCGATAACTGCCGAACCGATGGTCCAATTTTGATGAAATTTGGTAGGCATGTAGGAAATATCAATAGAATTTTCAAGTTCGTTGGGCATCAAAATCGGTTCAGTAGTTTTTGAAATATTAATAAAAATGTCCGCGATTATGTAGCAAACGATACCATAGCGTGTTCTACCTTTGGATAACGCCATCTAGATTTTATTTAGGGAACTGAATTATGTTAGAAAAGTCGAAATCAGAGTATATCAATAAAAACGCGAGTAATAATCGCGAGGTCTAAGTTCGCGGCGAACTACTAGTTTATAATCGAGTATACATCCCCGAACTTCATCTAAGGAGAATATAATTGTTTTTGAAAACATTACAGTATTTTTACATCACGCTTCAGGTTTCAGCTCAATATCACAGAAACTGTTTCAACAATTTTGATATCCTAATCCTAACTAATCCCAACTAATTGACCGAGCGAGCGAAGCGAGCGAGGGCTATAATTCAAGTTGGAGCGAAAAACACATTGTTTGTATGTATGTATGTATGTTTGTTCCGCGATAACTCTCGAACCGTTGTTCCGATTTTGATGAAAGTTGGAATATATGTAGGGATGGTTAATAGAATTTTCAAGTTCGTTGGGCATCAAAATCGGTCCAGCCGTTTTTGAGATATTTAATTTTTTGTGAAAATAAATATTGTATTTTAATCATAGAGCTAGCAAAAAATTTTTTAATTTTATTTAGAGGCACTGACAGCTGAGGAAGCGGGATGACAGATATGGTTTTTACCTATGTTGGTGAAGGACAGGTAATATCTTCTGTGAATCCAATTTTCAGTAGACTTTGACAATCGAAGCTTAATGTGGAACTGATATTGTATTGTAAACAAACCTTATAAGTTAATTTATTCCCTTATTATTATAGATAAGCTTTTTAAAGTTTCATCGAGTGAAAAAGGTGTAGTGTTATGATCTGAATTGTGATTCATCTTCTAATAGAAATGCCAATCAATACTCTTTTCACAGGTAAATGTTGTTTACAATAGTTGAATTTCAGTGAGCTTGTTCTGTTGATATACATCGATATGTTCGTCTCAATGATGTATTTTTCGTGTATTGTATTGTTTTCTTGTAAGAAAATGTATCATCGCATATTAAAAAGAACTATTTAAGAAAATATTGAGTATCGAAATATTAGCATTTTTCGAGGCAATTGCTAGGGTAGGATCAGTACCGGAGTTATAATTATCGATAAAAAAATCAAAACAACATTTTCGGTTCAATATATAACTGAAAACTAAACTCCATTTATTCTTACCAGTCCTATCATGTAAGCAATCTTACCATGTCTTTTGATGATTTTACAACAATATAAATTAAAATAGATTTTTTAGGAAATTACTTTCGTGGTTAATAAATTTACTTTAGAATGTTTAGGTTTGAACTAATATTTGATTTATTTTCAACAAAATTCAACAAAAAGTACTGTGAAGAATGTTTACATGATAGGACTGGTAAGAATAAATGGATTTTAAGTAGTTCGAAACTTAGAAAAGGTTCAATTATCGTCAAGTACATTTTGCAAACAATATTTTTCTTAGCTAAATACATACTTCTCTTCGATTTCAGAATCACCACTGATCGGCAGCGACGCCACACTTGGCTTAAAATAATTAAAAATGCAACTTGGATAATGCAACCAAATTAAGGATCTCGTATATGTAGTCGACACTTCGACAACAACGACTTTTACATTGCTGGTGGCAAGATACGATTAAGAAAATCCGCTATACCAACTAAGTTTGTAACTAACTTTCATGCCCTAATTTAAAGGGTGGGAGTGATTTACTACTATTATATGCTGAGAATTTTGTTTATCTGGTTTATTACAAACCCTAGTTATGAGGGTTCAAAAAAATTACGAAGCGCTTCGAGAAAAGGCAGATAGTGCTCTTGCGCTTCATTTGGCTTCTCTTGGATGACTTTTATTTCGACTATTTGGCTTGTCTTGGATGACTTTGATTTTGACTTTTGCTCTTCGAAAACATTGCAATTTTAAAAGAGCAGTTCGTTGAGACTATATTATGCAATTACCATTACTGATGACTGATATGACCTATTACTGTGCCCACGACTTCGTCTGCCCATTAATTATTATTGTTAATACGAGTATTAATATCATCAAGACGTATGGAAAACAAGCTTATTATTAAAAAATAAAAAACACGACTGACAACTTGTGCTTGGCCGAAGGCCGAGCTCCGTCTCGTGAGCAGAGAGAGTGACAAGGCCGAAGGCTTAGCCCTTCGTATACATAAATGACCTTCTCATTTCATCTTAAACCCGCAGAGGGGCCGAGGCCGAAGGCCTGATGGGCGAGCTGCGTTACACATTACACAAAGCCGAGAGGCGAGGCGAGGCTAAAGCACCTAGCGTGCTGTGCAGGACAATTTAACAAAAGTTAACAGTTTCGAGTATGTTGAAGAAAAGTTTTAGAGGTAGGTAAAAAGTCATCAACGTAGAAGAGTTGTCGGTTTAGCCTAGGTGAAGAGCCGAAAGACTATTTTCGCTTTAGCTCTTTGCTATGAAGCTGCAAATCTGCCTTCGGTCTCGCTTGCACCGGCTGGAGGCGGGCCCCGGCCTTCGGACTCGCTACGCCTCTCGGCTTCTCATACACGGAACTTGGCCATCGGCCTCGCGGGCCAAGGCGAATCGGCCTTCGGCCTCAGTATCTCGGTTGATTATTGGGGCTTTAAGATGAAATCGGAAGATCGTCCATGTATACGAAGGACTCTGCCTACGGCCTCGCCCCCCTTTATGCTCACGAGATCCGTCTCGTGATCGTGCTCCGGCACGGCCTTCGGCCCAGCCTGGACGCAGCTCGGGCGGTTGTGTGCCCCTGGTGTACTGGAGGTTTGAGATGAAATATAAAAGTCGTCCTTGTATACAGAGGGCTCGACTTTAGGCTAAAGCCTCGTCTTGCACTTTATTCTCGAAACGGCAGCGCGGCTGGGGGAAGGGAAGCTAAGCCTTCGATTTAAACACAGCTGCAGCAGCATCGGGAAATATACCAACCAAAGTGACCTGAGCTGGGATTACCGCCCGCGGAAACTAAGATAGATAATAGATAAGGAGGGGGGGGGGGGTGCTCGACCAAATATTACAATGGCCCCTGGGCGACGACCACAGCCAGTCATAGCCGACGTTAATAGCCGTTTGAAATGAAATCATAAGGTCGTCCATGTATACGAAACCCCTGTGCCTTCGGCCTAGCCTGGACGCAGCTCGGGCTGTAGCCTTACTTGCGCGGCTGGGAGGGGGTTAGATTAGGCTAGATACCGCAAGTTTGTTCGATAGTATGAAAACCGAGCGTGCCATTATTTACCTATATGATAACGTCACGCCAGTCATTTTAGTGATGGGCGCAACATAAACGCGATTGAAGGCTAACTGAGTAGCAAACGCGTGAATGTTTGTCCATTGGACATACGCAGGGCACGCTTGGACATACTGTTTGCGGCATCTAGAGTATATCAAAATCTGTGGGCTCGGCCTTAGGCCTCGTCCTGCACTTTGTTCACGAGACGATGCGGCTGGGGAAGGGAAGCTAAACCTTCGATGTAAACGCAGCTGTAGCGGCACCGGAAAATGTACCAAAATAGACCTGGCGTACTGCCTGCAGAGAGTACCTATAATATAAAGGAGGTGCTCGATAATAGCCGTTTGAAATTAAATCATAAGGTCATCCATATCCATGTATACTACGAAAGATTCGGCCTTCGGCCTGTCCTGGACGCAGTTCGGGCTGTGGCCTTGATTGCGCGGCCGGGGGGGGGGGGGGGTCCTTGGTTTACTGGAGGTTTGAGATGAAATATAAAAGTCATCTATGTATACAAAGGGACTCGTCCTGCACTTTGTTCACGAGACGATGCGGCTGGGGAAGGAAAGCTAATCCTTCGATTTAAACGCAGATGCAGCAGCACCGGGAACATTACCAAAATAGACTTGAAAGGAGACCTGGGGTACTGCCTGCGGAGAGTACCTATAATACATAGGCGGGGGAGGTGCTCGACCGAATGACATAGAGAACCCTGGCGTCGACCACAGCCGGTGGTAGTTTAGACGAAGCTCTGGACTGTTGCCTTGTGGGCGCGCCAAAGTGGATCTGGGGTACTGCTCACGGAAACTAGAATCGTATAATCGACGGGGGGCGAGCCATCATAGGAGACCCTCGGCCACTCGACGTTAAGAGCCGTTTGAAATGAAATCATAAGGTCATCCATGTATACGAAAGACTCGGCCTTCGGCCTGGCCTGAACGCAGCTCCAGGGCTGCCAGCCACGCAAGCGAGGCCGAAGGCCGAGCTCGGGCTTGTGGGCAAAGAGCGGGGCGAGGCCGAAGGCCGGACTCTTTGTGTACATTGACGATCTAACGGTGTTGATCTTACTATTTTATTTGTACAACTAAAAGTACATACAATCATATAAGTTATATATATTTTTGAAATTGCCTTTCAAAGCCCTTCAATTTGATACTACACTCGATAAGATTGATCAAATTTTTTTTTTTCGGTCAGCTGTTTATCGCGTATATAATCCGCCATTTTGTTTTTATGATGACATCACATAGCCTATGTCACTCGGGCGAATGCAAGGAATCCAACAACACCTCTCACATCAAAATCTGTGAAGCCGTTCAGGACTTATGGTGGAATAAAGAAACTTACATACATACATACATACATACATACATGAACGCTGAAAACATAACACTCCTTTTTTGGTCAGTCGTGTAAAAAGGAATGGTTTTCTATTTTTTTTCCATATCTCTCATGAATAGTCACAGACTGGTTACAGTTTTTTTATATGTATAGACCATATGTATGTACATATAGATATAAAAATAAATATTTAATTTTGATTAAATCCAATCTTTATTTTTATTACAAACCTCATTGTGTAGAAAATAATCAAAATTATACGTCATAGGATATATTACCGTAAATGTTGCGATTTTTCGCATAATTTGTTTTTCAGACAGGAATCAAATCCTATGGGGTATCTACTTCCCATTGACTAAAATTGTGAAATTTGGCAACAAAGGTACTACTGGCACTACCCAAGCCTCTTCAGTATTGGCATGTAGAGGCACCGGGGTGTTTTTAGTGGGTCCAAGTCCCACACTATTGAGATGTGAAGCGGTATGCGAAGGCATTTTCACCTCGATAAAAAAAAAGGTTTTTGTTAATGTAGTATCGATACAAAATGTCGATGCTTAGTTGTAAGGTCACATCACTTTCATACACTGTCATTAAATTTGGAAAACGTTTTTCGGCTTCATTTGACAACCAAGCTTATCAGTCTATTAAAGAATGATTTTTTTTTTCTATGTCTATGATTTTAATAGTCGCGAGGTCTACGTTCGCAGCGAACGACTAGTATTATAAATGCGAAAGTGAGTTTGTTTGTTTGTTACCTCTTCACGCTTTATCAACTGAACCAATCTTCCTGAAATTTCGCATACACATAGCCACAGAATTAATTGACCGAGCGAGCGAAGCGAGCGAAGGTCTCTAAATCGAGTTGGGGGCGAAACACATTGTTTGCATGTATGTATGTATGTATGTTTGTACCGCGATAACTGCCGAACCGATGGTCCAATTTTGATGAAATTTGGTAGGCATGTAGGAAATATCAATAGAATTTTCAAGTTCGTTGGGCATCAAAATCGGTTCAGTAGTTTTTGAAATATTAATAAAAATATCCGCGATTATGTAGCAAACGAAACCATAGCGTGTTCTAACTTTGGATAACGCCATCTAGATTTTATTTAGGGAACTGAATTATGTTAGAAAAGTCGAAATCAAGAGTATATCAATAAAAACGCGAGTAATAATCGCGAGGTCTAAGTTCGCGGCGAACTACTAGTATTAGTAACATAGCTGGAAGTACGGAGAAGGACATAGGGTACCTTTCATCCCGGGAAAAAGCACATCACGTGGGAAATTCACGCGTGCGAAACCGCGGGCAAAAGCTAGTATGTATTAAAAATGTAAAAGTGAGTTTGTTTCTTTGTTACCCCTTCACGCTTTATCTACTGAACCAATCTTCCTGAAATTTCGCATACACATAGTTAGCAGTACCTACGGAGAAAGACATAGGGTACCTTTCATCCCGGGAAAAGGCATGGTTCCCGTGGAAAATTTACGCGGGCAAAACCGCAGGTGAAAGCTAGTTCATTATAAGTGAGAAATATAGCAATACTCATCTCAAAAAATGTTAAGTTTCATCCAAATCTCATTACCGGTTACAAAATTTTAGAGAAATATTTATTTTCACTAAAATACCTACGTACGTTCCGGTGAAGGAAAACATCGTGAGGAAACCTGCACTCTGGTTGATGATTATCAGCTAGTGTGTGAAATGGAGAAGGCAATGGCAAACCACTCCATTAAAATTGCCAAGAGAGTCGACGTGTGTGTTTCATTCCATATAATGACCACGACCCTCAGTCATGAGGAAATACGACTAAAGAGAGACCTACGTACGAGTATAACGGATAAATGAATCTACAACTATAAATGCGAAAGTGAGTTTGTTTGTTTGTTACCTCTTCACGCTTTATCTACTGAACCAATCTTCTATAGTGGATCGCATTTTAGGTGCAGCGGTCTCAGGTTTTCTATATGGCCCACCGTACCTTTTATTCCGGGAAAAAGCACTGTTCCCGTGGGAAATTCACGCGGGCGAAGCCGCGGGCAAAATATTTGCTATACGCATTCCACGAAATTAATTTAAAGTTTTGATAAGTTATCGTGGAACATAAATACATATACAAAAATGTCACTAGATGTCGCTGATACGAAAATGAACGATTCATGTTTTAACACTTTTAACTCAATATCTCTATAATAAAAGATGAGCAAAGAACTTAAAAATTCTAGGAATACTTGCTACACGCATTCCTAATATCAACGAAATTAATTCAACGTTTGACAATTATCACGGAACATGTACAAAAATGTCACTAGATGTCGCTGATACGAAAATGAACGATTCATGTTTTAACTCAATATTTTTTTTATTTTATTTTTTTATCATCATCATATTTTTATATCATATATAATTGACCGAGCGAGCGAAGCGAGCGAGGGCTATAATTCAAGTTGGAGCGAAAAACACATTGTTTGTATGTATGTATGTATGTTTGTTCCGCGATAACTCTCGAACCGTTGTTCCGATTTTGATGAAAGTTGGAATATATGTAGGGATGGTTAATAGAATTTTCAAGTTCGTTGGGCATCAAAATCGGTCCAGCCGTTTTTGAGATATTTAATTTTTTGTGAAAATAAATATTGTATTTTAATAGTCGCGAGGTCTACGTTCGCAGCGAACGACTAGTATCTCTAAAACTGGTGAAACAATTTTGATATACAATGTACATGAAAAAAATAGTGATACTATCTCGTGATTTGTGAAGTTTCATCCAAATCTGAATAACGGTTCAAAAGTTATAGAGCAATATTTTTTTTCATAAAAATGCGTATTTCTCTAAAACGGCTGAACCGATTTTGTTGCGCAACGAACTTGAAAATTCTATGGATAGTTGCTACACGTATTCTTAATATCATCGAAATTAATTCAACGGTTCGAGAGCTATCGCGGAACAAACATACATACATACATACAAACAATGTATTTTCGCCCCAACTTGAATTATAGCCCTCGCTCGCTTCGCTCGCTTGGTCAATAAATAGTGAGATCTTTCATAGAACTAACGGCTGACACCAGTTTTATATTTCTACAACGCGTAGTAAAAAAGTACATCGCTGGCTGACGACGACAGTTCGGGGCGAAAATCTTTAAAAAAAAAGCAGAACAAATGACGAGTTACATTTATTTCTATAGAACTAACATTCTAACTTATTTATTACTAGTCGTTCGCTGCGAACGTAGACCTCGCGACTATTAAAATACAATATTTATTTTCATAAAAAATTAAATATCTGAAAAACGGCTGGACCGATTTTGATGCCCAACGAACTTGAAAATTCTATTAACCATCCCTACATATATTCCAACTTTCATCAAAATCGGAACAACGGTTCGAGAGTTATCGCGGAACAAACATACATACATACAAACAATGTGTTTTTCGCTCCAACTTGAATTATAGCCCTCACTCGCTTCGCTCGCTCGGTCAAATACATAGAACAATGTCAATCGCTAGGTACAGTCACACCCTACACCCGACAAAAAATGTGCATTTCGCAGAATAAGCACCTTTTTGAGAAAGTTAACCTACTAAAAAGAGAATAGTAGATTGTTGCATCGAGCAGAAAGTGACTTTTAATTGCACCGAGTGTAAGTTTGAAGCCCGAGCGTAGCGAGGGCTTTAAAAACACGACTGCGATGAGTAAGAGTGTGACTCTTTGGAAAAACATAAGTTGCAATGAGTAATACTGTGACTTATCGATACTTTTTTTCCTTTGAATCTCAGTGTTACTAATCTTGGTATGACTCATCGGGCATAAACCGCTTTTTTTAGAGGTTTTTCCCTTTTCTACATACCTACTAGTATTTTTTTTATACCTAAGTAAGTTGTTATTGACTATTTTCTCAAAGTGCTATTCTGCGAAATGCATTTTTGTTGAGTACTCGAGTGTGTTCGTTTTGCGAAGTGCACATTCTGCGTCAGACCCGTTTGTAGTAGATTTCGACAAATAATTCAAAGGGCATGTTTAGAGATGGGCATTTACCCGATAAATTTCCGAGACTCGGAAATTTATCCATTTATACCCATATTTTCCCAGGAATTTTTAATTTATACCGGGTAAAAATTAAAATCAATTAAAATGTTTGTAATTACGATATTTTACAATATATCGTTAAGATTTATCATGAAATAAGCACATATTTAGTTTTTAAATTAAGTACTGTGTATAAAAGTACTTATAAAGTGTACAATTTACGTTTTGGTTACAAAAAGACCTGACAAGATATAGGTATCTTTATTCTGACTCATTCGCAGCCAACTGGTTTTAGACGATAAATGTTATGCCGGGGCGACGAACAAGTTTGGTAAATGCCGGAATTCTATTGAACGGCTAGGCGATCATCGAATCGTAAGGCCCTTACACGAATGTCAGCCAACTTAATTACACTCTCTCTCTCTCTGTCAGAGGAAAGACGTCCACTGCTGGACAAAGGCCTCCCCCAAGGATTTCCATAACGACCGGATGCGGGCAGCGCAGGACCGGTCGTTATGGAACTTAATTACTAACTCTCTCAAAAACACGCTTGCATAAAATTTTCTCGATAGAAAAATATTGCGAAGTTACCTCCAAATCCTAACTAATATTATAAATGTGAAAGTGAGTTTGTTTGTTACCTCTTCACGCTTTATCTACTCAACCAATCTTCCTATTTCACATACACATAGTTAGAAGTACTGAGAAGGACATAGGATACTTTTCATCCCGGGAAAAAGCACTGTTCCCGAAGGAAATTCACGCGGGCGAAGCTGCGGGCGAAAGTTAGTCTATAATACAACTGAAGATGTTTTGATTTTTTTGTTAATTCTACTTTAAACAGCCATATACTAAAAATGCATCATTATTTTCAAAATATTATTTGAATACATATGATTTTAAATCTGTTGTTTATGTTTTTTTAATATTTGAACCGAAAACAACTAGTTATTTATCTTCCTTATAATCAAAACACACCTAATATTTATACTTTAATTATTATTTTATCAGTATTAAAGAAAATAAGGATAATTTACTTTCATTTTAATTTCTTCCCGGTATAAATAAAAAATATCGGGTATAAATGGGTATAAATTAATTTTTACCAATTCTACCCATTCTTTCCCATTTTTACCTTCCGGAAATTTATCCAAGCGCCCATCTCTAGGCATGTTCCATAACAGGCTATATCATGAGCAGTTCCCCAAAAATCAGAAATAATATCAAAAACCGATTAAAACTATCATATATTTGTTTTTTCGTGATCTTGTTATGGTATAAAAATACATTTAATATCGCTTAGTGTCGTATAATGGCCATACTTAGTGTCGTATAATGGTCTTATCGCTCTGTTATGCTTGCAGTGGACATTATTAAAAATATATCTATCCTTTTCCTACAAATGCTAATTACTTATGCTTACTCACACAATATTCATAAACATATCTACCTACTACTTCTCATTTTTTATTCTGCCGACAATTGTTGCTTATTCACACTCAGTAAATTGATTCTATTTTGTTACCTACAATCTTTATCTAGTTAACAGTGGATAATTTAAAATTAAATATATATTATCAAAACGCAAGGGGGCTGCGCACTAAGACGGAAATATTTAAACGTAACTTATGTATGTCTAATTACGATATTTTGTTTGTGACTGAAACCTGGCTGCGGGATGGGTTTGCTGACAGTGAGATTTTTGACGATCGGTATGTTGTTTGGCGTCGCGACCGGGATTACGAGTCGACAAAACAAAAGTATGGCGGTGGAGTGCTCATTGCTACGCGTAAAGAGTTGACTATTACTTCGCAACCGACATTCCATTCTAGTTGTGAAGACCTTTGGGTAACTTTAACTTTGAAACAAGATAACCAACCTCCAATTAAAATTCATTTATGCGTGTTATATTTATGTGACCAAAACCTAGGGAATTCTTTCTCCCAACAGTTATCAAATTATTTTACCAAGCTTGGTGACATTTTTATGCATAACCCTTTAGATAAGTACTTAATTATTGGCGACTTTAATTTAAGTAAAATTTGCTGGAATTTAAATAATGACTTCAGTTATACTCCAACGAATATAAACACTAGGGAAGAATATTTGCTCACTGACGAATTAAAGCTGCACGGTCTGTCCCAATTCAATGGTGTTTTAAATAACCAAGGGAGAATATTAGATTTGGTCATCTCCAACGAGAATATTAGGGTTTGCAAAAATCCTGATCCATTGGTCCCAGTCGACCTGCTGCATGATTCTTTATTAATTTGTGCCGACTTTAATTCCGGTGCATATCTCAAGCCGGCTTCGGTTACTAAACGTCTTTTTCATAAGGGTGACTATAGTAAAATTAATTTTGAAATTTCGAAAGTGGATTGGAATTCTGAATTCTCTAACATGACCGTCGAGGAAGCAGTCGAATATTTTTATAATTTTATTAATACACTTATTACCCAATATGTTCCTACTGTACAGGCTACTAGTAAATCGTTTCCCACTTGGTATTCTACTGCCCTCATAAAGGTTATTAAAGAAAAGAATAAATATTTAAGAAAATACAATACTTACGGCAACCGGGCCGATATAGAAACTTTTAAGTTGTTGCGTGATAGATCCAAGCGTCTAGAAAAAGATTGCCATCAAGCTTACCTCGATAAAGTCGAAAGTTCCATTGTTAAGAATCCAAAATACTTTTGGTCCTATATTAAAACTAAAAATAATACAAAATCAAGCAATATCCCTAGTAATGTAACGTACAACAACACTCAATATAATACAGGTGGTGAAATTTGTGATGTATTCTCGTCATATTTTCTATCTAATTTTTCACAGCCTAATACTTCATCTCAATATTTGCATCCAAATTCTTCCTTTGATGTACCCACTTCATTCGTCTCAAATATTGAAGTCTATACTGATGACGTGAAAAAACACTTACTGTCACTCGATACGACGAAGTCTGCTGGCCCGGATAAACTACCTGCCTGCTTTCTGATAGCCACTGCTGATAGTATATCGATACCTATTGCCATTTTGTTTAGGAAGTCATTGAGTGAGGGCATTGTCCCAAGCATGTGGAAGTCAGCTTTCGTTAGTCCTATCCATAAGAAGGGACCAAAAAATGATGTCACCAACTACAGACCGATTTCTAAGTTGTGTTTAATAGCTAAGATTTTTGAACGAATAATTTACAATCAATTATATCCAATCTTAAAAAACTCCTTTGGTCAGTTTCAGCATGGATTTCTCAGTGGTCGGTCGACTGTCTCTAATCTTGTTCTTTTCAATGACTTTATTACTGATGCTATGGAGGCTAATCGTCAGGTCGATGTTATATATACCGACTACTCTAAATGTTTTGATCGAATTGACCACAAAGTACTTTTAATTAAACTGGCAGCCATAGGTATCAGTGGAGACCTCTTACGTTGGTTGACATCCTATCTAGATCATAGGTCTCAAGCGGTTGTTGTGAAAAATTATATTTCCAGCTGGGTTTATATACCTAGTGGCGTGCCGCAAGGATCGCTACTAGGACCCCTTCTTTTTAATATCATGATTAATGACATCGCAAAATGTCTACGCACGGCTAGCTTGCTCTGCTTCGCTGACGATATGAAGATATTTTCAACTATTTCGTCTCAATCTGATGCATCCGCGCTTCAAGCTGATATTTTGCGACTGGAACAGTACTGTGCTCAGAACGGCCTTGACCTGAACCCTTCTAAGTGTTGCGTTATTACCTATACCAGAAAACTGCATATAATCCCGACCACATACACTCTCAAGCAAACACCTCTCCAGCGCTCCACTTCCGTGCGTGACTTGGGAATAGAGCATGACACTAAGTTAATTTTTGATTCTCATGTGGATAAAATAATCTCTAAAGCTCTCAGATCACTTGGGTTTGTTCTTAGATCTTCCGCGTCGTTTAAAGACTTAAAAACCATGAAGACATTATACTGTACCTATGTTCGGACTCATCTTGAATATGCCTCTCAGGTCTGGAATCCCATGTATAATGTGTATATTGACCGTTTAGAAAACATCCAACGTAAATTTGTTAAGTATCTATGTTATCGCATGAAGCTCAGATACAGCTCTGACAACTATTTGACTTTGTGTAAAAAACAACATTTAGTTCCCCTTAAAGTGCGCCGTGATGTAGCTGACATAGTCTATTTGCTTAAAATCGCTAATGGTACTGTTGACTCCCCAGAACTTTTGGCTAATTTAAAAATCAGCGCCCCTCCTAGAGTCTTTAGATTCAATCCACCTATTCATGTCCCGTGTGTAGCAACAAATTATCGGCAAAATTCGTTTATGTTGCGCGCTAGCCATAGTTTTAATAATGTTTGTAGGACTGTAGATTTAGACTTATTCACTACAAGCATAACAAAAGCAAAACGTCTGCTGTACGATCATTGGTTCCACTAATTAAACTTTTTAGCATACATAGTACCTAATATATTTAATTTTTAAATTTCTTTTTCATGATGACTGTAATAATATATGTTGTTATTATTTTTACTCATTGTAACTCTTAATAGCGTGTTATTCGTATTTAGTGTTCAACTTTCGTTTTTTATGCTGTTTTTTATCTGTGAGGACCTTTAAGTGGCTCCTTTGCTAACTATTCTATTTATACATTTAAGACTAAAATTGTAGCTGTTGGTCTTCCTATAAAAATAAAATAAATAAAAAATAAAATAAAATAAAATACTGACATGGCGCCCGTACGTACGTTCGGAAAATATGATACAGAAAATCAGATACAATGCTCGATATTTTCATTATATTTTAGAAAATTAATTAAAGTAAACGTTCCTAACACATGTTACAAGCAATATCATAAAAACATATGTGTATTTCACATAAATAGGTGAATAATAAATAAAATAAACAAATTCTTTCCCGCGGGCACGTATGTAGTAAAAGTACATTTTTGAACGTACCGGAAATCGAACCTGTCAAATGAAGCGCGTCAACGTCAAATCATAATGGGTGTCGGCCATTTTGGCGGAACTCGCCTAACCTTCATTACGATTTTGTTAGGTACCATAGAAATGCTACGAATTTATCGGATTTACTTATAAGGCATTGATACTGACCTAAAAATGAAAAGTTTAGATAGGTGCTTAATGATATAGCCGGCTCCCCATACATTTGTGCAACAACCCCTTTGACGTGAAAAGTGCATATAAACTATCTGGAGAAACCATCTGAATGATAGTGAATACCGGATCAAAATTAATTTTAAAAGTATTAGTTTGTAATGACTTTGTTTACAATTTTGCTATTCGTGCACATTTGGGCAGTCATAATAGGATGTTAATTGTTGTTTCTAAATAAAAAGACGACATTGAAAAAATATAACATTTATTTGTGTAGTCAGCTTCTAATAATAATTCAAAGTGATAACAGAGACATTTTTGCTATCGCTGATTAGATGTTAAACTACACAATAAATCACTACATTATTAAAATGTAGGTTCAAAATGATATAAAAGATAACAAAAAAATTAAGTGACTTCAAAACGACCTTTCATTATTTTTCACTCTAGACTCTTTAGATTCACATCATAATGGCACGAATGGCACAAGCACCTTCTCGTCACAAAATAATTACTTACAAGCAATAAATGCAGTAGTTCAGCTGTTTCATGTCAGCTGGAGTGTTTTACCTGCTGCTCTACAACTATTCTAAAAAGTTTTCTTAATCAGATCTAAAACTACATTTTTATGAGGTAATTAGGTACCTAATCCAAATAAAAAAGAGGTATAAGCGCATTGATACACGCTTTTGCGGACAGAAAACGAGACATAAAAGTTACACTGAGCGCCACTGCGGTCACCGGGGGGTGCAAACAATAATGTTCAAAATAGCTGCGAGTTTGCAGTTAAAGTGTAAATTATTAACACATCTACAATACATACGTTTTCTGTCCTAGAAAATGTTATACTATTACGCCAAACGTCTTTCGCGAGCTGGCTCAGTTACGTGCTGAGGAGTTTCGCGATGGACGTTCGGCGTAGTAACCGGTGGTATCACAAATTGGTCATTATAACCTATCTACTAAAGATAAATTTATCTTAAATTTAAGTGTCAAACACAACATTTTATGACTAAAGACTAATAATATTTCAATAACACGCGACATGTTTAATCAGCTGTCAACGTGGGTCCACAGGTCACATTCATGAAACCTAAATCATTTTATTTCTTACATGCTAACAACATTTTGAGAATGTCATGAAAAAATAAAAAAAGGAAATACATATAATGAGCTTTATGTTATGGTATCTAGAAAAATACTTTTGTTTCCTAAAATTAGATTTTTTCAGAAATCTGCTTATTCACAAAATCTCCGTAGATGATCCCCTGCGCAAGGGATTTGTAGACTTTGTCCAAAAATCCCGTTTTTCCGATTAGTCATACCAAGATTTGGAACACTGAGACACAAAGGGAAAAAAGTATCAATGGGTCACAGTATTACTCATTGCAACTGATGTTTTCCCCAATGAGCCACACTGTTACACATCGGCACTCTGTATTCCCGTTGTGTAAATATATATAAATTATTGACTTTCTTAATATACTGAAAATATTTTTAAAGAGCACATTTAGTCTATGTTATGAGAGCTGTTGAGGACAACTTTCCAATATAAACAAACAATATTTTAAGAACAATTATTTTATAAAATTATGTATCTACTTTAACAATATCACAATCAATCAACAATCTTAAAACATTAAAATCAATAATTGTTTAATTTCATTTCTGATACTCAACGAGAACACAGAATTTCGTTTAGCAAGTCTTACACTACAGGAATACAGAGTGCTGATACGTAACAGTGTGACTCATTGGGAAAAACATCAGTTGCAATGAGTAATACTGTGACCCATCATTACTTTTTCCCTTTGTGTCTCAGTGTTTCCTTGGTAGACTAATCGGGAACAAACGAAAAATCCCTGTCCAGAAATCTGCCAATTACGCTAACAGGATTTTTGGATAATTTTAAACATTCTCTTGTATTCAAAACTCTCGCCCAACGCATACATACTGTCGTGCGTACATACATTCTCTTGTACGTTTTACGCGACGTAATACCCAAACATATCATAGTGCCTTAAAAATTTGAGACGTCTACAGGAAGTAGAGTGTCTCGCTGAGCGAATGGTGCGGCTGGTTGTGCAAGCTGTTGGCGGCGAGGAAGGCCAGCTTGTGCGCGTACTGGCACACTGACGGCACGCGCACTGTCGACGAGCAGTTGAAGTACAAGTGTGTCAGCTTGTACGTAAGTAGCTGTATCTGTAAAAAGAAATAGCCTGTTATATTTTCTGTTGGCAAATCAGGCTCTTTTGGCGGTATAAAGGCAAGACAAATAGTAAAAAGTTGCCACTTATCATTCTGTATAATATGGCTTTATAAAATGTTAATGCAACATAATAGAAAAAAAAATGATGGTATTTCGCATACCACAAATTACGCATATTTAGCATTTTTTTATAATCTTACCCTATCTGGCGTGAGACCGGTTGTATCCTCGATGACGTTGTAGGACGTTGGCGCAATAGTGCCTTCGCTGACATTCTGCGACACAAGGTAGAAGTCGTACCTGCAAATAACACCATGACATAGAATCAAAAAGAGACCTTAAAATGCATACTAAAGTCTATTTTTTTACTTATATGTAAATTCAAAATCGATGTGTGTGGATGTTTGCCACTCAAACACGTAGAATTTCAACAGATTACTGTTAGATTTTTATATTTTTCAAAGCGCTAATGGAGACGAAAATAACTTATTATGAGAACCAGTATAGGCCATAAAGCATTCCCACGAATTTCCTACCAGAGCGCATTCCCAGGGCGCAGCTAATATGACATAATGGCTGTGAACAACTTACCGCTCGGGCAGTGTGACCACGTCATCGATGACGGTGCCGGGGCGCGGGTTGTCCCCGCCGCGACCGTTGTCGATGAATATCCTGGTGTTGATGCGTTTCGATACAATGATGAACGCCATCTTATATTCCGCTCCAGCATAAATCTCATTTAACTTCTTCTTGATCTCTCCAACCTATGACAAATAAAAGCAAATGAGAAAACAATAGGGTTCATATTATTTAATTTTAGTTTTCTGTTTATGTAATTTTAGCTTACCTCATGGCTCAGAACATAAGGAATCTGTCCATCACCAACACCATCACGGTAAATGAAGATCGGGTTAGGCAATACACCTGAAAATAAAACAAAATGTAGCAACTACCAATCAAATTATAATCTTGACATATATATGGCTAATGCTTACCATTTTTTTCTCTAAATTTCCTCACAGCTGACGCGATGTTGAAGCCCATATGGGCGCTAAGCTCTTCGCCTGAGGTATGAGCATTTACAACAGAATAATAACTGGACATCGCCTGGTTCAAAGTGCTAACAAACGCGCCAAAACTTTTTTCTTTGGATCGTGTGTCATGGCACACGTCATAACCGATCACCATTATAGTCTTCAGTGGGATTGCCACTGTCCATGGTGCACCACCCAACTGTAAATAAATATAACTGTCATAATCCAATATTTATAGCTGCTGTTAGAAGTTGACATTATAATCGGGCCGAAACCTAAACTCCCGTATGACAGGTGTCATCAGGGTCAAGCCCATGAAGTTCAGAATTTTTTGATTTTTAAATCTATGCGCGGAAATGTAGTACTTGAACTTCCGGCTTGCCCGTTTAGAGAGTTCCATTGCATCCAGCTACAATAAATCAATAGTGAAAATATAAAAAATCGCGACATATCGTTAAATTTTTCGAGTTATTTAATAAGGTTTGTTATTCATTTTTAAATGCTGAATATAATAATTATTGCACCTTAAAATTTTAAAAAATTAACATTAAATACAATAAAAAAAAAATAGAAAAAGGGACGTTATTGCGTGAATTCTTATTCACGCAATCGTATCTAATCGTAAAATCAGAGTAGGTAGATAATATTATTCACTATGAATTTATTATCCATGTTAGTGACTATGACAGCTACTTTGATGGTTCAGACTTTTGTTTAATAAAAATAATTATTTTATTTGGATTTGTTATTTTTACGTAAAATCAAATAATCGTAGCGACTCCTGTTTGGGTACATCACTATTATTGTCAAACTGACATACGTCATACGGGAGTTTAGGTTTCGGCCCGATTATAGTCATCTATATACATAAAAGAGGATACTGATTGACATATCAATGCAGAGCTGGAACTGCAGAAGGAATATTGAAATTTTGCAATATGACGTAGGAGGAATTTTGGAAATTCAAACACGCATGGCTTGTTACCAGTTGGTATTGGTATTAAGCCCTGACCTAAAGGGATGAAAACGACATTCACACTTGCAAGAAACAAAACAATCGTTAAAAAAAGTACAAAGCTCTCACCTTGCAGTTGATTTGAATAGCTACTTTAGTAGCGATAGACATAGCAGATTTGCTGGACAAGTTGCGACCGCAGACCACTTGCGTTGGCACCGCACGGTCTACTGTGCACTTCTTTTTGATAGCTTCGTACCTGAACAAAAAATATTGCTATGAGTATACATATTATAAATTCTGAATTGCTAAGCAAAAACTATTGTTATTTTTAGTTAAAGTTTATAATGTTCGTTATAAAATATTACCGATCTGTAGTCTTGCGGGCCAGGACACACATAATCAAGGCAGGATTCTTCCTGGCGATAACATTCTCGCACATGTTGGCATAATCCATCTGCGAATCTCGTTGAATGACAACTGAAAAACAAGGTAATTAATGGCATATTTATTTATTGTAGTATAATCCTAATCCTAACTAATATTATAAATGCGAAAGTGAGTTTGTTTGTTACCTCTTCACGCTTTATCTACTGAGCCAATCTTCATGAAATTTCGCATACACAATGCTGGAAGTACGGAGAAGGACGGACATAGGCTACCTTTCATCCCAGGAAAAAGCACTGTTCCCGTGGGAAATTCACGCGGGCGAAAGCTAGTAAATAATAAAAATATTATAACTTCAAGCTACAACTTTCTAGTATTTAAAAATGACAACAGCAAAATAAATTTAAAGTTTTGCTTAATTATGGGCTGTATCGATCGCACTATGTCTTTGATGAGAACAGAAGACAATTGCAAAAGTCAATAGGAAACTAACCAAAATTAGCAGACACGTCTGTTTGCTACGCGACACACTTAGTGGCTAACCAGGCACTTAGCTAGGCGCGTTGCTCGCAGTGTAGCCGCTGCAACGGCATGAAATACCTGTTTGCTAGGATCAGTCACTAAGAGTCCCTTGGCTATTAGCAGTAAGCAAGGCTCCTTATTATTTCACCTAATTCCCCGAGATCCATATAGGGTTTTGAGTTACCTGGTGGCGACACACTGAATCTATTGTATTATCGCTAAAATCATCTTCAGATAGGGCGTCTGGCTCCTTATAGTGTGGCCTTAGCCCAAGTCCCTGTCCACAACTTACCAATTTCCGGGCGCGGCATACGGAAGCCCACGCCGCCTCCAGTCTTCAGGATGCACTCGATGAACGACTCTGCGTCGCGGCGCTGCCTCTCCGGAGTGATCACAACCCACGAGGGAACTTGCGCCAGGGATAGCAGTTGTTTTGATCTGTTGAATAAGAAATAATGATAGCGATCAAATCATACTAAAGTGTGAGCAACAGTTTGCAGTTCGCAAACATAGGTTGTTGGTTGATATTTTAGGATGTACTAGCTTTCGCCCGTGTGAATTTCCCACGGGAACAGTGCTTTTTCCCGGGATGAAAGGTACCCTATATCCTTCTCCGTACTTCCAGCTATGTGTATGCGAAATTTCAGGAAGATTGGTTAAGTAGATGAAGCGTGAAGAGGTAACAAACAAACTCACTTTCGCATTTATAATATTAGTTAGGATAATGTACTAGCCGCGCCCCAGGGCTTCGCTCCCGTGGGAATTTCTGAGATAAAAAGTACCCTATGTGCTATTCCCGGTATTTTTCTTCCCGCATGTCAAATTTCATCAAAATCCATCCAATAGATATTGCGTGATTGAGTAATAAACATCATCACAAACAAACTCACATCCAAACTTTCGTATTAATAATATTGGTGGATAACAATGACTTTTTCGCTTCTCTTTGTAAGTGATGTCAGATACTGCACTGCACACACAGATAACCCCCAATAGATTCAGTATCATTCACTGCCTGTTCGCGTCGAAAGTCACCAAACTTAGAGGAAGTGCGCGGGGGTCGGGAGCGGCAGCTGACGTCAACGAGAAAAGGACACACACATGCTTGATACTGGGGAAAGAAAGAGATGCTTGCAAAAGACATCAACGTCACCCCATTTTGGTACTCTAGTTCGCAATGTTTCACATAGTTCGACCATTATAAAATGAACTCTGCACATATTCAATTCAATTCATTTCATTTATTGCGTTTCATATTATACATTCAGTTATAACTACTAGTACAGTAACTGGTTGGAGTTGGTACAATATGAACCCTGTCGGGTATTAGCAAATGTAGAAAGATGGAACGGCAGGCGGATTTATAATAATACATAATTAAATTAAATTAATTAATCAACTTACCTGTGGAAAGTTATACCATCCTTTTAGAGATTTGATGTCATTGATGATTTTCTGCACCATTTTATGGAACATGTACTCATTTTTACACACTCAACGAACCTAATAGATTTTTTCGGAAATTTTCACGAAACAACCTCACAGGTCTGAGTTCTGGTCGCAACTAATGAAGCAATTTCATTTATACGTGCAAAAGCATGTAAGTGCGGTGCCCGCGGACGCCCATACAAGCGGAATCTATTGGGGGTTATCTGTGACTGCACATGACTAGGTACTATTTTTTATTATTGCGCTATGAATTCTGTATAAGTACCTCATATCCCTGGTCCAGCCTTCTGTAGTATCGCCGGCTGGGTATTTGGAGTCGCCGCCTTGGTAAATATTTTCAGTAGGTAGCTGGCGACCCTTGAATTTCACTAGATTGCCAGACAATTTCAGCTGCCAGTCCGCTAATTCCTATTAAACATAAGACTTTCATATAAATAAGATGTAATGCAACAAAACTTGATGAAATTCGAGAAGAGGTAGTTTCTAGGAACAGTTCTTTTTTATGGAACAGTAAGCAAACAAGCAATGAGGGGTGTTTTTGTCTGATGGTAAGCAATCATCGCAGTCAATGGACACCAGCAACCCTAAAAAGTTCCAAATAATTATGTAATTTGAAATCAAAGAACCATTCTCTAATTTGCTGAAGTATATAAAACAAAAGAATAATAATGATAGCTCAAAGTAAGGGTAAATACAAGCTAATTATTAAAAATAAAAAACACGACTGACATATCACTTAGCCTATGTCATTCGGGCTAAAGCAAGGAATCTAATAATACCTCTCCCATCAAAATGTGTTAAGTCGTTCAGGACTTAAGGTGGAATAAAGAAATTACATACATACATGAACCCTGAAAACATAACACTCCTTTTTTGGTCAGTCATGTAAAAAGGATCAAAATAACCAGCCAGTTACCTTGACCACTTCGGGGGTCTGCGTCAGGCGGCGGTTGAAGGCCAACAGCTTCTGAATCCTGACGGCGGGGCCGATCTTAGTGTGCACGTTCATGGCACTCATTAGCCGGTAGTCAGCCCGCATCGCGTCCGACAGCCCCGTCTGCCGGCACAGCTCCGGCACCAGGTACACCAGTTCCGGCATTCCGGCGCGGATCTCGCGCGGCTTCGAGCGCGAAATCAGAAGCGGCTGCCCCGGGTCTTGGATGCGGATGTTGTATTTCTGACAAAACATTTAGATAAATCATTTATTTGATGCTACAAACACACATACAAAGATAAGTAGTAATTTTGATATGAAATTTTGTGAAATACAGTCTAAATTGTAATACAATTTTCACTCGGAGTTAGTTAGTCGTAGTCACTCGGAGATTTCTCCGACGAACCTAAAAATACCTCTCACACCAAAATCTGTTAAGCCGTTTAGGACTTATGGTGGAACAAAGAAACTTTACATACATAAACCCTGAAATTATAACACTTATTTTTTGGTCAGTTGGGTAAAATAACACGTGCAAGAGACACGCACGCTTTTACATCATCATTCTTAAAACATTACTCCCATTTGGGCGTACTCATCAGACAGGGCTGATAGTCACCTGACTTATTAAAATTACACGCAAACTTAGTCTTTTCCATTTCACATGTACTAAATTAACTTGATAATTCCATTCATATATAGTGTAGTACATACCTTTTGATAATAGTCCAGGTAAGTAACAGACTCATCCTTCATTTTGAACGTTGATTTTGGGCTGGCATCCCAGGAGACATCGTCGACCCTGTAGGTCTTCTTATTATAGTCAGTCATGACTATCTTACCTAAAAACATACATAAAATAAGTAGTAAGTAGTGACTTTCAGTAATTACTCTCAATGCATGTACAATTCATGGTGTAATTAACTAACCAACTACATCTTCCAAGAAGTTCTTCTTGTAGTAGTTGCCTTTAGTAGCAGCATACTCATTGAGCATTTGCAACACAGTATCCATGCGCAGTACCTACAAAACAAAAAAGACAGTTACCACAATATCATTTATATTACAATATTGTATAATAATAAGAAAACAAATAGAAAAGTACCTTGTGTGTGATTTCAGAGACCATAAGCAAGCGGTCTTCGTACTGATTTATTGTAGTTTTATAACCAGGCCATATCTGGAGTTTATACTCAGGAATGTCAACCTGAAAATAAAAAACATGGTTAATGTTTTTCTTGAATCTATCATCAAACTATATAGGGTAAAATTTATACCAAAATTCTAGCTAAAAGTCCTGCTAATGATTTGGTACCCAAATAAGTAATGAGCATAGAATGTGATAAACTCAAAGTAAAATGAATAATTCATTACACTCTCAACATTTAAATGTGTTTACCTTAGCAACAGGGTCAAAGAAGTCCCGTCCAACAAGCTGCAGTTGGAGCAAGTTGTAGCACTTACGGATCAAGATGTTGAACACTTGGATGTAATGGTAGTCACCAGGGCTGACATCACAAGTGAGCTGAAACAAGTTATGTTGTAAATTAATAAAATTTGTAAGGGTAATATATTCTCGTCCATGTTTAAAGTAGGTATAGAATAGATACAAACCTTAACTATCAAACGCATGCGCGCATTGTCAGTGCGCCGATCAGAATACAGCTCCAACGGATCTGGGTTCAGTTTTTTGACAGTGTAAAGCACAGCACCGTCAAACAAATACCTGAAAATAAGTTAAGCTCTGAAAAAGTCACTATTAAATTTTCAAACATTTCAATTTTCGTTTATTCATAATTGTATAGAATAAGTAAGCCAGAATTAAAGTTTACTATTTTTGTTAAGACAGCATTTTTGAGGAAAAACTTTTTTCAACAATTATTGTTACCTACCTATAAGTAGTTAAATTAGTTTAAACAAAACCGCTTCCTTATATCTCTGTAGTGAAAACCGCATACATCCGATCAGTCTATTTGAGTTTATCGCGAATAGACAAGACGCCGCGGAGGACTGTTTTATAATTTGTAATGGTAGTAATGTAGCGATATTTGAAATAGAAATACCCATGTATGCTACGTCAGCATCTCTGCTTATAAAATACCAATTGTACCATTAAAGTAATTTGATTGTATGTGTGCATCTGCATTAACATGTGCTTAGTAAGCTATAAGTGGTCAGTTGGCAACTCCATATGATGTTTTGCTAACACCACACTATTAAATGAGATCATGTATCTTTATCACCTATTCTTTGATACATGTACGTACATATTCTACACATGACCTAAAAAATCTTCTGACCTAAACTTGTTACATCCCACTTATTCCCACGGGAACAAAGTCCCGGGATGCAACTAGTTATACGTAAAACGCACGAAAGCAACTTGTCGCAACAAATGATCGGAATTATATAGATGCATCTAAGTATGACTACCTACCACGCACAGCGCAAGGAACCAATGTTAGGTAGGCTTTGAACTACTCCTAAACCACGCTATAGATTTAGATTCGGTTTTCACTGTTGGGTAGGAAATTTATACAAGAAGGTTATTGTTAACATAAATTTAATCCGTCTGAAAAAGCCTTGCGGAGCCTTTTTATATTGTTTGTAAACTCTTTATTGCACATACACATAAGAAAAATACAAAAGATGGAGTAGCGAGAACAATGGCGGACTTATCCCAGAAAAGGATTTCTTCCAGTCAATCAAGTATTTGAAAGGGATATTTAAATGAAATAAAGAGGGTAGCGTAATATTATTCATATCATGACAGCACTTAAGAAGCGTACTTCCCCGCCCTACTTACCCGCCCAGGGTATTGGCGTGAACACGCAATAGGCCTTTACGCACGAAGGTGCTGTCTTCGGCCGGGTCCACGTCCACGTGATACTGGTACAGGCGCCACTGCGGCGTCGTCTCCACCGTGAAGTAATTGGCCATCAAATCCAGCGGTCTACCAGTGGAACCTAAATTATATCGTTCAAGTAATTTCGCACCTTATTACCATCTAAATGTTGTGTAATAATGTCCTGTTGTTTTTGATATGGATTATCAGATTTCTTATAATCTACTAGGATACTTGCTTCCGGTGAAGGAAAACATCGTGAGGAAACCTGCACTCTAGTGATGATTATCAGCAGACACACACTAGTGTGAAAATGGAGATTGCAATGGCAAACCACTCCATTAAAATTGCCAAGAGAGTCGTGCGTTTCATTCCATATAATGACCACGACCCTCAGTCATGAGGAAATACGACTAAAGAGAGAGAGATCAGATTATATTTACCTTTCTTTGAAGTAACAGAGGTAGGCCGAGTGCGCAATACCATATTCTGCTCAGGCAGCACGCGACCACCACCACGGCGTGATCCGCGCCCCACCACACTGCCCGGGTCTCCACCAGCTCCTGCCTGAGACGGCTGACCTAAAACAATTTATGAAAAGTTTGTAACATATTCTATTTTCCTCATCTTAAAAGCCCCAACATTATATAGAAAGAAACCTACCCATCACCAAACATTGTATTTTTGACAATAAACATGACCAGCAGTCTATGAATACTAGGTAATCTTAGGAAGATGTGACAATGCATTTAACTAGTGGCTCTGTGAGATAGACCTAGAAGATTGCAGATCAAAGTAACTTTTCACACTATTATATTTTTTAAGAAATTTAAAAATCTTGATATCTCAGACATTTTCAAAAATTTACAAAAAATGGTTCTACCAATGTAAGGAAATCTATTGAGGAAAATTTGTGTACAACTCTCACTCGAACAAAGGTTAGTAGGTACCTAAAATAAACAAAAAAACCTACCCAAATCAATCTTCTGCATTCTCTGTTGAATGTCGACATCGCCTGGATGGTCATGGGTAGTCGGTGTTGTGCGGTAAGAGGCTCGTCCTGCCTGGACAGTAGGAGCGGGCACACCAGCCCTAACCGGAGGGGCCACAGTCGGAGGACCCCAAGCCATTGGCGGCTGCGGACGAGGGCCCGCGGCTTGCTGCGGCGGCCCGGGCTGCTGCTGCGGCCCGGGTTGCTGCTGCTCGCCTGGCCGCCGCGGCGCTGCGCCAACGTTGTCGCCCCCGCGGCCTGCACGACCACGAGCTCCTCGCCCTCGGCCTCTTTGTTCACTCATTTTTCTGAAAATAATATAAGTTTAATTACACGGAACAAATAACTATACAATTTTTTTTTGCGGACACCAGCGCAAGCACTAGACGGTGGTCAGTCCTCTCATACTGGGACCATTTCACCCAGTTCCCCAAGAAACATATGGTTTTGAGTTACTTTGCAGAATTTTAATAACTTTGTAATGTTGCTCAGATCATTTTCAGATAGGGTGTCCAAGCCCATTACTTTCTCTCCTCACTGTAGCATATGCGGGCCATTCTGCTTCTAGATGAAAGCTAGTTTCCTCTTCTTCCAGGCAGCTGGTACAAATAGAATCATCCCTCTGCTTAATCACTGTCAAGTGTCTATTCAGCTGACAGTGTCCTGTGAGGATTCCTATGATGATTCTAATGTTGTTCCTGCTCAATTTAAACGATTGTTTAGATTTATTTTTGGATTTTTGAGCATCTCAGATGCAATATTAGTAGTACTAAAGTACTCTCATATAAGTAGATTGTTTAGATTCCTATTGGTCTGCTGCTTTGATGAAGATTTTCGATTGTCTTTAGACTTCTAGTTCTCCATCTTTTATTGAATTCTATCCTTGATGACGCCTTTCGTAATCCCATAGGCTATGGGAAGTTTGAGTTTAGGTCCCACGTAAGTTTCATCAGCTCCTGTCCATATACCTACCTATATGATACTAAATATGGGTACCTACTAGAACTTTAGGAACTGCACAATAGGGGGTAGGTAATAAAAAGTATCTATCTACTTATAAAGTATTGTACCTAGATACTTTTTACCTACCTACATACCTACAAGTTGATACAAGTTTCCAAAACAAAATGGCTAACTTTTCACCATCAACAATAACCTAATAAATTGGTAAAAGTTTACTAAAAATAACAACGTAGGTATTGTAGCTGTGAACATAAGATCACTAATATACTTTAACTAATTAAATACTAACTAATATATCCAGAAACACAGGTCAGTTGATAATGGGCTAAAAAGATTTTTATCCCAAAATTGAAGATGTTTGGTAAAAGCTTCGTCAGCCAAAATATTTACTACAACAAAAATGGCGGCCATTCGCATGGAACCTAAATTCCCTACCAAACTCCTCGGTAAAAATAAAAGGATTTTACCTTCTGTTGATTATAAATTAAAAAGACAAAAATAAAAAACTGTATTTTTGTGAAATCTTGTCCCACAACTTAGAAAATATGAAAATGTAAGTGACAAAACGTGCAAACAATGTTACGCATAGTAAAATAAGTCAAAGTTTGGAATTCTTTTGTATCCTGACACAAATTCGTTGGCGAATGCAACCAGCAAATAACATATAGTGAAGCAATTTACCTGTCTTTGTACTTCTTTTATTGAAGAAACCATGAAACACGAAAAACTTCTCGAGATGCTTGACGTGCGTGCTGCGTGACGAAAAGACGAAACGGAAATAAGCAAGCAGAGAGAGAGGGGGTAAATTTTGAATGATTGATTGAATGAAAAATGAAAAGAACATGAATGTACCATAGAGTAAACACGACCAAGGAACCATGGAAGTAAAAGTACTTATTACTTCCATGCATGGAACCCATTGGGGTTCGAATTCCTTTACTACTAGTGTAATATTAAAGGAAAAATCCTATTGTTTACTGCGTGAGCAGAAGCTTCATAAACAAGATAGAAACAAATGAGAAGATCAAGATAGATGTATTAGTGATTGGTATAGCCGACACTCGCACATAAATATTATATCATACATAATCAATAGATTCATTTAAATATGGAGTTATTTTGCTACATGTAAATAGTTTAAAATAATGTATCAAGTTCATAACACAAAATAAAAATGCAAACAGGCCTCAAATATTTTATTTATCTTCTATTTTATTATAATCGAAATATTAAATACTTAAAAAAAAGTATGATTACATGTCTCATCACTGAGTTACAGTTTGTCTATAAAGTCGTAAAATTAAATGATGGCGCCACTGGTATGCATGTGGCAACCCTATATAGTGTGAACAAAATTATTTTGATACTAGCAGTTCGTTCAAGTAAAGTGAGTTAAAAATAAGACACATTATACAGTCATATTATTTCCATTTTATTTACAGTAGGTACCTCTGCTTATGAAAAGTTTTACTAAACGTTTTTAAATTAACCAGAATTTTTTTTATAGTTAAAACATTAAGATTGATCACTTTCACTTATCATCGGATTCCAAATATTCAACAACAATAAACGTTTCGTTGCCTTTTCATTAACGGCACCGTTATCAGTACAGCTGCTGTCACCACTGCTGCTATTATCGCCTAAGCGAACAAACAATTTCGTCTATATCTAGATACAGGTAACGTCCTCGCTCATAGTATTATTTTTTTAACGTCTCAACGTAATGGCAGCAGTTTTTCCATATTCAGATATGATTGAAGGCCTCTTCAACAAGTTGCTCCGTCGACTATCCGCCTAACTGTACTCTTTGGTTTTCCTAAAAAAAGGAATAAAAATTGTAAAAGAATAGAAACAATAACTTATTCACAAGAAACAAATAATTTGAAATTGATAGAAATCTCGAATCGACTGAGATGTGCCATCATAATGTATCAAAAATTTATGATCATTCTATAATATGACCTATTTACAATTTCAGTCTATCCTAAAAGTGTATAATGTAAACAATACCTTTTTTCTTTTAAAAATCGTAACTTTAGTATATTTGTAACTTTAGGTTGATAAAAAACAAACAATAACACGGTTACATAACCATAATATATGTTGTTCTCCCATAAATATCATCGAAATCTCACAAAATTCGTCCATCCTTGCACTTCGCAAAATATTGCTGGAAAACTTTAAAAATCAATTCCCGCGTGCGATTCCGGTTATCTTTACACATTTTTCAAACTTTTCTGCGTAGTTTGGTCTTAATTTATTGCAGTTTAATCAAAACAATAAAAATACAAACGAAAAACAATTCAATATTGTTGACAGCATTGACAGCTGATGTACATACGTTTGGTGTTGCCAGAGACATCATCAATGTTAGTTCCTCGAACTCAAAATCAAAATCGGTAACACTTTGCTTAAGAAAACTTTCTCTTAAATTACTCTTAATTGTCTATACTAGCTTCGCTTTAAGGCTTTGTATCAAACTATTTAACACCCTGTATAGTAGAAAAAAAAAATAACCGAAGTTTGCCCCACTATCGAAATAGTCCTGTCGTAGTTTTTCTCGTTAAACACACAGAAGTAAATTTTTTTTTAATTATTATATGTCTGTGGTTAAACATAACAAATACTATATATAGGTACCTAAACAAAACAACCAGACATACTTCCGCATCATATAATGTCTGTGGTTAAACATAACAAATACTATATATAGGTACCTAAACAAAACAACCAGACATACTTCCGCATCATATACTTTTCGCGAAGGACAAAGGGCCTCGCAAAGACCTGCCGCCCGGAGCCTCGCAATAGGTAGGTAAGGCCGCCCCTGTTTAGGTACATCACTATTATTGTCAAACTAACATACGTCATACGGGAGTTTAGGTTTCGGCCCGATTATAGTTAACAATAACAGTTTTAAAGTAACTTGGTTAAGTTTTTTCATGTTGCCTTGCCACTTACTGAATTCATTAATGCCAGTTACTAGTGAAAAATCGCATATTTCATTAGAATAAAAATTAAAATATCAAATGTTGCTTTATTTTGATTACAATCGATGTATACATATAAGTAGTCTGTAATATCCTTTATACCATAGGTTGGTAAAAAAAATATATATGAGTGCAATAGTACCATTGCCTGCCTCAAATTCACCAAATGGCCAGTTACGAGGGGTATACTAAAAAAAACTAGATACTCAAAAATTATAATATTTATTATTTATTACTAGGTATTATCTATTTTTTCAAAGTATTCACCCTGAGCATGTAGGTATATGTTACTTAGGGTTCATGATTTCTCGAGCTTTTCAATTTCTCGGGTCTCGAGAATTCTCGAGGCTAATTTCTCGGGTCTTCTCGGGTTGTCGAGAAATTTACATTTACGTACGTTTTCTCGTATTATTTGGTTCCAATAACGACTACAAAGTGTGGATTTCCTCTCAAATAACATATTATTATTTCTGTTTTTTTTTAAATACAGAACTCAGTCACTTAAAGCTTGTATTAAACAAAAATAGCTACAAAACAAAAAATAAAAAAAATAACATGAAAGAAAACGAATATCTTAAAAAAACCGGCCAAGTGCCTGTCAAGCTGGCGCACCAAGGGTTCCGTACACGCAAAGTATCTCATATTATAACTAAAAGACCAACTAGTCTCAAAAACAAATTTACCTTTGCAGTTCAATCCGTAGGATTCATACTGCATCGAACGCAAAAATAAGTTTGTAACACTTTTTTTGACTTCCAACATATTTACAATTTTTATATTTATTTCTGTGTAAGTACTGTTAGACCTTGCCTTTTGCCAAATTTCATAATTTTAGGTCAACGGGACGGGAAGTACCCTATAGGTTTTGATTGCTGTCTGAAATCGCAAAATATGCAAAAAATCGCTACATTTACGGTAATATCTCTTGATCGCGTTGACGTATAATTTTGATTATTTATTTGTTGAAAGACCGTGGATCCGAGTATTCAATATTGATTTCAACTTGATACCTTTAAGCGTTCCTAAGAAAAAAAAGTTTGACAGACATACGGAAAACAAAGTGATCTTACAAGGGTTCCGTTTTATTGCCTTTTGAGGTACGGAACCCTTAAAAAAATTATTTCTATATAGGTACCTACATGATTTCTCGAGTTCTCGAATTTTCTCGAGCTTGATTTCCCGGGAACAAAGCCCAACGATTTCCCGGGAATTCTCGGCTCGAGAATTCCCGGGGAATGAACCCTAATGTTACTGTAAAAGCTCGAACTACGGTAAATCTGACCACTCGGAAAGACTTGAAGGAAGAATTACTCTTTGTTTTATTCCCAAAACCAACATACCAGCCGTCAGTGGTAAAACCTAGCATGTACTAAATTCTAATTGTAAAAGCCAGAAAAAATCATCCCATATTCATAAATCCTTACATTTACCAACTCATGTCGGTAAATCCTAAGACTTACTCTTAAGGACGCATTTACAAAAAGACGCGCTTCAATTTTAGGTATTTGATTGTACTACTACATGCGCAGGGCACACAGTCACAGCGACGCACGCTAAGCGGGAATCTTTTGAACAAACACATTTTGATACTTTTAATATTATTTTTTGTAGAATATTTATTTTTACACTAGCTTTTGCTCGCGGCTTCGCCCGCGTGAATTTCCCACGGGAACAGTGCTTTTTCCCGGGATAAAAAGTAGCCTATGTGCTATTCCAGGTCATTATCTACCTCTGTACCAAATTTCATTGAAATCCGTCCAGTAGATTTTGCGTGTTTAAAACATCCTCACAAACTCACAAACTCACATCCAAACTTTCGCATTTATAATATTAGTATGGATTAGTATTTTTTTTATCTATATTTTTTATTATATATTTACATATAATAAAACAGTAAAAATATTTTGTCTGTACATTTAGTATTTTTGACTGAAATGGATAGAGGGACACTTAAAAAGAATAATAGAAAGCAAAAAAATTTTTTTGGAATTTCTTGTCTGTCTGTATGTATGTACGCGTTTCACGCAAAAACTACTGGACGGATTTAAATGAAACTTTCAATCAATAAATGTTTTACTTTAGAATGTTTAGGTTTGAACTAATATTTGATTTCTTTTTAACAAAATTCAACAAAAAGTACTGTGAAGATTGTTTACATGATAGGACTGGTAAGAATAAATGGAGTTTAGTGAAAAACTCTATCTCGAAGCTCTGAGAGCTTCTGAGTAATAAAATATTATTGAGATATTTATAAAGACTGTTATATGATGATATCTATAACAGTTATCGCAATAAAGATATGTTGAGGCAGAATGTCCAATTCGCAAAATGTCCAATTTGCTAAATGTATATTTTGCAAATTTGACATTCTGCGAACTGGACATTTTGCGTTTTGGACATTTTGCGATTAGGACATTTTGCGAAATGAACATTTTGCGAATGGGGCATTCTGTGTATTGGACATTCTGCGAACTGAACATTTTGCAAATTAAACGTTTTGCGACCGCTGGACCTTTTGCGAATTGGATGAATCATATAGGTAGGCTGTGATATAAGTATGGATTTCGTAAAAGGTCCAATTCGCAAAGGTCCAATTTGTAAAAATGTATTGGACATTTTGCGAATTGGACATTTTGCGATTTAGACATTTAGCGAATTGGGCATTCTGTGAATTTGACATTCTGTCTATGGATTTCGAAAATGGTCCAATTCGCAAAATGTCCAAATCGCAAAATGTCCAATCATCATCATCATCTCGAGTCGAAATGGCACAATGTCCAATACATTTACGAATTTGACCTTTTACGAAATCCATACTTATATCACAGCCTACCTATATGATTAATCCAATTCGCAAAAGGTCCAGCGGTCGCAAAACGTTCATTTTGCAAAATGTTCAGTTCGCAGAATGTCTAATACACAGAATGCCCAATTCGCAAAATGTTCATTTCGCAAAATATCCAACACGCAAAATGTCCAGTTCGCAGAATGTCTAATTCGCAAAATGTCTAATAAATTTTGCAAATTGGACATTTTGCAAATTGGACATTTTGCGAATTGGACCTTCTGCGAAATCCATACTTATATCACAGCTTACCTATATGATTCATACAGTCGGTCGTCGAAAGCCGCAGACATACAAGATACATACTGACTGGATATCGAAGCGCATTTATTATAAAAATGCTTAAAAACATACATCGAAACATATAACCTCCTCCTATTTTGGGAAGTCGGTTAAAAATAATAAAAACTACGCATGTAATCAGATTACTGACTACTGTAATCAAAACTAACGATTACAAATGTAATCATGATTGAAAGTAATCTAGATTAAAAGTAATCATGATTGATGTAGTCATGATTACTTTTAATCAGATTATTAATCCGATTACAAAAGTAGTTGATTACGCCCAACTCTGCCTATGGCAACTTTCCGTCTCCATCATCAGGACGCTGGACTTCATGTAGGACCAGAGTACTAAAGAACACAAACCAAACAAGCCAAAACTCGACCAGGTTACATGGTTTAATTACAGAGTTCCTATGGCAACCTTCCGTCTCCATCATCAGGACGCTGGACTTCATGTAGGACCAGAGTACTAAAGAACACAAACCAAACAAGCCCAAACTCGACCAGGTTACATGGTTTAGTTACAGAGTTCCTATGGCAACCTTCCGACTCCATCATCAGGACGCTGGACTTCATGTAGGACGAGGCTTACTCTCGAATCACAATTCCAATATCCAAGTCCAATGTCAATCCAATAAACATCAAATGGCACTCTTGAACTCGATAGTAGCGCCACATTGGAATTAAATTGCGTGGAAATTGAGTGAACTAAATGTCATTGAGATTGCGTTTCGAAGTTGTGAAACGGAACTCTTGAAGCCATTTTGACAGCTGCTTATTGCGTTGAGATTGTGTTATTATTGTATATTGGCACAATAGCTAAAGAGTTACTTTGTTAGGATTGAGTCCTTTTATTTTTTACAAAAAAAGTGCTTAACATGGCCCTTTTGGTGTTGCAAACTGTTATTCTTAAGGAAGCTTATAGGAAGGACCTACGAGAAACGCGTAATTTGCGTCGGATTGCCCGGTACGCCGATAAAGCCCTCGATATGAGCGATAACGAATTTAAGGCGAACTATCGAGTTACCAAGGCTTTTTACGAAGAATTGTGTAAAGAACTGGAACCCTTGATGCCACATCCTAAAAGAAAAAGTGATATCAATACGAAATACAAGGTCATTTTGTTGTAATTTTGTGTTGTTCACAATAATAAAACACGCAAGTTTGCCAAACTAAGAAGTGTTTCATTGGTTTACAGATACTAGTAGCGCTATCTTTCTTTGCGACTGGCAGCTACCAACGTCTAGTGGGAACTTCACTAGGTACTCCCATGTCACAACAGTCTGTATCCCGAGCCATAAGGGATGTGACAGCAGCATTAAACAGCCCCGGGATCCTACAAAAATACATAAAATTTCCCCAAACCCAACAAGAACGGGATAGTGTTAAAAGAAGGTTTTTATAGTGCATTTAAATTAAATTATTGTTTATTATTTTTTGCTCAAAATGTGTGTTGAGAATCAGTTGTTTCCAGATTTTATGAAAGATTTGGCATCCCTGGAGTGATAGGATGTATAGACAGGACACATGTGGCCATAGTACGTCCTGCTGAAAATGAAGAAAGGTTTTGGTGTGCTAAAAAATCGGTGGAGGTGTTTGTTAGGGCATAGGGTATTGCATTATCACCCTGATGTCGCAGCAAAAATAATAAATGCTTGCTGTGTGCTCCATAATAAGTGTAACAGGGCACATTTATTTTTTGAGGAAGGTGAAAATTCTGTCAACACAAGGCCTAGAGCTGGATTTCACCTAGAATCTGCACCGCATGAGAGAGGTGGAACTTCTGTAGACCTCCAAAGAGGAATTGAGGCAAGAGCAAATCTTGTTCAACAATTGTGGGCAGCACGTGCCCGTCAATAGATTATGTTGGGAACCCTAAGCTTACATGCAATCGACTGAAGACACAACATGGATGCATATCACTCTGACTCTATCAAGACAACAACACAAACTATATTCCTAAATTTTTAAATAAAAACCTTTTAATTTGTAAAATTTATATTATTTAAATTAATACCTAATAATTACTAATACATACATTTAATAATTATAATTTATTTCTAACATTATGTACCTATATTTAAATTATAAATTAATTAATGGAATGGTCCCGTCTCTCTCCTTCTAGATAAACTGAGAGAAGCCGGACCATCTCCATTACAGCAGCAGCAATTTGGCTCAAGGCTTGTGCAGTCTGCGTCTCTGCTTCGACACGCCTCGACTCGATCTCCTCAAAGCGCCGGACTTGTGTGTCTAAAAATGAAACACGGCGACTCTGACGACTTTGTTGACCAAGGCGAGGTGCTCGGCGACTTGCTGAAAAAAATAATGGACAATATTTTAGTCTTGTCTTTGCTCATGGATACGTTTTTATATCGTAAATGGCCAGTAAGGGTATTATTATTAATACAATGCTTACCAGACTGCACAAAACTTGCACCACCTTGCTGCTCGCTGTCCTCTACCCGCAGCCCTGCCTCCATTACAGGAGACAATGGATTTTGTACTTGCTCTATTTGAATTTCTTGTGTTTCAAGAACAAGTACATTTCCAATGTCTTCAGCAGCCTGTAACGTCGATGGTTGCTCCAGAATTGAGGGACTAGGCTGCAACTGCAAAGAACAATGAATGTCCACTTTAATAACTCAATAGCAATATTGATCGTATTAGAGTGCAGAATGAATATTGATTAATATACTTACATTACTTTGTGGAAAGGGGTCTACAGCTAGCCCCCTACTGCCTGTGGCAAAGGAGTCCCCACCCATGACTGCCACCAACCTCTGCTCAAGTAGCGACAGCTCGGGCAGTATGTCAAAGCCACCCCCTGTGCGCCTCATTGACTGGGCCCTTTGCTGGCAGAGCTTCTTCAGGGCAGACTTCTTTTCAGCCAGTACTAAGCCATGGAAAGCAAATTATTGTGATTTAATTATTAATAGGTATTAAAGATTAACACTGCTAAAATATGTATTTTATTGCTCGCTTACCTTGGCCCAAGCCTGCCCATCTTTTATTACCCCACCCAAGGCATTTGTGGTAGTAGCAAACTCCTGCCACTTCCGTCTTGTTTCCACTTTAGCCTGCTGCGTCCGTAGGAGGCCTCGTGCTATTCCTGGATTTCGCTCCAGGAATTCCACTAAGGCTTCCATTTGGTGTGAGGTTGGTCTGTTTGCCATTTCTACAACAATAGGCATATAATATTATTATTGTGCTGCATAAAATCACTAAGATGACTATCAATACATAGTATTTGAAAATAAATAACATGAATTATTGTGCAGAAAAAACAAAGTGAAATAATTACCTCAATTTTATCCGAGTAAACAACACGAAAATGTCGAGGACCCTTGGGTACATGGGCGCGACTGCAAGCTTCATTTTTACTTTATCACACAAACTATGGAGCACCGTGCACTTAAACCACTTAAAATATTTCAAAAATCAAAAACTTTTTTAAGTAGGTAGGTACCATTGTTTTTGTGTAAACTTGGTCACGTTTTAAAATTTCATGCAAATGAAGCACAGAAACAAACTCATACAGCCATAAAAGTTTTTAGAAGTATTTAATTTGATAATTCTTATATAAACTAATGTAATTAGCAAGAATTGTATTTTTATAATAAAAGAGACATTTTAAATAAATAATTTCACTAAAAATACTCTAATTTCATTGTTTTATTCGAAGTTTTCATTCATTCACTCGTTCAATATTAGATGTCACGTGTTGACGTAAGGTGGAACTGTAGCTAACTTCGTAACACAACGAAAATCTCGAAGCCGATCGAGACGCAATCTCAAGGACGATCCAATCGCAGTAACGATCATTTCAAGAGTAGCAAATTTAGGCAAGATTGGGATTGCATTGAAATTAAATTGAGAGAGATTGCGTCTCAATTGGCTTCGAGATTTTCGTTGTGTTACGAAGTTAGCTACAGTTCCACCTTACGTCAACACGTGACATCTAATATTGAACGAGTGAATGAATGAAAACTTCGAATAAAACAATGAAATTAGAGTATTTTTAGTGAAATTATTTATTTAAAATGTCTCTTTTATTATAAAAATAAAATTCTTGCTAATTACATTAGTTTTATATAAGAATTATCAAATTAAATACTTCTAAAAACTTTTATGGCTGTATGAGTTTGTTTCTGTGCTTCATTTGCATGAAATTTTAAAACGTGACCAAGTTTACACAAAAACAATGGTACTTAAAAAAGTTTTTGATTTTTGAAATATTTTAAGTGGTTTAAGTGCACGGTGCTCCATAGTTTGTGTGATAAAGTAAAAATGAAGCTTGCAGTCGCGCCCATGTACCCAAGGGTCCTCGACATTTTCGTGTTGTTTACTCGGATAAAATTGAGGTAATTATTTCACTTTGTTTTTTCTGCACAATAATTCATGTTTTTTGTTTTCAAATACTAATTGATAGTCATCTTAGTGATTTTATGCAGCACAATAATAATATTATATGCCTATTGTTGTAGAAATGGCAAACAGACCAACCTCGCACCAAATGGAAGCCTTAGTGGAATTCCTGGAGCGAAATCCAGGAATAGCACGAGGCCTCCTACGGACGCAGCAGGCTAAGGTAGAAACGAGACGGAAGTGGCAGGAGTTTGCTACTACCACAAATGCCTTGGGTGGGGTAATAAAAGATGGGCAGGCTTGGGCCAAGGTAAGCGAGCATTAAAATACATATTTTAGCAATGTTAATCTTTTATACCTATTAATAATTAAATCACAATCATTTGCTTTTCATGGCTTAGTACTGGGCTGAAAAGAAGTCTGCCCTGAAGAAGCTCTGCCAGCAAAGGGCCCAGTCAATGAGGCGCACAGGGGTGGCGACATACTGCCCGAGCTGTCGCTACTTGAGCAGAGGTTGGTGGCAGTCATGGGTGGGGACTCCTTTGCAACAGGCAGTAGGGGCTAGCTGTAGACCCCTTTCCACAAAGTAATGTAAGTATATTAATCAATATTAATTCTGCACTCTAATACGATCAATATTGCTATTGAGTTATTAAATTGGACATCCATTGTTCTTTGCAGTTGCAGCCTAGTCCCTCAATTCTGGAGCAACCATCGACGTCACAGGCCCAGGCACAGGCTGCTGAAGACATTGGAAATGTACTTGTTCTTGAAACACAAGAGGTCCAAATAGAGCAAGTACAAAATCCATTGTCTCCTGTAATGGAGGCAGGGCTGCGGGTAGAGGACAGCGAGCAGCAAGGTGGTGCAAGTTTTGTGCAGTCTGGTAAGCATTGTATTAATAATAATACCCTTACTGGCCATTTACGATATAAAAACGTATCCATGAGCAAACACAAGACTAAAATATTGTTCATTATTTTTTCAGCAAGTCGCCAAGCACCTCGCCTTGGTCAACAAAGTCGTCAGAGTCGCCGTGTGTCATTTTTAGACACACAAGTCCGGCGCTTTGAGGAGATCGAGTCGAGGCGCGTCGAAGCAGAGACGCAGACTGCACAAGCCTTGAGCCAAATTGCTGCTGCTGTAATGGAGATGGTCCGGCTTCTCTCAGTTTATCTAGGAGAGAGACGGGGACCATTCCATTAATTAATTTATAATTTAAATGTACATAATGTTAGAAATAAATAATAATTATTAAATGTATGTATTAGTAATTTTTAGGTATTAATTTAAATAAGAAATATAGATTTTACAAATTAAAAGGTATTTTATTTAAAAATTTAGGAATATAGTTTCAGAGTTATTCTTGATAGTGTTAGAATATGGGTATAGTATACAGGTATATAACTAGGGTCATAAATAAAGCAAAGTAGGTTAATCCACATAATTTTATTAAAACTTTCCAATTAAAGTTGTTTATTCTGAATTGTGTCTCAATATCTTTTAATTTCAAAGCTACATACTACTAGGGCTTCGGAACGACCACTGCTGAGAAGAAACCCCGAAAGAAACTCATTGAACAGTGTTGGTCCCTATTATGCCAGAGGGGTCTGTTATATATTTTTATTTATTAGTTCGTTCTTTGTGTATGTAACAGTTACATTATCAGTTAACAATAAGTACATCATAAACATGTTATGTCTGTAATGGAGAAACTACTGTAAAATACATATTTATAAAGGCTCTTTATGTATTCTAATAACAAACATCTAGGATAATAAGTATTACTTATACCAATAGTAAAGAATGCTACTCTGCAAAGTGACACTATTAATTTTTATTTTTACTTTCTTACATAACATAATCTATTGACGGACATGTGCTGCCCACAACTGTTGAACAAGATTTGCTCTTGCCTCAATTCCTCTTTGGAGGTCTACAGAAGTTCCACCTCTCTCATGCGGTACAGATTCTAGGTGAAATCCAGCTCTAGGCCTTGTGTTGACAGAATTTTCTCCTTCCTCCAAAAATAAATGTGCCCTGTTACACTTATTATGGAGTACACAGCAAGCATTTATGATTTTTGCTGCGACATCAGGGTGATAATGCAATACCCTATGCCCCAACAAACACCTCCACCGATTTTTGAGCACACCAATAGTGCGCTCAACTGTATTGCGTGCTGTTACATGAAGTTTTGTATAATGCTCCTCTGGAGAGCCAGCATCGGCATCCACAATTGGAGTCATCATGTACTCCCTTTGTGCATATCCAGAATCTCCTAAAAACAATTTGATTATAAGAAATAATGTCACTATGGTAAATGTATGCGAAATGAAAAGTTAGAAAAAAATACCAAGTAAAATTGCCGATTCACCAGAGTTTATTAATTGAATCATGTGGTCTTTCACTGGATGTTGGTTCCAGACAAAACTGTCATGAGTTGCTCCGCCAAATGATGCATCAACACTTAATATATTTAATTCAGAGTCACAAATCTGTAATGAAAATGAATAATGTAGTCTACTAGTCATACTATACACAAAAATATTGAATAATATTCAAATGTTTATATTAAAAATGGGTACATACTATTAATACGTTCCTGGAATGGAAATGTTTACGGTTAAAAAACCTTTCTTCATTTTCAGCAGGACGTACTATGGCCACATGTGTCCCGTCTATACATCCTATCACTCCAGGGATGCCAAATCTTTCATAAAATCTGGAAACAACTGATTCTCAACACACATTTTAAACAAAAAATAATAAACAATAATTTAATTTAAATGCACTATAAAAACCTTCTTTTAACACTATCCCGTTCTTGTTGGGTTTGGGGAAATTTTATGTATTTTTGTAGGATCCGGGGCTGTTTAATGCTGCTGTCACATCCCTTATAGCTCGGGATACAGACTGTTGTGACATGGGAGTACCTAGTGAAGTTCCCACTAGACGTTGGTAGCTCCCAGTCGCAAAGAAAGATAGCGCTACTAGTATCTGTAAACCAATGAAACACTTCTTAGTTTGGCAAACTTGCGTGTTTGATTATTGTGAACAACACAAAATTACAATAAAATTACCTTGTATTTCGTATTGATATCGCTTTTTCTTTTAGGAAATGACATCAAGGGTTCTAGTTCTTTACACAATTCTTCGAAAAAAGCCTTGGTAACTCGATAGTTCGCCTTAAATTCGTTATCGCTCATAGCGAGGGCTTTATCGGCGTACCGGGCAATCCGACGCAAATTACGCGTTTCTCGTAGGTCCTGCCTATAAGCTTCCTTGAGAATAACAGTTTGCAACACCAAACGGGCCATGTTAAGTACTTTTTTTGTAAAAAATAAAAGAACTCAATCCTAACAAAGTAACTCTTTAGCTATTGTGCCAATAAACAATAATAACACAATCTCAACGCAATAAGCAGCTGTCAAAATGGCGTCAAGAGTTCCGTTTCACAACTTCGAAACGCAATCTCAATGACATTTAGTTCACTCAATTTCCACGCAATTTAATTCCAATGTGGCGCTACTATCGAATTCAAGAGTGCCTACATACATGGTTTAATTACAGAGTTCCTATGGCAACCTTCCGTGTTCACGCCAGTTAACCTCATTAGTTATTGCACTGGCTGTTTGTTTTTTATTCATATTCATGTAATCTAAATTCGAATATTTAAATGTTTAAATGTGTTTTATCTTGCCATCGCATAGATGGCACTTTAGTATTTTAGAACTCGATATGGCTTGTTTCAAGTTTTGTACATATATACTCGCACAATTTCAATGTAAAATCAACCAAAATCAACCAGGAATAAATAAAGTATAATTATATCAGTCGTCTCCTTTCACTACATTCCAGGGCTTGTACATAGTCCTTCTGTCGCGGATATAAAGTATTGTTTTACTTAACCAGTTATAGTGGTGTTGTGTCATCGGAGTTACAAAACCGAAGCCAAAGTTCCTCGGAACGACCTACAGGGGGTCACTCTTGTTCCGGATATAAAAGTCGTAAGTGCAGTGTATCACTGTGTCCAGAAGAAACTGTGAGTACTTTCAATTTTTAAAAGTTCAGAGTCAAGAAAAGTGGGAAAAAGGAAGAAATCCCACTTTACTTTTTCACGTAAAAAGTTAACTTTTTGAAAGTTTACTTCCGAACTCGTAAAAAGTTTAACTGAGTTCCCACTGGTACTTTGCATCATCGTCTATGCGTTGATGAAACTTTGAGAAAATATTTTCATCGCGTCTGTCATACGTCAACTTTTAAATATTCACCGAGCCTGTTCTATCTGTCAAACACCGTGAAAACTTCGCCGAACGTTGCAACAATTTTCAAATAATTTTTGTGGGTGTTGTTTTGTTTCAAGTCATTTTGTTTCGTTTGTGTTTTAATTTGAATTTTCATTGCTTGAGTGTCAGTAAACATGGAGTCTTTAGTAATGCAACAAGAGGATCTTAAAAACAAAATTCTGAAAGCTAGGGCCAACTTCAAAAAGTCCCCTAAGGAACAAATCACGGTCTTCTACTTAGAAACTAGACTGGAAAATTTAGATCAATTATGGTTACAGTTTACAGACAATCATGCAATCATTATCAAACAAGTGACTAGTTCGGAGTTTAAAAAATCTTCTTATTTCACATCGGATACTAATGTATATGATATTGCCGAAGAAACATATATTGTATACAAGGGGGAATTGAGGGAATCTTTACATAAATGTCAATCACATGATTCTGAAAAACCTGTTTCGAAAGTAAATAATAATTCAATTAAATTACCAAAAATTTCAATACCTGTTTTCTCAGGGCAATACTCAGAGTGGGTGAGCTTCAAAGATCTCTTCAAGTCTTTGATCCATAACAATCAAACGTTAGATGACGTTCAGCGACTTCATTATTTAAAAGGTCATATCAAAGATGAACCTGAACAGTTGTTACGCCATATTCCCATCACCCAAACAAATTATAAAAAGTGTTGGGAACTTTTGGAAAGGCGCTATGACAATAAGCGTTTTTTGGCTAATAACATTTTAAAAAGATTTTTAAGTCAAAGGTCGCTTACTTCTGAATCGTCTCATGGGATCAAAGATTTATTAGATACTTCCACTGAATGTTTGAGTGCTTTGGGAAATATTGGGGTCAATGTGAAAACTTGGGACATAATTGTCATACATATAATTTGTTTGAAATTAGATCACGAAAGTCGTAGATTATGGGAGGTAAAAACTAGTGAAATATGTAAAGAGCTACCTACCTTGAGTCAATTTACCGACTTTCTTGAAACCCGTTTCAGGTCTTTGGAATTTCTTGACAATAAATTTAATAAATTTAACCGTTCCCTCCCACTTCAAATTTGAAATCATTACATGTGTCTACTAGTTTCACATGTGATTTTTGCTCAGAGGCTCATAGATTATTTAATTGTAAAAAATTTGCAAAGGAAGATGTAGACGCGCGACGTAATTTTGTCCAAACAAAAAAGTTATGCTTCAATTGCTTTAGTCATAACCACTCAACTTATTATTGCCGTCAATCAAACCACTGTAGAATTTGCAAGAAACGGCACCACTCATTATTACACCCTAGGAATGTAGAACATCAACCAGTCGACTCTAAAGGAACTGTTAATCAATCGACTGCTGACGAAGCTGGAAATGTTGTAGCTTGCTTTGCAAAAAATCAAAGTCAAGTACTTTTGGCTACAGCATTGACCAATGTTTTATCAATGACCGGTAATTTCATCACCCTTAGATCTTTGTTAGATCAAGGTTCGCAGGCTTCCTTTATAAGCGAAGCAGCGGTACAACTTCTTGGTTTAAATAAAATATCAAACAAGAGCCTAATATCAGGGCTGGTAAGTGACCAGGCTGGTTCTTTAGAATCTAAGTCAATTGTTAACTTAAAAATTCAATCGCTTCACGACCCAAACTTTCAAGTTTTTGTTCAGGCTCATGTCCTCAAGAAGTTGACCACTTTTCTGCCAGAACACAAAGTTACCGTGCCATTGTCCATAGATATATCCAATCTACAACTCGCTGATCCTTCATTCACAACACCTGATAAGATTGATCTCTTATTAGGTGTAGAAGTTTACAGTCAGATTCTACAAGAAGGTCTGATAAGAGGATCATGCGATTCAGTGATAGCACAAAAAACAAAATTTGGATGGATAATATCTGGACAAATTCAACAAACAAATTTTAATCAACGTTGCTACTCTATAATTAGTATGCACGCCCGTTTCACTGACGATGAAATGAAATCAGAGTCAGGCGAGTGTAACCAAAAGAGGATTTAACACAAGGAGAGCAACGATGTGAACAATTGTTCAATAATAACAACAATTGGTGCACAAATAATAAAGCCATCATAAAAGAAATAAAAAATGAAGGCAATGAAGAAGTCGGAAACAAAGAAGTACAACTACCATCGTTAGGAAAACCTATGACTAAAAGGAAAGTGATATCACATATCGCACGTTTGTTCGATCCGCTGGGATGGATTGCTTCTAATTATTTGATAATTGATGATGAACTACCTGATCAATTGTTTCAAAAGTATATCAGTTATAGGAGCTATTTATCTTCACTTATCAATGTGCAAGTACCAAGACGCATTAAAACTCGAACAAACTGTGATACATGGTGGTACATGGTTTACGCGATGCCTCGAATATTGCATATGTCGCAAGGGTGTATGCACGAGTTGTATGCAATGTCAATGAGCGTCATGTATTTTTATTGACATCTAAAACTAGAGTTGCACCAGTGAAACAAGTTTCGATTCCGAGGCTTGAGCTTTGTGGAGCAGTTTCAACTGTTCTACAAATTATAAAGAAGAACATTCATGCCTGTACCGATTCTTCAATTGTTCTTGCTTGGACAAAAAGCCGCCCAAGCAGATGGAAAACTTTCATTGCCAATACAAGTAGATGGAATACTTTAATTGCCAATAGGGTCTCAGAGATTTTGCCTGTGTTAGATAATACTCAGTGGTCACATGTACAATCAACGGACAATCCTGCGGATTATCCGAATCAGTTAAACCACATGATTCATCCGAATCAGTTATGGAGTACTGGACCACATTGGCTAAAAACTCTTTCTAATTTAAAACGTTGGCAATTAACACAAAGGATGGTACAGCATTTCTGGCGACGTTGGTCCCAGGATTATCTTTCTCAGTTTTTTCTTCGTCTCAAATGGCAAGATCACATTTCTGAGCCAAAGATAGATGATGTTATATTAGTTAGAGAGGATGAGTTGCCGCTAGCAAAATGGTTATATGGCATTATAACAGACAAACATAAAGGTTTGGACAACATTACACGCGTTGTCACCTTCAAATGCAATTATTATTAAGAGATTCATGTCTAAAATTTGTGTTTTGCCTGTTACTATTGAGCTATTGTTTGTTACAGTCCACTAATCAATACAGTTTATATACCTAAGTTATTTTTTGTGTCATCCATACCTGCGGTAATTTTCTCTGATTGAGAACTAATTAGTTTATGTATATGTTCAATACAATCTTTTTTTTAGAATTTAGATGTCCATGGCGGGCGGTATGTTCACGCCAGTTAACCTCATTAGTTATTGCACTGGCTGTTTGTTTTTTATTCATATTCATGTAATCTAAATTCCTAATATTTAAATGTTTAAATGTGTTTTATCTTGCCATCGCATAGATGGCACTTTAGTATTTTAGAACTCGATATGGCTTGTTTCAAGTTTTGTACATATATACTCGCACAATTTCAATGTAAAATCAACCAAAATCAACCAGGAATAAATAAAGTATAATTATATCAGTCGTCTTCTTTCACTACATTCCAGGGCTTGTACATTCCGTCTCCATCATCAGGACGCTGGACTTCATGTATGACTAGAGTACTAAGGAAGACAAAACACACACTGGAATATTAACGAAGAAAAATAAAAAGGTACTTTCTTTTCCGCACAAGTATCAAAACCAGTTGATCTAACTGAGTTTTCGTATATGTGTCGCAGGCATTTTGTATGAATCCGCCGTTTACAAACGGCGTCGTCAGTTTACAAACGCTCGCTGTTAAGTAATATGCCGAAGGCAAAATGTATATTGCCGTGTCATTATATAATATGCCTAAACATTTGGTTGACGATTGAAACGCCCGTATACATAATGCCGCGGCAAATTGAAGTATTTAGTTCTGTTTTTTACCACGCGCGTCGCTGTTGGCCAAAACAAACAAAATGGCGTCCAGTAGTGATTTTGTAACGCAAAAAAATATGGAAAATAATGCAAATATTAAGTGTTTAACAGATTTGTCACAAAATAATTATGACTTTAAGGACATTTATTACAGTAAATTAAAAAAACTTAACGATCTTCAAGCGGAAACAATAAAAAAGCCGTAGACAACTGAGAAGATTTTCTAGGTTATCCGGCACCTAAAAAATGCTAAGGTGTCCATAGAATCTGGTTGTCGGAGGACTCCTGCAGAGTACTATTGGTCAAAAAAATATTTTCGATCTTATGTTATAGGGGTTAGGGTTTAATTTAAATGGTTACCCTCGCGCCGCGCCTCCGCTGGTGTGCGCTGGCCCTAAGAAGTTTAAGTTTTTATAATATAAACCTTGTTGTTGTTACCTACTTAAATATTTTAATTACTTAAGTACTCGAAGAGAACCAAAGTGCATACTGACAATTGCTTAAATAAAATCTGATTTGTCCAAACTGTGTTTTCTTCATGGTCACCCTAAAACTATAGCCAACGTTGAAATTTTATCAATTGAATGAGTTCTCATTTTGCCTTCGGCATATTACATAACAGCGAGCGTTTGTAAACTGACGACGCCGTTTGTAAACGGCGGATTCATACAAAATGCCTGCGACATATGCACAGCGATGTATTTGTCCGTGGGATTTTGATGCGGAGCGACACAGGGGCGTCCTTTCACAGAGGCTCACATGAGCCGACTGAAGCTTCGTTCGAAATGTTCGTCACTTTATACTATAGAAAAACGAAACAGTTAAACTGATAATTTTTATTTTATATAAATTTTGTTGAAACTTGATGGGTTTTTTTGCATTATTTAAATAATATTGATTATATATACTAGTCGTTCGCTGCGAACGTAGACCTCGCGACTATTAAAATACAATATTTATTTTCACAAAAAATTAAATATCTCAAAAACGGCTGGACCGATTTTGATGCCCAACGAACTTGAAAATTCTATTAACCATCCCTACATATATTCCAACTTTCATCAAAATCGGAACAACGGTTCGAGAGTTATCGCGGAACAAACATACATACATACATACATACATACATACAAACAATGTGTTTTTCGCTCCAACTTGAATTATAGCCCTCGCTCGCTTCGCTCGCTCGGTCAATTATATGTTTCTATTTTTCTTTTAAAGAATATTTCACAAATTACTCAGTTTTTTATACCGAAACCTTACCCTGTTTTCGTTGTTTTCGCGGAAAGAGGCTAGGAAAATCTAATTTTATAGTATTTAATACTACTTTTTACACAAAATAAAATAGCAACTAATATAGTCAAAGGTTTACAGTACCCATCAGTACCCGTAACACTTTATAAAATTCAATGAATTTATCGGAAATCGAACCGGCAAATGGCAAATTTCATTGATTTTTGTAAACGCGCCCTTAAGAGTTGGTAAATCTTAGGTTTTACTCGAAAATCTTAGGATTTACCGTAATTCGAGCTTTTACAGTAACATATACACTTCTCCATGCGTTTTAACCACTTGGAAAATACCTCTGACCACCCTTTTCCAGATACCTCAATTATTTCAAAATTATAGGCAGCTAGTGCATCTTCCTTACTCTCAAATCTCTTGGGGTTTTAATTTTCTTTAATTTTTGGAAATAAGTAAAAATCGCAAGGTGAGCAAGTCGCAAGTCAGAGGAATATGGTGGATGAGGGAGGATAGACACATTTTTTGAGTAGAAAAAAATCAATTGTTTTGGCGGACGTGTGCGGCGAGGCGTTTTGTCGTAGTGGTGACAAAGAAGGTCTTCGGTCGCTTGTGGTACCAAGCTGATAATACTGATGGGACTTTAACTGACACATACTACTCAGAATTAACTGTTTTTTGATCTTCTAGCACCACAGTAGTGATATGACCGGTCTTACAAAAAAATGAGGCAACCATTTGTTTCTGCGTGCTGCGCGCACGGCGACATTTTGTTGGTGTTGGTTCATCTTCAAAGCACCATATAGTCGATTATCGTTTTGATTCGGGATCATAGTTATACTTATACAGCAATGTTTCGCCACCTGTAAGTATATCGTATACGTTTTTTTTGGTTCACTAATGTTTCACCAAAAAACCTTTCACAAACCATCACTTTAAAAACTATCATTTAAAAAACTATAGGTACCTTTTAAAAATGTTTCATTTTACAAGCTCGTTATTTTAAAAACGTTTCATTTTACAAACTTTTTTTTTATAAATGTTTTACTCTACAAATGTATCGAGTATAAAACTTTTATTTTATAAAGTTTTATTTCATCAAATAACTCTCTTGACAAAAACATCATTTTACAAATCTACTATAAGTAAATTATTAATCAATGGCTGGCAGCTTTTTTGGCTAAGCAATGCCAATAAATAAATAAATATATACGGACAAATCACACAGATTGAGTTAGCCCCAAAGTAAGTTCGAGACTTGTGTTATGGGATACTAACTCAACGATACTATATTTTATGACAAATACATATATAGATAAACATCCAAGACCCAGGCCAATCTGAAAAAGATCATTTTCCATTTTGACCTGACCGGGAATCGAACCCGGGACCTCCGCTATGGCAATTTTTTCCGACCTCGAAGTCTTTTCAGGTGGTTATAAAAAAACAACCTAAACCTAACTTCTTCTCCGCCCTCAGTCTGTCCGGGCCCGGTCATAAATAAATAACATGAACCTAACTTCTTTTCCGCCCTCAACGTCTTTTCAGGTGGTCATAAAAAAATAACCTGAACCTAACTTTTTTTACGCCCTCAAAGTCTTTCCGGGTAGTCATAAAAAAAATAACCTGAACCCAACTTATTTTCTGCCCTCATGTCTTTCCGGGTGGTCATAAAAAAAAAAATAACCTGAACCTTACTTCTTTTCCGCACTCAGTCTTTCTGGGTGGTCATAAAAAAAATAACCTGATCCAAACTTATTTTCTGCCCTCAAGTTTTTCCGGGTGGTCATAAAAAAATAACCTGAACCTAACTTACAGCTCAGGGAGCCAATTCTCACGCAATCGTAAAAAGTTCACGTTCGTAAAAAAATTCGAAATTCGAATTTTTTTCGAGGGAAACACATTTTGCGTATTCTCAGAACTTCACAATCGAAATATTTCGATCGAACATCACTCGAACGCAACGAGTGGTACTGACCAATCGAAATAACTCGTATTCGAACTTCAGCTGATAATGATGCTTCAGCTGATGAGTTTGTTTAAAAGGTTATGTGGGATAAGTTTAGTTTCATTTTGGCGATTTTTTTTGTTGAAGATTTGAAATCATTTGATGAAAATAAATTAAGAAGAGTTCAAAGTCGCCTTTTTCGGGAATTTGGTTGCCGAAGATGTAAACTTCCCACGTTTTAACTTGGGGTTTCCACCAAATGAATCAAGTAGAGATTTTCTCGACACTGGCATATTTTTCTTATCCATTCCCTTCAACGTAACAAAACTATAAAATAATAGGGTAAATGGTAAATACGATCAAACTTCAATCACTGACATTGACACAAATCAACTTTTTAATACGTTCCATATTTTTCAAAACAACTTAGGAAATATTCAAAATTTTACTTTTTTAAACGTTTTGAAACCGTGATTATTTAAATAATATTTTTTTAAGTTTAAAAAATAATCTTACGAGCTTCGTAAATTTCGGGATTTTGTGAAAATCACCAACTATTAGGTAAAAATTACAATCTTTTTCCAAGCGTTTTTAAAAACGACGTAATGAAACGTAATAAATTGTCTATGGTACGTTCCATTTGACAGTTCGAGTAGTAATTGTTCTATCGTGCCCCAGAATACGAAATATAGGAAACGTTCGAACTTATTAGTAGAAACGACATCTTCGAATAGAAATTACCACACTGAAAAAGTTCTATTACTTGAGAATCGGCCCCCAGATCGTTTAAAGACAAACTTTCTTTTTTTCATTAAAAAAATTAAAAATTGTTTATTTACTCAACAACAAATGGCCTTGGACTACATAACATAGGTATGTGATAAACAAAAATTTAATACCATAAAAGACAGTATTGTTGTGGAGATCTGGTGCCCGCGCTAGGTATCAAAGATCCTGTGTTGCAGGTTACCAGGTCCCCCACCCGGTGTGACACAATAAAAGGTATTAGCATGTTGATATCATGTCACAATACGATTTGTGAGTTAATTTACAAATAAAAGACGAGTAATGACTTCTTGACGACCTCCGCTCCGTGGCCTAACGGTTAGACTGCCACACCGGAGGTCCCGGGTTCTATCCCCGGTCAGGTCAAGATGGAAAATGATCTTTTTCAGATTAGCCTGGGTCTTGGATATAATGAAACCAAATATATCTGCCAAATACATATGTATATTTTCATATTATATATCACATCTTCCATTTATATATTCCATTGCACATAGTAACCACGTATAATGATGTCGTACATAAGAACACGTCTTAACACTATCGCTGCACAATAATAAGTGACGCCATCTTGGCGCGGCCTGCCATTTTATCCTAATGGTGGCGGTACAAACAGCCGTTATCAGTATTGCCATAATATTAAAATAGATACTTTTTCATCATTATATATTAATGTGTATAAATATATATGTATATTTAAATATAAATACTTGAAATCATGACATTCGGCCATCCGATAACGTGCTGTCTCCCGACGCACATACATAATAAAAATGAATTCTTTATTCTTAAGGATGTTCGACAAGGATGTACGACATTGCTTATTGACGTCAATAATTTACTTATAATTAAGTTTACCACCGCTTCCAAAGCGCAGGTAAAGAAGAAGCGGCGCAACAAACTTTACCCCTGCATTTTCTGCAAGGACGTCAATATCTACAATCATGGTCTTATAAATAAGTACAACTAGATGGTCGAGTATACGAGTACATCATCATCTCATAAACAATAATATGAAATGTCAGATTTAATTAGTTTACAATGACAATAACAAAAAGAATGTTCTAAATGTACACAATTATTTTAAATTTAATTCAATGTAAAATAGATTAGTGATAGACTATCTCATGTAAACAAAATTTTAGAATCTTAATCAACGACAATTATTTTTCTACTCAGTGACAAACAAATTGTAAATAAAGTTCGTTAACAGGGCACTTTTTTAATGTTCTTACATTAACACAGTTCTTCATACAGTTTCCATTAAATCGTACTCTTAAATCTTAATCTTAATCAATCTTAATCTTAATCACTCTTAATCTTTAAAACATGTTTAAATAATTCTAGAATCATGACATTTGTCAGTACATCTAAATCTATTTTGTATTCCATGTTTTCTAACAGTTTACAAATGCGAGAAATTATCAACAAGTAACATTATCTATTATAATTATTTTGTTAGTACATATTTCTCTAGAAAATATGACAAACAAGTAGACATTTAGTTTGCAATGCTAGTCAAGTTTACTCAAGAGATTGCCACATTTAACGTGATTGACAAGCTTGAAAATATATGATAAAGTTTAAGAAACCCAAAACATTTTTCAGTAGCAAAAATAAAACATAGTTTTATAAAATACAAAAGTAATAAAATGTAGCTGTATTGAAATATGGAAAGCACACATTGGTTGATTAACATTATATGACTAAAATTAGTAAGTATGGCAAAGGGCGCAGCATAGAATCAAAAAATGTTATTATTCTTTGAATATTTTTTTTTTTTTTAAATGATTAAATATAATTTTACTAACTTTGTTTTTTTTTTACACTTTGACATTTTAATTATTTACTTTTGGACACTGATATACTATCTGCATGTAACTTAATTTCTGGTTCTAATATTATTATAATTTTATAAATATTTGTATGCTATTTTTAATGGCAAAACATAGATGTACAATGATTTTTTTTTATAACAACTGTATCCTACGTATACCTACCTATGTTTGACAAATAAATAAATTGATTGAATGATTGATTGATAGAACACTATACAAAAATATGTTTAACTATGCATTACCTACGTCTGTCAAAATAAATTAATATGAGTAACTAAAAATGTACAACTTATTTACTGTAAATCATCATAATTTAATTGAATAAATAAATTATTCAACTTTCTTACCCTTATTTTTTTTGTTCATATTTACAACTTATTAAGATTCAATATACATTTCATAAAGACGTAGCGAATAACATGGTACTAGGTATAGTAACACTTTAAAGTAAATTAATAGAACAACGCTTCTCAGCGATCTTGACGGGGAAATTAAGTTAAAAAGTGCTCGTTTATCTATACACATCGTTGTCATAATCAAATAATAAGGCGATTACCAAAATACAGACTAGTTGCTAAAGGTAGATGTAAAGTCTCTCTCTCTCTCAGCCGAAAGACGTCCACTGCTGGACAAATTGATGTAAAGTAAAGGAAGTTAATGGACAAGCCCTTCGTTTAGCGACTCGCTGGTACTCTCATTGCCGCTGTCTGCATTGTCCCGGAGACGATAGCTGGAGCACCGTCTTCTACTTTACTGCGATCATTTTAAATCTGAAATGTATAATCTTTATCGACATAAACCGTATTATGGATTCATTACTGTATAAGTTGACTTTGAAAATCTGACTTTCTTTTAGTAAAGAAAAATAGTAATGATAGTTCTGACAAAAATAATCCTTTAGGCAGCTAATGACCATCAGGAAAGATTTCTAGATACTTGTTAAAAATGTTGAATTTATAAAGTTGAATTGTCGAAGTCAATTGACTCAAATCTCAATTTGAGTAATAAAATGCATTCAAATCTGTAGTAATATCAACGAATTATATGACTGTGTAATATTTCATTAACCATAGGTTAACTCATGTTATTCAATAAATCATTAAAAGTACAAAAACTAAAATGAATGTTATTAACTAAATAGAAATTCCAATCTCTTATCTGACCCAAAGTTAATATAACCCCAGCATAAGTAGGAAATGTAAATATAAATATTCTGATGATTGATGCCGCTCACATAAATCATCGCTCCTTACTCCTATCCAGTGAATGTATGTAGCTCACTATGTGGCACGCTTACCACCCGGTATCACTATTGACACCGTAAAAATGAGCAACATACTCACCCCTAGTCTCAAATGTATTCAGCTCATGATGTGGCGCGCTCACCACCCGGATGCACGCTCACTTTTCCGTAACATATGAGAAGCATACATTACCCACCAGTCCTATCTAGTGAATGCATGTAGCTCGCTATATGGCACGCTCACCACCCGGTGGTACTATTGACACCGTAAAAATGAGCGACATACATCACCCCCTAGTCTCGAATGTATGTAGCTCATAATGTGGCACGCTGACCACCCGGGGGTACGCTCGCCTTTCCGTAACATATAAGAGACATACATCACCCCCCATTCCTATCCAGTGAATGCATGTAGCTCATTATGTGGCACGCTAACCGCCCGGTGGCACTATTGACACCGTAGAAAATGAGTGACATACAACACCCCCTAGCTAGTCTCGAATGTATGCAGTTCATAATGTGGCACGCTGACCACCCGGAGGCACGCTCACATTTCCGTAACATATGAGAGGCATACATTACCCCTCAATCCTATCCAGTGACTGCATGTAACTCACTATGTGGCACGCTATCCACCCGGTGGCACTATTGGCACCGTAGAAAGTGAGCGACATACACCACCCCCTAACTTAACTGCATACGGCTCGTATTGTGGTACGCTCACCACTAAAATATGAGTTGCGTTCCTCGCACTCATACAATAAGAACTTTGACTAGCTTAAACATACAAATCTTTACTGTGACACATACACAGCCCATTCACATATATCGTATTGTGGCACGCTCACCAATAAAATATGAGTAGCATTCCTCACACTCATACAAAAAACAACTTTACTGGCTTAAATATACAAATCTTCACTGTGATACATACACAGACCAATCACACGTGTCTATCCCGTGTAAAAATATAACTTTCTGCTTAATCCATCAATATACTTCTACTTAATCTATCAATATACTTTGTTTGATACTCATACATTAAGAACTTTGACAACAAATCTTTGTTAACTGTGACACATACTCAGTCCAATCACACGTGTCTATCTCGTGTAAAAATATAACTTTCTATTTAATCCTTCAATATACTTCTACTTAATACATCAATAAACTTTAGTTTGATACTCATACAATAAGAACTTTGATTTGACAGCAAATCCTCGCTAACTGCGACACATACGCAGTCCAATCACACGTGTATTCCCCGTGTGAAAATTGAATTAATCCATTAATATACTTTGTTTGGTATTCATACAATAAGAAACTTGACTGGCTTAAACATACAAATCTTTACTGACTGTGACATATACACAGTCCAATCACACGTGTCTATCTCGTGTGAAAATATAACCTTCTACTTAATCCTATACTTTGTTTGGTACTCATACAATAAAACTTTGAATTGACAGCAAATCATCGCTAACTGTGACACATACACAGTCCAATCACATGGTGTATACCCCGTGTGAAAATATAACTTTCGAATTAATCCATGAATATACTTTGTTTGGTACTCATATAATAAGAAACTTGACTGGCATAAACATACAAATCTTTACTAACTGTGACACATACACAGTCTGACCACACATGTTTACCCCGTGTGAAAGTATAACTTTTTACTTAATTCATCGTAAATCCAATTGTAAAATGTAATTATACTTAACTTGTGGTGCTGTGGCATCTGAAGTAGTACCTCCGCGAACTCACATCACTATCACATGGAACCTCTTTCGTAACTCCACTGTTACATACTCAATGCACTTCGAAATCATTTGTTCATTTGTTACTGAAAATATAAAAACACCAGCAAAAGTAACTGTCGACAAAAATGGGTGTCTAAAAATAGTTTTTATTTTTCTTTTACTTTAAAAATCAGCATCCATCATCTGGATTATGGATTTAAATTGCTTTACATATATCAAGAATAATCACGCGTTATTTTATTATAAAAATAACAATAGCAAATAAGTATCAATTTTTCAAATCTATCCTTGTTTACTCTTTCGCTAAAACTAACAGGTCAAATCCGAATTTTGACAAACTTAAAATGCACCAATGTAACAATGACCCCTAAAATCATAACTGTTCAGAAATATAAAACGATTCACAAATTAAATTATTAGGATTTGTAGGTAATTCTTGTTTACTCTTTCGCTAAAACTAAAAAGTCAAATCCGAATTTTGACAAACTTAAAATGCACCAATGTAACAATAACACATTAAATCATAACTGTTCATAAATATAAGACGATTCACAAATTAAATTCATAGGAATTGTAGGTAATTGACCGACGATTGTCCTGGTACCCTCACTTATACTAATATTGAATTAGATTATTTATTTGGATATTTAAAATTTAATTGTCTTATAAAGGTTAAGGTACTTTAACCCAATTAGATTCCCAACAGAGTAACTATTTTTATTAATTGTTAATGTATATTAGAACTACTTTAAAACAACACAGAAACCAATCCTACAAGCCTGAAAATACTATAATACAAATAGAAGAAAAATAAAAAAGTATCTCCTCGTAATCTCATGAAAACTACGAGTAAAATTACGACAATTAAATAAAAGTCTCGATATGTATCCTTTGTAATTACGTGAAGTCAAAAAGGTAACGGAGTGGTTGAAATGTCTAAACTATGATCAAATAGATTTATTGATTTAAAAAAAAACTATATGTACTGAGTAACATTAAACAACAATTGTTTTTAATAATACCACAAAGTAGTTAAAATAGTAATCTGTGATAATACTATTGCTATACATTACAACATGTCAAGGTTATCAGAGAGTAGCACCGATCAAACGCTTGATGAGCTTTTATGTGCGCGTAAGACAAATCCGTACTGTCGGGGAGTGGCCCCGTCTCAGTACAACCTATGATTACCCACACACAACACAAATATATAAAAAAATCTTACCATAAACCATACCAAATGCTATCGGAAAGTAGCTCCGATCGAACGCTTAGCAGGTATTAACGTGTACAAAGTGGACACAATACGCACTATCAGGGAGTGGCCCTGACCAAGTACAAAATTAATGTACACCTATATACACTGAATACAAGTCTAGTTACTTTAAAATATTTTAATATCATATACTCATAATTTAATTTATGTGTTTTAATAAATTGTATAGTAGGTACTTTAGCACACCAAGGTTATCAGAGAGTAGCCCCGATCAAACGCTTGATGAGCCAGTTCACATGCGTACAAGGCGAACATAATTTGCACTGTCGGAGAGTGGCCCCGACCAAGTACACCCCATGATCACCCATATACAACATATAAAACACCTTGTAATGAACCATACCAAGTGCTATCGGAGAGTAGCTCCGATCGAACGCTTAGCAGGCATGAACGTGTATAAAGTGGACACAATATGCACTATCAGGGAGTGGCCCCGACCAAGTACAAAATTAATGTACACTTATATACACTGAGTATATTCTAGATACATTAAAATATTTTAATCTTTAATAATGTATTAAGGTACTAAAACTGCTGTAAAATATTAAAATGTAAGGCGATTTAGACAAGAAAAAGAACACCATTTTGAAAGACATTTTCGTATTTAAAAATTAAAAAATTTTCACGTACCTTCTTATACTTGGGCTCGTTCCCGCTTCTGAGATATAATGAAACCAAATATATCTGCCAAATACATATGTATATTTTCATATTATATATCACATCTTCCATTTATATATTCCATTGCACATAGTAACCACGTATAATGATGTCGTACATAAGAACACGTCTTAACACTATCGCTGCACAATAATAAGTGACGCCATCTTGGCGCGGCCTGCCATTTTATCCTAATGGTGGCGGTACAAACAGCCGTTATCAGTATTGCCATAATATTAAAATAGATACTTTTTCATCATTATATATTAATGTGTATAAATATATATGTATATTTAAATATAAATACTTGAAATCATGACATGGATGTTTATCTATATATGTATTTGTCATAAAATATAGTATTGTTGAGTTAATCTATATCTAGATATTAACTCAACGATACTATATTTTATGACAAATACATATAATAAAACAGTAAAAATATTTTGTCTGTACATTTTGTATTTTTGACTGAAATGGATAGAGGGACACTTAAAAAGAATAATTGTTGCGGACAGCGCGCAACAAAACCAGACCATTCAGCGAGTCCCTATATTCCCGACGCGCCCTTGCTGAGTTGTGTGGCTCCCCTGCTGTCGAGCAACGGCTTTCACGACGACACGGACTGTATCTCTTAGGTACTGCGCCTCGCTGACCCCACAGAACCAGGAAACTTTACCACGGCACTCAAATAAGAACACTTTTTTCCTTTTCTTCCTTTTATTTCTTCACTTCACAACACACGAACGACGAAGCCATACAAACGTGTCCTGTTTATATAGCCTCGTCGGCCGGCTAATGGTGGGAAACATCAAAACCCCTCCCCCCACTATTCGGCTTACATTTTCACAACTACCCTCTATATACAATATTTGGCCACGACCCCGTTCTTTGTTTACATACATTAACTTCTTCCTGTTTCAGACCGGGATACTTAATTATCCCAGTCCCAAACCGGGATAGCACATACTCTTAACCGGCTGGGGAATAAAAGTCACCAAATTCAAACTTTTATTTGTAAACATTACATATTATATACATTTCATAGGGGCGGGCCATTCTATATTCAGTTATATCTATTTTATACTCTATATATGGGCTATACTAGCCTAATAACATAATCTAACTAACCTAATTTGGGCAAAGCCTTTATCTTTATTTACATTAAAATACATAAGAAAAACTCTAAGTTTAAAGGCACCCTATTGGAAGTTTACCGTAACGTGACCGCGGGTAGTTAAACATTAGCTACATTAAATTTATTAATTCGGCTGTCCGTAACAGTCTCTCCCCGTCGAAGGCTCCCTGCCGCAGACCTCATCAGCAATCGGCAGGACAGCCAGGTTTCCCGCAGGACGCCGGAACACGCCGCTTGCCGTCCTCACTGTGCAATTGCGAACCTCACCATCGGGGCCGGGATGAACTGCTATGACAATCCCTCTTGGCCAAAGATTTCGGGGTAGACTCTTGTCTACCACCACCACCAAATCGTCCACCGCTATTTTCCTCTGTTGTCTGTTGGGTGCATCATTGCGGGGTACTAGTAGGGGTAAGTACTCGCGCACCCATCGCCGCCAAAACTCATCCGCTAGGCCTTGGGCAGCCCGCCATGTCTTGCGGTCCGCCGGCTCACACGGGCCTAGTGTAGGCAGACCCATGGAGCTTCCCAGTAGAAAATGATTAGGTGTTAGCGCTTCGGGGTCGTCTCTCGTTACAGGCACGTGGGTCAGGGGACGTGCGTTCACCGTGAACTCTACCTCGGCAAGCAAAGTTTGTAGAACTTCTTCTTTAGGATGTTTCTCCGTTAATACTATTTTCAGAGCTCGCTTTACTGTCTGAATCATCCTTTCTGCTAGCGCCCCGTCACTATGAGCGGGGGAACGCGCGGGGGGCGGGGTGGCCGACCCTCGCTCCGCCGGGATGACATGAGTCAGTCGGCAAACAACGTCAAATGTGTATGTAACGTATTCTCAATCCTTTATTTTCCTTTTCTCTAATTCATTAAAAAAAATATCTTTTTCACTTCTCATGCTCGGAAAGTGCTTATTTGTGCAGGATATAGGCTGCACAAAATCGAATTTTGTGCACAAGGGCATTAACGTATCTACTCATAAATGTATCTATATTAAGGCAAAGAAAATGAGCCATACAGCCAAACACGATAAAAAGTTCATAGATAAAATTTGTTATTTTATAATATTTACTTTTAATTTATTTGCCTTATGTGTTTTTTAAGACATAAAATATATTAAAATTTAAATTGAAGTACGGTAGGTTATTTAATTAATTTAAGAAAAATATTATTACAAAATTAATTTAATAGTAGGCTGTATAGGTCTGCAGCCCAAGCCTATCAATGTCGTAAGATTAAAAAATAAAGTGGCGGGAAACAGCTCTTGTTTTTTGTGCGTTTAATATGTAATTTCTTCAATTTTATTTATTTCCTCGCAATCGAAGTGAAAAGCAGAGTTTATAACTCGTCCACAAAACGATTTTTATCCTCGACATTACTATCAGCCCTCGCCTTCGGCTCGGGCTGCTAAAAGTCTCGGATAAAAATGATTCGTTTTGTGCACTTGTTGTAAAATCTACTATTTGACGCGCGCGAGCGACGCCAGGAATAAGTCAAATATTGTTGGTCCTTTGTACAAAACCAACCATAAAAGAAAACATCATATTAACTTATTACTGTTTGAAAAAGGTGAATTTCATCATTATTGCCTCATAAAAAATTTAAGTAAATTACTTAGACCTCAGTTAACAAAACATAACGGAAAAATATATTTTTGTGATGAGTGCATGATATTTTTTAATACTGAACAAAAATTAAATGACCATATTTGTGGTGGGGTTCGAACAGTTATACCTGAACCAGGAACTGTAATTCAATTTAAACATTTCGAAAGAATGCAAGATATGCCATTTGTTATATACGCTGATTTTGAATCTTTATTAGTAAAACCCGAATCAAAAAATAACGACTCGAAATGTACATTTATCATGCAGAAACATGTCCCAGCAGCATTTGGTTATTACATCGTGTGTTCTTTTGATAGCTCTCTCAATAAATATGTGTCTTATCGCGGGAAAGATTGCATAGAAAAGTTTTTGAAATTTCTTGGTAAAGACGTAAAAAAAATACATAAGATTTTAAAAAATACAATTCCTATGAGTCCATTAACACCTGATGAGCAAGATAACTTTAATACATCAAAATATTGTTTCCTCTGCGAACAATTGTTACTTGATGACAAAGTAAAAGATCATTGCCACCTAACAGGAACATACCGTGGTGCTGCTCATTCGTATTGTAACCTAAAATATCAGTTACCAAAATTTATTCCAGTATTTTTTCATAATTTATCCGGATACGATAGCCACTTATTTATTCGTGAGTTAGGTGAAATGCAGGGCAACTTAAAGGTCATCGCAAAAAACAAGGAAAATTACATATCATTTACAAATTTTTTTAACACAGGTTCTCAGGAATTTCCGGTTTCAGGAATTTCAGGAAGGACCGGTGCGATTTGTGGATTCATTTAAATTTTTAGGTACTAGTTTAGAAAAACTTGCTGCAAACTTAAATGAAAATGACTTTAAGCACTTATCATTTTTTTTTCCCGGGGAAAAAGCACTTTGATCTAGTTAGACGGAAAGGTGTGTACCCTTACGAATATATGACTAGTTGGGATTCATTTAAAGAACTTAGTTTACCATCGCGGGATTGCTTCTATAGCCATTTAACTAATGACTGTGTTTCAGAGTCTGACTATCGTCATGCACATCACGTTTGGAAAACATTCTGTTTAAAAGATCTCGGTGAATATACGGACTTGTACCTCAAAACAGATGTAATTTTACTGGCAGACATTTTTCAAAATTTCCGTAGAACTTGTAAAGCAAATTATAAATTAGACCCAGCATTTTACCTAACTGCACCGTCATTAAGTTTTGACGCAATGTTATTGATAACTAAAGTAAAACTTCAACTTATAAATGACCTAGAAATTATACGTATGATACAAAAGGGTATTCGCGGAGGAATCTGTTTATGTTCTACTAGATATGCAAAGGCAAATAACAAATATTTGGATAATTATAATTCATCCTTACCCGATAACTATTTGCTGTATATAGATTGTAATAATTTGTATGGTTATGCTATGTGTTCTTATTTACCCTATTCAGATTTTACGTTAATGAACCAATCCGAAATTAATGAACTTAATATTCTTAGTGTACCTGATGACTCACAATATGGTTATATCCTGGAAGTCGATCTTGAATATTCTGCAAATCTCCACGATGCTCATAATGACCTGCCATTTTGCCCTCAAAAATTTACACCACTTGCATCTAAATCTCCGAAATTAATACCTAACTTATACGATAAATTTTATTATGTGATTCATTATGTTCATTTAAAAACATGTGTGCGACACGGATTGATATTAAAAAAAATTCACAGAGTAATAAAATTTAAACAACATCCATTTTTAAAACAGTACATTGATTTGAACACAAAGTTACGTCAAAAGGCTGAGTCAACATTTGAACAGGATTTTTTCAAATTATTAAATAATAGTGTTTTTGGAAAAACACTAGAAGATTCCGAGAAAAGAGTTAATATTCATTTAGTAAATCAATGGACTGATACAAGAAACAAAACAAATAAAACATACTCAGCTGAACAACTAATATCAAAACCAAATTTTCACAGCTGTACTATCTTTTCAGAAAATTTTGTAGCTGTCCAAATGAGACCTGAGTCAGTTATTCTAGATAAGCCTATTTACGTAGGGTTTACAGTATTGGAAATGTCTAAACACCATATGTATGATTTTCACTATTCTATTATGAAACCATTCTATGGGAAAAGTTTAAAGCTTTGTTACACGGACACTGACAGTTTTTTATATTCCATTGAAACTAAGGACGTATACTCTCTCAGCCGCCGAAAGACGTCCACTGCTGGACAAAGGCCTCCCCCAAGGATTTCCATAACAACCGGTCCTGCGCTGCCCGCATCCATGCGCATCCCGCGACCTTCACCAGGTCGTCGGTCCACCGAGTGGGAGGCCTGCCAACACTACGTTTTCCGGTTCGTGGTCGCCACTCGAGAACTTTTCTGCCCCAACGGCTATCTGTTCTACGAGCTATGTGCCCCGCCCACTGCCACTTAAGTTTCGCGATTCTGCGGGCTATGTCGGTTACTTTAGTTCTCCTACGGATCTCCTCATTTCTGATTCGATCACGCAGAGAAACTCCGAGCATAGCGCGCTCCATCGCCCTTTGGGTGACCTTGAGCCTTCTTATAAGGCCCATAGTAAGCGACCACGTCTCTGTTCCGTATGTCATTCAGCTGGCAACACACACTGGTCAAAGACCTTAGTCTTGAGACACTGCGGTATTTTGGACGAGAAGATATCGCGAAGCTTCCCGAACGCTGCCCAGCCGAGTTGGATTCGACGGTTGACCTCTTTCTCGAAGTTGGACTTACCTAACTGAACTGTTTGTCCCAAGTATAGATAATTGTCAACAACTTCGAGTGTAGAGTCTCCAACCTTCAGAGGAGTGGGTGCGACACGGATATTAAACATAATTTTCGTCTTGTCCATGTTCATTTTTAGACCCACTTGTTGAGAGGCTCTACAGAGGCCATCGAGCATTGTGCCTAGGTCTTCCAAGGTCTCAGCCATGACTACGATATCGTCAGCGAATCGAAGGTGAGTGAGGTACTCGCCGTTGATATTGATGCCGAGTCCGCTCCAGTCCAGAAGCTTGAAAACATCTTCCAGGGCGGCGGTGAACAGTTTCGGAGATATCACGTCTCCCTGTCTCACCCCTCGCTGCAACTGGATAGGTTTGGAGCCTTGATCCTGGAGACGGACCGACATGGTGGCGTTTTCGTACAAACACTTCAGCGCTTCGATATATCGAAGGACGTATACAAAGATATAAAATGTTTTTTTCAATTATACTTTGACACGAGTAATTATAAGAATAACAACCAGTATGGAATCATATAGGCTGGCCTGTGGTGTGGCCCTAGAATAGCACCAACCCATCTCTTCCCGTGGGTGTCGTAAGAGGCGACTAAGGGATCTAAAACACCGGAGGATGGGCAGCAGCATCTTTCCGCGTACTATGACATCACACTGCGATCGCCAACCCGCCTGCCAAGCGTGGCGATTACGGCAAAACCCCCCTATGGTTGATACACCCACAACACGGCCCCTAGTCCCCGGCGGCCCCGCTATCCCGGACTCTGGTAGCGGTCACGGTAACGGCGGGGCAGGGGGTGCTAAGAATCCCCGGCAGATGCCAGGCTACCAACCCCGACGACCCTTGGCCCTGGCAACTTACAACACGTGCACACTGCGGACCGACGAGAAACTCGCTGAACTGGAGGAAGAATTGAGCAGGTTACGATGGGATATTGTAGGATTATGTGAAGTCCGAAGAGAGGGGGAGGACACCATGATCCTCAAATCCGGAAACCTGCTCTATTTCCGGGAGGGCGACCAACTGTCCCAGGGTGGTGTCGGGTTTATCGTCCACAGGTCCCTCGTCAACAACGTGGTCCAGTTCGAGAGTGTTTCGGCGAGGGTAGCGTACCTTGTACTCAGAATCACCAAACGGTATTCGTTGAAGGTAATACAAGTATACGCACCGCCCTCATATCGCTCCGACGACGAGGTAGAGACTATGTATGAGGATATTTCTAGAGCCATACATAGCTCCCAGGCCCACTATACCGTTGTGATGGGGGACTTTAACGCGAAACTGGGTAAACGAAGCGATGATGAGCTGAGAGTGGGGAATTTTGGATATGGAACGAGGAATGCACGTGGTCATCTGCTGGCCGGCTTTATGGAGAAGGAGGGCCTCTTTATGATGAACTCCTTCTTCAAAAAGCCAAAACAGCGAAAGTGGACATGGTTGCATCCTAATGGCGTTACAAAAAATGAGATTGACTTCATCTTGTCGACGAAGAGGCACATATTCAATGATGTCTCTGTGATCAATGCCGTAAAAACAGGAAGCGATCACCGATTGGTAAGAGGCATATTGAATCTTAGAATAAAACTCGAAAGGTGTCGACTGATGAAGTCTACGCTCCGACCAGCGCCTATCCAGCTCCAAAACCCCGAGAGCTTTCAGCTCGAGTTGCAGAATCGCTTCGAATGCCTGGGAGACTGCGAAAATCTGGACGATTATAATGACAGGTTTGTGCAAATTGTCCAAACAGCTGGGTCTAAGGCCTTCAAAACCCGCTGTTCAAAAGGAACCAAAAAGATCTCGGACCTCACCAACAAACTCATGGAAGAAAGACGAAACTTGGTTCTTCAGTCCTCTGACGATGCTGCTCAGTATCGACGTCTAAACAGACAGATCTCCAAGTCCCTAACGCGCGATTTACGCCAATTCAATACTGACCGTATTGAAGAGGCGATTAAGCGAAATAAGGGCTCAAAAGTGTTTGCAAGGGATCTGTCTGTTGGTCAAATCCAACTGACCAAGCTGAAGACTGAGGATGGCAGAATCATTTCGTCGAAGCCAGAGCTGTTGGAAGAGGTTGAGAAGTTCTACGGACAATTATACACCAGCGTACGCGCACCTGTCAGTAATCTGGCCAAAGATCCAAGAGCCAGATTGACCCGACACTACACCGAAGATATCCCGGACGTCAGCCTATACGAGATTAGAATGGCTCTCAAACAGTTAAAAAACAATAAGGCACCGGGTGATGATGGAATCACGGCTGAGCTTCTGAAAGCAGGTGGAACACCGGTATTAAAAGCTCTTCAGAAGCTATTCGATTCCGTCATACTCGAGGGACAAACGCCTACGGCATGGCACAGAAGTGTGGTGGTACTTTTCTTCAAAAAAGGCGACAAAACCTTATTGAAGAATTATAGGCCTATCTCACTTCTGAGCCATGTCTACAAACTGTTTTCGAGAGTCATTACGAATCGTCTCGCTCGCAGGTTCGACGACTTCCAGCCTCCCGAACAAGCCGGTTTCCGAAAAGGCTTTAGTACCGTAGACCACTTACATACGCTGCGGCAGATTATACAGAAGACTGAGGAGTATAATCAGCCCTTATGCTTGGCGTTTGTGGACTACGAGAAAGCCTTCGATTCGATCGAGACCTGGGCTGTGCTACAGTCTCTCCAACGGTGCCAAATTGACTATCGATATATCGAAGCGCTGAAGTGTTTGTACGAAAACGCCACCATGTCGGTCCGTCTCCAGGATCAAGGCTCGAAACCTATCCAGTTGAAGCGAGGGGTGAGACAGGGAGACGTTATATCTCCGAAACTGTTCACCGCCGCCCTGGAAGATGTCTTCAAGCTTCTGGACTGGAGCGGACTCGGTATCAATATCAACGGCGAGTACCTCACTCACCTTCGATTCGCTGACGATATCGTAGTCATGGCTGAGACCTTGGAAGACCTAGGCACAATGCTCGATGGCCTCTGTAGAGCCTCTCAACAAGTGGGTCTAAAAATGAACATGGATAAGACGAAAATCATGTCTAATATCCGTGTCGCACCCACTCCTCTAAAGGTTGGAGACTCTACACTCGAAGTTGTTGACAATTACGTATACCTGGGACAAACAGTTCAGTTAGGTAAGTCCAACTTCGAGAAAGAGGTCAACCGTCGAATCCAACTCGGCTGGGCAGCGTTCGGGAAGCTTCGCGATATCTTCTCGTCCAAAATACCGCAGTGTCTCAAGACTAAGGTCTTTGACCAGTGTGTGTTGCCAGTGATGACATACGGAACAGAGACGTGGTCGCTTACTATGGGCCTCATAAGAAGGCTCAAGGTCACCCAAAGGGCGATGGAGCGCGCTATACTCGGAGTTTCCCTGCGTAATCGAATCAGAAATGAAGAGATCCGTAGGAGAACTAAAGTAACCGATATAGCCCGCAGAATCGCCAAACTTAAGTGGCAGTGGGCGGGGCACATAGCTCGCAGAACAGATAGCCGTTGGGGCAGAAAAGCTCTCGAGTGGCGACCACGAACCGGAAAACGTAGTGTTGGCAGGCCTCCCACTCGGTGGACCGACGACCTGGTGAAGGTCGCGGGTTGCGCATGGATACGGGCAGCGCAGGACCGGTCGTTGTGGAAATCCTTGGGGGAGGCCTTTGTCCAGCAGTGGACGTCTTTCGGCTGAGAGAAGATGGAATCATATGTCAAAATAAAAAAATACCTGGGCTCTTTAAAGATGAGTTCGGAGGAGATCTGCTTTTGGAATTTGTGGGTCTGAGGTCAAAGCTATATTGTATTAAAACTCAAAAAAAGGTCATAAAAAAAGCTAAAGGTGTCAAGAAATCTGAAATAAAAACCCTTAATATAAAAGATTATAATGATGTTTTGTTGTATAATAAATCTCTGCGGAAAAAAAACGTATTATTTAAATCTCTTAAACATGAACTTTTCACACAATCAGTAGAAAAAGTTGCACTCTCAGCTAACGATGATAAACGTATTATGCTAAAAAATAAAATTGATACCTTATCTTGGGGTCATCAATCAAGTTGGTTTTAAAATATAATGTTATAGTTACTTTTATGTACGTCCGCAGTGGTTGATGGAAACGGATAAAATATTTGATTTACTGTAATTTAAGATAAACTTGTGCATATCTTGCTGAAGATTCTATTTTGTTAATCGTCTATTTTCATTATAAAAGTATACTTACTAAAATCAAAAATTGATACCTACCATATCTTTGGGTCATTAATCTAGTTTGTTTTTAAATATTATAATGTTATTGTTACAATTTTGTATGTCGATGGAAACGAATAAAATATCTAATTTACTGTACTATGTGTATATCTTTAATGAAGAATTTATTTTGTTTTTTTTTTATAATAAATACCTATAATACTATATTTAGTTGTTTCCTTTCATATTACTCACCTGCATGATTCTGAAATCCGATCCAAGACACGTGTTGTGATTACCAAACATGTCTCAACGCGCCGTTTGAGTGTCTTTTCATATTAATAATTTGAATTCATTACTGTTAAGAAGCTAATTATTAAAAAATAAAAAACACGACTGACAACTCACATAACCTATGTCATTCGGAGAAATGCAAGGAATCAAAAAATACCTCTCACATCAAAATCTATTAAGCTTTTCAGGAGTTATGGTGGAATAAAGAAACTTACATACATACATACATCAACCCTGAAAACAAAACACTCCTTTTTTGTTCAGTCGTGTAAAAAGGTTTTTAATTTTCTGATTTATCTCAATTTCCTTATACATACATTCTTTAAACACGTCTTTATCCCTTACGGGGTAGACATCATTAATAAGTTTAATAGCCCAACTAATAAAAATATTATTTTTGTTATTTGATACAAGGCTCAAGTGACGAGGCGGCGCGCGACAAGTCTGTACAAGTTTTCTAACTTACACGTGCACTTCTATTTTGTAACACAATCATACCTATTTAAACTCTGTTTGTTATCGATTATGTATTCAATTGTAGTTTTGTGAGCGAGAGAATCAGTGCATTTTCACCAAAGTTTTAATTCGCGGATACTCTCTATCAAGTTTGGTAAGTAGAAAACCTATTCTAATAAAACTAATAGTATATTTTGTGATTACTTTAATAATATAGAGGTATAATGTATTTTTTTTGTTTTCAGATCATGTCCGACTCTCAAGAAACCTGCATTTTATGTTCACAAGACGGACAGGACCCTAACGCAGGGATTTCACAATACTTCAACGAAATAGCATTCAATAACCGGGCTGCTGAGCTGAGGAAATTGGAGCAGAAAAAGGACGCTGCACTAAAGAAAAGCAGAATTGCATCGTCATCCTACGTCATAAGAAAGGGGCGGAAAGGAATCCGGAAGATTAAAATCCAGATCCTGGATTTAGAGAACGAGCCTTCGCCTGCATACAGTGTTTTGTCTCCAACGCAAAGCCAAGGCGAGGCGAAGAGCAATGTGGCGATAAGTGCACAATATGTGATCAGTGACGCATTTGACGAAATATTGGACCTCACAGAAAACTTAGTTAGTAAGATAAGTAAAAAACTTACTAGTGATAATTTTAATTAAGTTTGTAAAATATTTTGTTAGTTAGTACCATACCTATGTGTAAATAAAATAAAATAAATGTAAATAAAGTAGTGTGTTTAAATAAAATAAAATAAAGTATTACATAATATTTTTTTTAATTTAAGAATATATTAACTAAGAAATAAAAAAAATAAAATGCATTAATCTTGTTTTATTTTCAATCTCAAACCTTAACATAAAAACATATTGTTATACACTAGTATTAAGACTCACACATACACACATACTATTAAAATCCTATATACACTATTTTCTAACATTCATTGCAAAACTAAAGATTTTCAAAGTACCATTTCTTTATACAAATAACATTTTTTAGCGCACAAAATTTCTTATGACTTAAACAATTGAAGCTACATTGATTTTTACAGTAGTTTGCATATAAAGTCGAAAAATTAGGACTTCCTTTGTCTTCTACGTCAATCAAATCACAACCATTACATAATTCTCTAATCCATTTCTGTTTTTCAAGACCTTTCATTATAATAATTTTATTTAGCATTAACGGCACAATAATTCTCTTAAATTCTCTAAAGTCAATGTGACCTTCACTCCAAGTGATTCCTCTCTGTCGCTCGAGGTATCGAACCGTCTTCTTTTCTTCCGGAGATAATGTAGTATATGCATATGGAGGTTTAATTAGAAAAACCTGAGTGAAATGATCAGTAGATAATGCAAACTCTTTAATTATAAATTTATTACAGCGATCCTTAAATCCTTGCACATCAACGAAAATAGTGGAGTTCATGATATTTTACGAACAATGTTGCTTAGAGGTCTATATTCGACTATACAGTCATTCAAAATTAGACAATATGCTGATGTCTGATCTGGTATCTCTTTATCGCACTCTAGTTCGAGGCGAATGTTGATCACCGGTCCTGTTTTAATATTATCGTTCTGTCTGGAACAGTCTATCACGAATAATGGTGCGAAATTTTTAAACTCTTGTGCAGTCAACAACGCGTTGCATGGGCGGTTATAATAAGACTGCTGAAAATTTACATATTGCTCGTATATTAATGCATAGTTATGATATGAAAAGTTGGTGTTGTAACTTTCGTACGGGTAATATGTAGAGTTTAAAAACTTTGACATCTCGCATATTGCAGTGATCGAACCGAGACATATCGTTCATACTGTTGTTTTTTCTGTTTGTTTGTAAACCTAAAATGACATATCTCGGTTTTTCAATTTGTGACGAAGTTTTAATTGACCAAGTGTGTTTTGTAGTCTTTGGTAACAAAGGGTACTCATAAAGATCCCAGTTTCTATACACTAATTGAATGGGTCTGTCTTTTTCGAGTACTTTAAGTAAATTAATTCTTTCTTTATCCGATACTTTAACGTGAGGAACTCGCCAGACAATCTTTTTTATATCAATACTTTCAACCTCTTCGCCACTGTTTAGCTTTAAAGCATTAAGGTTAGTATTACTTCGTAACAACACAAGTTCGTGTTTGCAATTGACAATTATTTTTTTATAATCTTCTGCAAAACCTAGTATATTGCTGAGAGGTATTGAAGCAGCAAAATGACCTGCAATTTCATTTTTTGTACCGTGTATATCCCAACCCCACACTTTGGATACCTTTGCCTCGTCTGTGTTCATAGACACCAGGGCTTTCATAGTAGTAGTTATACCAGCATTCTTCACTTTGTCTATTTCAATACCGTTCAATTCATATGTTATATCTTGAAAAAGGAATAGAAGAGGGTTGTTGGTAAAATGTACTGCTTGAACTGCTTCTTTCTTCTCAACGTTGATAACATTTACCACGGCTTCAACATACAAGGTACTTGCACATGGAAGCACATATAAATCTTGTTGGTTTATAGGTATCCGAATTTCATCATTTATATTGAAAGTAGTGATATATGGTTTGTAAGAATGAATTTCTATGCCGTCTATGGAGTTATCATAAGCGGGTGGGTTAGTAATGTTTAAAATACTCATTTTAGTAATCCAATCGATTTGAGAAAATAAATATTGGCAGCTGTCAATTTCTTCTTTTTATCACGAGTATGTGTAGTCTTCTTGATTGCCCGATGGGTACTAATCTTTTGAATACATGTAGTAGAGTATTTATTGTAGTCAATCATATTTTCTTCAAATGTAAGTACAGTTGAATTTGCTCTCCGCAAAAATTGATTAAATCGTTATTTATATCCAATATTCTAATATTTATACTATTCACCGTGCTTCTATTTACCGGAAAATAGATCGTATTTTTTGGAATTTCTATTATTCGGTAGCCTGGAGGAATATTCAAAGCAAATTCGTGAATTATATGACTTGATTTTCCATTAATGTAGGAACCTCCAGAAATGTCACATTCAACCCGGAGCACAGTTGTAGGAAGAATGTTCACTGGCAATAAAGACTTATGCCATATATCCTTCATTAGTAAAGTCTTACCGTAACCCAGTAAAGGTCCAATAGAATTTAGTTTTTCAAAGTGAATATCCTTAGAGCAGAATATCGACAGCTTCAATGTAGTATTGTTGCACAATAACTTGAAAACACAATTCTTTACTTTTGATTGTATGAACTCGCTAATGTCTTGGAGTTCATACGCTCCTTCAGGAATTTCAACCACCTCGTCAATGCCATAATAAAATTTATTATTTGTAATTGTAATATTTGGTATAGAATTAAAAGTAGAGAAATGTAAAAGAGAGCACTCGTATTTACCATCGAGTTCCAATGGGGGTGAATAGTTCGTTGTTAGTACTGAGCTGTTTCCAGTTATAGACAGAGTGAAAGACATATTTGAAATGATGTTTTATTTAACAGTAATAACTGTTATATACAATATTGACACCAAAAGTCTTGCAAAAATTTTAAACATAAATGTCCACAGTTCACAGTATCAAAGTTTTGAAACCTAGTATAATTATAATTTATATCACTAACATTCAAATATTTCACTAATTCATTGGGTGGTCTTAAATTACCAAAACTATCAAAATATTCACAATAATTATTAATTTTTGCAAAGGCTACCCAGTGAGTTCCATTATTATTGTGACTGTCTAAGTTTAATATTCCACACTCTATCGGTTTTGGTTTACGTGGTAATCTATCTCTCATATACACACCACGAAAGTAGGGAATATTTTTAGCGTATTTAATAATATCGATATTCGTAAGAGCACGTTTGGGTAGCCTTCTTATTAGTTTTTTGTAGATTTTAAAAATAATCCACTTCCTTTTTTATATGGTTTAAGATAAAATCCTTTTCCAACCGCAATAGCCTCCATTGTTTTGTTATGACGTTCAGATTCTTTGAAATTTTGTTGAGCAATTTTACAATCATTAATCGTTTTAGCTATACCAGCAGCACCTCCTGCTAAAGCGCCTAGTGCTGATAAACCCGCAAAAATTGGTATTAAAGGTAAAATGCCTCCTGTTTTTGGAATTGGTATTATTCTTGGTAACCGAACGTGGCATGTCTTTGGAAACAATTTTTTTGCTGCCTCATAAGCATATTTAATAGCAGTTTTATTATCCTTTGATTTCAGTTTCTTTATTTGTGAACTAATTTTTGACACAATGGTTTTAAATTTTTTTATACCAGCACCTGATTTTACTTTTGCTTTCATAACTTTGTTAACTATCCACGATGCCAACTTCTCTCCTTTGCTAGCATCCTTAGAATGTAATCGCTTCTTTGCCATTTTAATTAGTTGAAGATCTGCTTTGTGACGAACGGATAATTCTGGATTGTTGTATGCAATATCGTGATATTTACAAGCTTCGTCTAATTTGTTAATACCTTTATCACCTCTCAACAACCTCTCTTGTAATCTTGTGCCTGGTCCACAATAGTTGTAACCTGGCAAGTGAAGCTCGAACGGAATATTGTTTATCAAGTTATTCACAAGTCCACCTCCTTTCATTTCTTGTTATATAATGAACAAAACATGAGTTTCTAACACTTATATATTATGATACAATAGAATTTCTATCTACCCAACTGTTTTCTTCATCAGGAAGTCCTAACCATTTTACAAACAATTTATTACCTTTTTTCCTTATAACTTTTTCAATTAAGTATACATTCGGATACTTAGTTTTTTGCAATTCTTCTTGATAGAACGAACCCAATATATTTTGTTTACGTTGGTCTTGAATTAAATATGTAACTGGTTTAGTATTGTTAACCTTTTTGATGGTGAAAATTTCAGTAGACCAATTAGGTGTAAAACCTTTTGCAAAACAACTCTTGTGTTTGCTTATTCTTACATGATCACCTTTTTTAAATTTATTTTTGGATTATTTACATCGTTTTTCTCGAAAATTTGTAATGTTTTCTTTTACTAGATTTTCATTTTTTGTATTACAGGTTTGAACTTAGTAACACTATGTTTCTGATGATTATACGAGAATAAAACATCATTTAAAGTTTTCCCTATCCATTTATAGTTACCATTATAACTGAAACATTTATACAATTTATTCTTCAATGTTTTAATCAGCCTTTCTACAATTGAAGCCTTTTTTGTTGAGTACGATGAATAGTGGTTAATTTTCATTAACTGCATTTGTTTTTTAAATACATCGTTATAAAACTCTGTGCCTCTGTCGGTTTGTAGGTTTTTAGGAATGCGTCCACTTTCGCTGATAATTTGAGTAAATGCATTGAGAACATCTTTCTTCGATTTAGTTTTTATAGGAATCGACCATGCATATTTTGAGAAACCATCAATTACAGCTAAAATGTAAGCGTATCCATTATTATATTTTTTTAATGATTGAAAATCGCCCAGGTCCGCTTGCCATAAGTCATCTATTCCTTTCAAGATCACACTACGACGATCAAAATTTCTGCGTGCCGATCTATGAATTTCATTTACCACTTGTTGTTTTGCCATTTTGTACTTTGATCATTTTATTAATGTAGTCTTTTGTATAAAACTTTTTTTCGAACTGATGAAGGTTATCTGCAACATCCGCTTTTATTGCTTTTATTAGAGAGGTGATTTCATCAGCGATCTTTTCATCAACATATTTTTTGTTAACAGCATCATCATGTGCTACTGGTTCCTGAACACCTCTCAATCGAGATGATTTTAAATCAAAATCTCCGGTGTCTGATCTTACTAGGTGATTAGTTGAACACTCTAATATTTGTGACAAACGAAGTCTTTTATGTACATGGTGGCCGAATTTATCAACATTCATTTTGGATCGAAGTCGGTCACAGTGCAATAATGAATGAATCAAGTAGGTTGTGGATATATCAATTTATAGTACCATTTTCGCGTAGTTCTTCAATAATTGAAATTATTTCGTTATCCAAACCTGTGTTACCCGCATCTTTTGACGCTATTAATAATTTTAACCTTTCTACGAGTTCATTGGGGTCATCCCAGTAAATGTAGTCAGTATTTTTTTTAAATTTCTTTTTAAGCATCAATCCTTCACCTGCGCTTACATCATCAGTATTACTGAAAGAAGATGTTGAAGGTTTTCGTAGTCTAAAAAGCGGTTTGATGATGTTTAAGTACTTCCGTCCTTTATTAGATTTAATTGGTTTACTAGGATCGAAATCGCGACGATGGGCATTTGTAGATATTAACATGGCTTTATATTCTAGACAATCATTATCAGTCACTACGTCTAAATTTGGTACTTTCTTTAACAATAACTCCCGCAACCCTGGCGTTAGTTGATAATCATGTCCTGCTACGGATATAAGTTGATCATTTATATTTACACGTGCGGAACCCATCATTAATTTACCGCGTTCTTTTCTAACGCCAAAAGGTACGTCATTAAATATATCAGAGGAAAGTGACCATGATGAAGTATTTTGAATAGGACTAGGTATTGACTCAATGGTTTTATACGATACATCACTGGTATTTAAATTGCTAGAGTTTCCAGAGTTTTCTAAACTAATATCTTCATCAGAATCATCTTCAGATTCATTTTTTGGAGAAATACTGTTTCTCAGAGTATTGTTGAAACGCGATTCGGGTGATGGAATTTGCTCTTTAACAAAATTATTTTTCGTGTTGTCATCTACTGCTTCTATTGGTTTGATTTTATGGTTTCCATCCTTAATGAATTGATGCATTGGGTCAGTAATAGGTTTAAAAACTGTATTTAAAACATTTTCACTGTAAGATTCCATAGTTTTCATATCTTTGATTTTCTTTTTAACAGCTTCTGCTATTTTAACTATTTGAGTTTTTAACTCTTTTTCCATATTTGAGTGAGGTTAAGATACGTTATTTGCTTAATACGGTAATGGTAAGAATGAGGAGGTTTACCGAATAAATCTTCTTATATGCTTGTATTTTTATCCTGATCAAACAAGATAAAAGTATCAAAATTCTTCCTGTAACACCCTTATTCTTTATACAATCTTTATTAATTACCAAATAGTTATAAGGTTCACTCCACACCTTTGAACACATTCCTCGAAATTCAGACCAAGACATATCAGTGTTAACGTGTTCATCATATACATGACGGAGGTTGACGTCATCCTGTTTGAATAATATTAAAAGGTTTGCGTTGTCTCTTACCAACTGTTTAGGTATCTTACTGTACGTTTGATTCAAGTAAAAACAGTCGATAAATTTATGTCTACCCATTGCGAAATAATCCCTTATATTGGACTGGTTCTCACATGCGACGTCATCAAATATTATTATGGAGTGCGGTTTTGCTTCGTGAGGACTTAAAACCAGTTCATTATCTTTATACTTTGCAAACGATACATCTGGTACTAAATTAAGAATATTTTCTAAAAACACATATTTCGGCTGATACAGTGTTTTTGAATAAAGGTAAACGTTTTTAAAACGTAAACCATTTTCATGTAACAGAAGTCCTATGATTACATTAGTTTTACCACAATTCGAGGGACCGCAAATAATACACCGGATAGTATTAGGCAGGAGATCGCCGTGGCGGAAAACATCTACTCGTTCATCTGGACATACTCGGCTTAGTTGTAAAGTTTGAGATTGTTTAACGAATTTCATCCTAACCGCTAGGACTGTATTAGACTGAATGTTATTCATTTATAATGTTACGATTTATATATATATTTACAACTAGTGAAATAGGTAAGTGACATGTCTGTGTTTAACTGAAACAAGCATCCATGAAGTCATCAGTATGTTATAATATAGGTTTATAAATCATATCCTTAATTGAGAGTTTCAAAACAGTTTAAAAACGACATTGAGCGAATGAAAATGAGCTCAATGGAGTTTAAAACTGTTTTGAAACTCTCAATTAATACCTACTACTTCCACGGCTAATCTTTTCTTCACGAGCTCTGCTTCAATCTCTAATTCCTTTTTCTTTAGCATCGCTAGACGCTCTTGCGCCTGTAACTCTGCTTGCGCGATGCGAGACACGATGCTCGACGCCCCTGACCGAATTGATGGTGCCCGAAGTGTCGTCGTGCCTCCTTGCCTTGTATCTTCTTGTTGGGTTTGTTCTATCCCGCTTTCTGCGGGTAGCGGTAACTCTCTTGTGGTGGGGTGGATGTTAACATCCGTAACTGCCGATGGTGATGCTGGTGGTTCATCAAAGGTTAACCTCCTGGTCACTTCACTGTGGCTCTCCCGGCTCCTCCCGGTTTGCTGCTTCCTGGTTGTCGGCATCTTCGCACTTGCAAGCCCTAACACTAACACGCAGCCCTAACACTAACAATCCCAGTCGGGTATACTACCGCGGTGAACCCAACCGAGGATGGATGGTCGTGCAGGAAAGAAAAGGGAGGGACTACCCAATAGAAGGAATCACGCCGCTTCGGGTGCTCGGGTTACTGGAGGAACGCCAGTAACCTTCCGCAGTGCCCACTATGAGGCCCCGTCACGAACGCAACTTCTTATTGGCGTAGCGGGCTATTTCAATTCACCCCCCTGGTGGGAGATGATTGGCAGTGTCGCCCGGTCCACTACACCACCGTACGGTGTTAAGTCGAGTGGCCTTGGGTTTGGCACCGTTAGGTCCAAGTCCCCTCGAGCCCGCAGGGGATCCCGCAGTTAAAAGCCAAGTCCACGCTCCAAAAACCCCAACGAAAAAGAAACCCACCCGCACCGGTCAAAGAAACAGCATAGAATGTATCAAAGAAACAACATACACGGTTGGTGCGGGTTGGTCGTTCGTTTGTTGTGCCCCGGCCCTCTTCTTTGTCCAAACTGCTTAGCCGCGCCTCTTCTGTGACCTTGATCAGCAATGCGCCAGCTTCTTCACAGGACCCTAGCCAGAAAAATCCGGCTCCGAAGGAACAAGGGAAATGTTGCGGACAGCGCGCAACAAAACCAGACCATTCAGCGCGTCCCTATATTCCCGACGTGCCCTTGCTGAGTTGTGTGGCTCCCCTGCTGTCGAGCAACGGCTTTCACGACGACACGGACTGTATCTCTTAGGTACTGCGCCTCGCTGACCCCACAGAACCAGGAAACTTTACCACGGCACTCAAATAAGAACACTTTTTTCCTTTTCTTCCTTTTATTTCTTCACTTCACAACACACGAACGACGAAGCCACTCCTGGTCGTTCTCATACTCCTACTTGCGCGGGAGTCGGAGAGGCCGTTCAGGGCTGTTTGCCCTCTTCGGCGAAATGCTGCCGCCGCCTGCGATTACAGGCGGGTCACAGGGTGGTGGCCGTAGCGGCCACACAGGTCTTCAATTTTTATTGCTGGGGGTTCGGGTCAGGCACCGCTACTGTGGCGGAGCCTTGTTCGGCGGTCAGTGTGGTGATGGCGTCTCGGGGCGAGGGCTTGGGTCTTCCATCCGGTGGGCGAGCATGTAGGGGCGCAATCCTCCTGAGGTGGGGGTGCGCCGAACCGTCCGCCCTGGAGTACATTTTCCTCGCCAAACGGGAGACAATGTCGTCCAGGCCTTCCCATTTCAAGTCCCGCTGGATGACGTCGTTCCTCACGTAGCGTGGGGCCCCGACCACCGCTCGGAGACTGAGGTTTTCCTGAGCCCGGAGCCGTCGCTTGTTGGTCTCCGAGCAGTATGCGTACCACGCGGGGGCTGCATATGTGAGGCGGGATCGTACATATGTTTTGTAGATCCCGAGCTTCGTTCGCAGCGGGAGGCGGGAGGAAAGCACTGGACGTAGTTTCCCCCGGGCCATCTTAGCGCTCGCCACTACCGCGTCGACCTGGTGCTTCAGCGTGAGGCGCCTGTCGATTTTCACCCCCAGGTAAGTCACGTGTGGCTGCTACGGTACATCTTCCCCGGCGAGCTTCAAGGGTGGCGGGAGCTGTGTGCTTCCGGAGATCAGGGCCTGCGTTTTGGTGGCATTCACCGACAACCTCCACTTGGACAACCAGTCGGGGAGGACATCGAGGGCTTCTTGAATTTTCTTAGCTGCATGTTTGGCGTTCATGCTGCGAGCGAAGTATGCCGCGTCGTCAGCATAAAGCGCCAGCTGGACCCGACTGGGTACCGGGATGTCGTCGGTGTACCAGGCGTAGTGGGCAGGAGAAAGACAACTGCCCTGGGGGACGCCCGCTCTGACGGGGCGCGTCTTCGACCGCCACCCTGAACCTTCTTTCTTCCAGGAAAGATGCTACCACTTTCAACAGTCTGCGGGGGATGTGGGACGTTGACAGTTTGTGCAGCAACCCCTCGTGCCACACTCTGTCAAACGCCTTCTCGTTATCGAGGAGCACGACAGCCACGTGCTCCTTCCGGTTGGCTGCGCTGGAGATCTCGTGCAGGAGTCTTGCAATCTGGAGCGTCGTTGAGTGTTCAGGCCTGAATCCAAATTGCTCCGCACGAGGGGGGATGTGCGGGAGCAGGAGGCCAAGCAGGAGCTTCTCGAACACCTTCGAGAGGGCGCTGAGGAGGGTGATGGGCCGGTAGCTCTCGGGTTTCCGCAGGTCTTTGCCCGGTTTGGGCAGCATGATGACCCGGCCGGTTTTCCAATCTTCTGGGAAGTGGCCCGAGCGCAGGATACCGTTGAATAGGCGCGTCACCGCCGTAATGAAGGACGGCGGTAGGTGGCGAAGCGCCTCATTCGAGATTTGATCTGCGCCCGGGGCTTTCCTGGGCTTCAGTGATCGGATCACCCACTGCACTTGGCCGGGCGTAAAGAACTCTGCGTCCTCCGTCGTCGGCACTGGTTGCGCAAGATGGTCTCGAAGATGTTCGGTCACTAGCTCATAGTGGACTTGATCGGCCACTGGATTCGGCGTGAACTGATGCTCCAGATGCTCTGCGAAGATCTCTGCTCGATCGGTCGCGAGGAACCGCGGGAGACCGTCCGCTGCCAGCAGCGGTCTGACCGGTTGGGGTTCCGTCGCCAGCTGCCGGCACAGGCGGTGAATGGAGGGGATATCACCGCCCACCGAGAGTATGTGGTTATCCCATGATATGGCTGCGTGCTCCTCATGGCGGTCTTTGATGGTCTCCACCAATCTGTTTATTTCGGTCTTGGTTGCGGGGCAGCGAGTAACTTGCCACTGCCGCCGCAGTTCCCTCTTCTTCTGAATAAGTTTGGCGATATCTGCTGGAAGGGGGTCCGGTTTGGACCCGGCTGGCGCCTCTCGCTTGGCCAAGTCGAGGGCTCTGCGGATGCTGTGGGTAATGGCGCTCGCTGCTGACTCGACTTCATCTTTGGTGGAGATCCTTGGCGGGTCGGCGTTCGGCTTGCACTCGGATAATGTCCGGGAATAGGTCCCCCAGTTAATCCGGACATTTTTCCTAGGCAGCGAGACTCGTGCTGGCAGGTCTTCAAGGACGAGAAGGACCGGTCTGTGGTCCGACGGCAAGTCCGGCAGGACTATCTGGGTGAGCGGTGTTCGCAGGCCTCGGTGGGCGACGACGTCGAGGGTGTCAACGCTGCCGCTGTGGTGACAGTAGTGGGTCGGCTCGTCTGGTCCCACCACCTCGTAGTCATGGCTCACGGAGTCCAATAGGAGGCGTCGCCCTCGCGGGCAGACCCTCGTAGAATTCCAGGACAGATGTTTGGCATTTAGGTCGCCAGCCACAATGGTCGGCGTAGGGTCCAGGAGTAGTGAGCGCAGCTCCTGTATCTCGAAGCGCGCTCTGGGTGGCGCGTACGCAGCAAACACTCGGAGTTGGTGGCCGGCGACATTGACCAGGACGCCCAGGGCGTACATGGTCTGGAATTCTGTGTGGGGTATAGCCTGATGGACGACGCTCCTCTTGACGAACACCGCCAGTCCTCGGTAGGCGGAGCCATCGGTCGGGCTCTTCTCGTCCTTCCTGTATAGGATGTAGTTGGGGATATTGTAGTTTTCCCCATCCTTGAGGTGAGTCTCGCTGACTAATAGGATGTCTACATGCTGTTCCCGGAGGAAGTGCGTCAGCAGCTTCTTTTTCCCCCGGAGCGTCTCGGCATTCCAGTGCACTATTCTTAAAAATGGCCGTCTATCCATAATAGGTCGGGGGGTTTGGAACGCCTCTGAGGAGACCCGACGCAGCCAGCTGGTCTGGGTTCATGGATGCCAGCGTCTGGAACGCTTGGAACAGCATGTAGACTTGCTCCTGGGGGAGCCTGCCCACAGGCTGGTTGGATTGCTGGGCCGAGGGGGCGGCCTGGGGAATTTCCTGGGAAGCCGGGACTGGAACTTCTTGTGGGCGGGCCGGCTGGGCTGAGGTGTCTACCGGCCTTTTCTTCTTCTTCTTCCTTCTCTTTTTGGAGGGCAGCTCGGCGCCTCTGGCTGTGGGAGCGTTTGCGGGGGCCATTAGGGAGGCCTCCGCTGTCTCTTCAATGGCCGGACGATGGGTGAGTGCGGTGCCGGTGCGGGCCACCGTGCCGGCTCGTTTGTTCCGCGCTTCTTTTCTGAACACGGGGCAAGTCGTGTTGTTAGCGGGGTGTGGCCCCCCGCAATTTGCGCATGTCGCGGGCTCTTCTCTGGGGCGGTCACAGTCAGACGCCTTGTGTGGGCCCCCGCAGCGGACACAGGCGAGTGGCTGGTGGCAATTCAGTGAGGAGTGCCGAAATAGTTGGCACCTATGGCATTGCGCGGGCCCTTGCTTCCCGCGCCAACTCTCTATCTTCACGCCCGGCATGAAAAGAAGTTCAGTAATATTGAATATTTCCAGGCAGCCTTCTGTCTTCTTTATGAGCCAGAAGAATATGCACCCGGGGCGGTTTCCCCTGCCCCGTATGCCTTTGACTGCTTCTGCCTCGAATCCTAATTCCAGGAGGGCATCCCTGATTTGCCTCTCCTCGGTGTCCGCTGGGAGTCCGCGGATGGCCACTTTCAGCTGGCGCTCCGCCGGCAGGGAGTAGCAGAACCAGCTGATCGGTTCCGCGGTCTCCTGCTCCAGTCTGGTCAGGTAGGACTGGACCGCCCTGTACTCCGTTTCGTCTTTGGGCGAAAAACGGATGCCGCGCCCGTAGGGGCGGGCTGAGGGCGAGTGTCCCAAGATGGTTGTCAGGCGGCGAAAGTGGGCGGCCCAGTCTGGCAGGCGTTCGACCACGAGGGGAGGGTAACGGCTCCTCGTCGGAGCTGCCTGGGTAGGTCCGGGGTCCGTGGTGGTGTCCATATTAATGGGTTGCTGGGCCGTTGAGCTCGGCTGCGGTGGCCCGGTGCTCGCTCGGTGTGCGGGCTGGGACGCCCATCCCGCGGCCGCTGTAGGCGCGTGCATGCGCGGGCGTGGTTGTGGGGGCGTGGGCAGGTTAGCCCCGACCGGCGCTTGACCCATGGCTAGGGGTCTAGTCCATGCTGAGGGCGGGGCCGCGCTATGACTGGCGGCTGGCGCGAACGCGGGCGCGCTCGCGGGCGGCGCGGGGTGCGGGCGGGGTTCGAGTGAAACCGTCGGCACAATGTGGGGGGCGCTAGAGGGCCCTGCCACAGCTTCGGGCTGCGGCACGCGGCGCGGGTCAACCCCAACGGGGGGGACCGCCAGCGGCGTGGCAAGCGGACGGGGCGCACCGACGGGGTGCGACGCGATGCCATCCGGGGCCTTGTGGGTCGAGAGGCGCCTGCGGGGCGCGACGCGGGGCCGCGCGGGGCCGGCGCCACCGGTGGCGCGCTTAGGTAAGCAGCGGGTGAGGGTGAAAGCTGCATGGGTCCCACTATCTGTGATTCCCTTATTTCTTGAGGAGGGCTCGCTGTCCAGGATAGCGAGCGAACCCTGGTCCTTTTGGGTGTCTCCTCCTGGTCGGCCTCTTCAGACCGTTGCCTCTTCGATGCGTGGCTAGGAGGGATGGCTTCGGGGAGGGTGAGAATTCCTCTGGCGGCAAATTCGAGGGCCGTTCTGTCGTCGATGGACGGCTCCTCGGCTTCCTTCTCGGCGTTGCGTACGCGGAGCTACAGCGCCATCCAGCGCTGCATCTGCTCCGAAAGCAGGCCACATCTGATGATGTGGCTGAGCATGTAGCAATCACGCTCGTAGTCTGCCTTCGGCGAGAGCACGGCGCTCGGTGGCGCCAACTCCGCGTCCAGTCGTGGGGCTTGAGAAGCCCATTGGGGCGGCTCTTCGGCTGCTTCCGGGGTGGTGGGTGCGGCTAAGCGGCGGGGGCGTGATTCCGCGCCCTCCGGGTCCGCATCCGGGATCTTCAAATTCTCCATATTCTCCATAAGGAGCGGTGGGGGTGAGTGAGGGGAGTCCCTTGTGTAGCCCGTTGAGGGCTACGGGTTGGCCAACCCCGTCACCTTTTCGCCGGTGAGACCCGCTGGTGGGAGGCCGGCTACTAGGGTGATGGGAATTAACACAAACACCGTAGTCCTGGAATGGTTTGACGTGTAAAGGTAATCCCCGCCTACACCGAAAATGTAGGGTGCTTTGTCGCTGGGACTTCACAAACGAAGTCGGCGACAAGGCTAAGCGCGTGGTAATTGCGAGCTCGAACACAGTTGATCACTTCGGGCACTCAGACAATCCTGCAGACGTGACGAGACGACGAAGCCATACAAACGTGTCCTGTTTATATAGCCTCGTCGGCCGACTAATGGTGGGAGACATCAAAACCCCTCCCCCCACTATTCGGCTTACATTTTCACAACTACCCTCTATATACAATATTTGGCCACGACCCCGTTCTTTGTTTACATACATTAACTTCTTCCTGTTTCAGACCGGGATACTTAATTATCCCAGTCCCAAACCGGGATAGCACATACTCTTAACCGGCTGGGGAATAAAAGTCACCAAATTCAAACTTTTATTTGTAAACATTACATATTATATACATTTCATAGGGGCGGGCCATTCTATATTCAGTTATATCTATTTTATCCATACTAATATTATAAATGCGAAAGTTTGGATGTGAGTTTGTGAGTTTGTGAGTTTGTGAATTTGTGAGTTTGTGAGTTTGTGAGGATGTTTGTTACTCAATCACGCAAAATCTACTGGACGGATTTCGATGAAATTTGGTACAGAGGTAGATAATGACCTGGAATAGCACATAGGCTACTTTTTATCCCGGGAAAAAGCACTGTTCCCGTGGGAAATTCACGCGGGCGAAGCCGCGGGCAAAAGCTAGTACTCTATATATGGGCTATACTAGCCTAATAACATAATCTAACTAACCTAATTTGGGCAAAGCCTTTATCTTTATTTACATTAAAATACATAAGAAAAACTCTAAGTTTAAAGGCACCCTATTGGAAGTTTACCGTAACGTGACCGCGGGTAGTTAAACATTAGCTACATTAAATTTATTAATTCGGCTGTCCGTAACAATGATAGAAAGCAAAAAAATTTTTTTGGAATTTCTTGTCTGTCTGTCTGTCTGTATGTATGTACGCGTTTCACGCAAAAACTACTGGACGGATTTGAATGAAACTTTTTTGTTGTATAGCTATTAAACCTGGGCAACATATAGGCTATAATTGATTTTGAAAACTGGAACACCTGATGAAGAACCATAACAGAACAGCTAAACTATAAGACATATAGAAATGGTACTTTTGCAAAAGTTTATCAATCTGACGAGCATTTTCTGTTGACGTATAAAAATCGAAGATCAGGAACATCTGATGAAGAACCCCAAGAGACCAGCTACACTATAACATATATGGAAATGGCTCCTTAGCAAAAGTCATTCAACCTGATGAGCATTTTCTGCTGACGTATAAAAATTGAAGATCTGGAACATCTGATGAAGAACTCCAAGAGTTCAGCTACGCTATAAGATATATGGAAATGGCGCCTTAGTGAAAACCATTCAATCTGTTGAGCATTTTCTGCTGAACTACAGTTTGAAACACAAATAGAATTTTCATCCAAGCTAAACTCACGCGGGCGAAGCCGTGGGCAACAGCTAGTATCCCATAACACAAGTCCCGAACTTACTTTAGGGCTAACTCAATCTGTGTGATTGTCCGTATATATTTATATTTATTTATTTATTTTATTTATGACTTCTGTACCTAACCCTACGATGAAAATCTTGGGATCAGTGAGTTTAAACTTGAAACTTCATATCTTCTTGTTTTGGTAAACAATATTTATCAAACGATGTATTTGCCATAAGATATTTTGTCTAACGTGGTTTTCCCAATTGAAAATTTAGTGTAAAATAATAATTTGAAAGAACACAATATTTGTCTAGTAATTAATTTGTAAAAGTTGTTTTGATAGTTTTAAAAGAATGAGTTTGTCAAAGCATATGTTTTTCAAATGTATAGTTTTACAAGCGTTGTTTATAAAATGATTGTTTTTTAAATAATAATTTGTAATATGAATGCCTCCGTTGAATTTCTCTACCATAAATCGGCACCAATCTACCCGACACGGACTTTTTGTTCATCGGTCAGTTTGTGCGGTACCCATCTCGAACAACGCTTACGGAGAGAAAGGTGATCGTGAAAAATTATATGCATCGCTACTGATCCAATACTTAGTTCTCGCACAAGCTTTACATATGCAGAATTCGTCGGTTTTCCCGGATAAAATTTTCAACTGCTTGAAAATTTTCTCGAGTGACTGCAGTTGGCGGCCGACCTGTCCTCGCTTCATCTTCAAAGCTTCCCCGCCCTGTTTTGAACTCAGCATATCAATTAAAAACGGTTGCATGTGATCACGCAGACTCACCAAAAGTTGTCACCAAAAGTTCAAAACATTCCAGAAGTAAGTACTACGCTGCAGTCTACCCGACAAAGTATTAAGGGTAAGCGCAAGTTAATTAGAAGCAAAGAAATTAAGGTGACAACGTTCTCGAACGGTAGTGAGTGTGTAATGCTGGGACATTTTAAAACCATATTTTAAACTATTATAAACTAATCTTTGAGTATTTTTATTTTAACGTGGGCTTAACAACAACATTCTATTTAAAGAATTTATTGTGTAAAGTACGTTCTTTATGATACAACTAGAGAAATTAAATATTTTGTGTCAAAATCCGGGGAAAGGGACATGAATGGTAATGTGAATTTCGACATGCAATTGAAAATATAACAAAATCTGTTTAATTTAACATTAGTTGAATAACTGCCCCTCTTAAAATAGATAAGAGTCCACCACAAAGCTAGCCAAAAGTTAAAAAATTTGAAATTTAAACACTTCTTTTTGCCTGGAACAGCGATTTGCACGTCTTCAAATAATCAACCAATAAATCATAGCGCGAAAATCACGTCGACTGAGTTCCATTGTTGCCAGCAAATTCCCGCCAAATAGGGTATTACACCATTTTTTAAAAACTGTTTTAAATTAATCCTGAGATCGTAATGAACTAGTAGAAATTTTGTTAATTTTTTTTAAAACCGAAAATCGCCTTAAAATCTGTTTTTTATTTATGATTTTGAATTTTCGCGCGGAAACGCTAGCCGACATGCTTTTTCATCTCGTGACGTCACTCGGTTAGTAAACAATACGACTGCGAAAGACCAAGTAATAAGATTCGTGAAAATAATGAGTTATCATTGGTGTCTTGTGCCTGAATGCAAAAATACAAGTGTAAAAACGCCACAAAAATTAACATTTCTCAACTCGGCAGAACAGAAATCGGGATTGGAGGCAAAAAATTTCGCCACCATTAAAGTATTAACCATTGGTAGATTTGTACTTTCTGCTTTCACAAAACCGTCTTCCATAGTGAAATAAAGGCTAGAAGTCTACAAACGTGTTAATAACTCGTTTTATCAAAATAACAGCGCACAACTTATTTTCAGTAGATTGTTTACTATCGGAATGACGTCACGGCGGGATCCAACATGGCGAATGGCGTTTTAGACATTTGAAAAACAGATTAGAAAAGACGATTTTTAAAATGGAATTATAAAATTAAAATTGCAATTTTATGAATAAATATCGACGTTTCTTGTTTATTTTTTTCGAAATCTATTATGAACAAACATTTTTATATTTTTTCTTACATAGTGTAAAATACCCTATTCTCACAATAATTTGATACTGTAAACCCTGGTTATTTAGTGACAAATTTAGGAACATATTATTTTCTTTTTTTTTTCTTTATAAATGCTTAGCTAGCTTTAAAGTTTGTACTTTTTACCAGTATCAAATTGTTATATTGTGGAAAGAGTATCTAATCTTATTACTTTTTCATTTCTCATACTCTGAAAGAAGTGTATTTCCGATCCTAGTATCGGGCTGAAAATGCTTCTTCCCTCACGCACGCGGGAGAGAATGTTTTATACAAATTCATTCTTACCCTAGGGAGGGAATGCATTTTAAAAATAAAACATAATAAATTCCTTTAGAAATCGGCTACTAACATAAATTTAGAAGAAAAAATCTATGAAATTATTATTTTTTCTATGTCTATGGCTAAGTTCTAGGTTCTACACAGAAAAAAATACAGAGTTTTAAAAAAACTCGAAAGAATTTCGATGAAAAACATTTATTTTTTTCTATGTCTTTGGATACTATATTAGCTAATGGTTGATTGAAAAAAAAAACATTCTTTATAAAAGAAAAATTCTGCTGTATTTACTTGCTCTTATAATCTCTGTAAATTAAAAAATATATATATAGATGAATTCATAGGTGGCGCTTAGTAAAAGGCGAGACCATTCAAAAAGCAAAAATGCACGGTATTAACATTAAAAAAAAAAAACTTAAAAAAAACAACCTAATAAACTAACAAAGTTTGGTTAGGGTCATACGGTCTCATCCGGAACAAAGCATGAAACTTGGTATGAATGTAACTTTCATATTTATCTATTTTAATATTGCTCTAGAAAACTTCGAGAAATGAATGTTTCCCCCCTCACCCCCTCTTATGTCCCAAATCGTGGTTTTTCTATTTATTTATGAAAACGGTAAAAGCTACGCAAAAACTGTTAAAAACCAATGTGTTCTTTAAATTCTTTAAAATATTGCCATTGGATATATTTTAATAGGATTTATAGTTTACAAAATATGCCTATGTTACTAGGACGACTTAGGACCCAGACTTCGTGTCGTCTCGACATATTATGTTACCAAAAATGTATTATTGTTTAATTTATTATTGATGTATTAAACAAATAACCTCGTCTAATTGGGGGCTGGGGAGTGCACTCCTGCCTATTCTGTTGAAACATTATAACGTGTCTGGTATCGTTTTTGTTTAAACCAAGCACCAGGAATTCATTTTCGATAATAACTTGGCAATATTTCATATCATGGAAAAATATCGATATTTTTGCTAAAAAGTAAAAAAAAATCTTAATTTAATTTTCTGTTCAAAGCACGTTCAAATTGCTTTATGATATAATAATAAGGGTAAATCTAAATAAAATAGCATGTATATTCTAGTTGATGAAAATATATATTTTTGATAACATTTTGGTTGTTCTGTATAGACACAAGTATAAAATAAATTGAAATACCTATTTAACTGGTTGGCTGATAAAACAAATCTAATCGAAGTCGAAGTGCATTTAATGAAATCAAGGGCGGATTTAGGAGGAGGGTCATGGGGTCATGCATGACCATGAACGAATATTTACGATCTTCTTCTTCTTAGTTGATACCTTTAAGCGTTCCTGGGAATAAAATTTTTGACAGACACACTGACAACAAAGTGATCATATAAGGGTTCCGCTTTTGAGGTACGGAACCCTAAAAAAGAAAATTAAGCAAGTGGATTTGTCGCCCATTGGATATGTTTTATTATGTAAGTACCTACCTAATTAGAAGGAAATCTAAATAATAATGTACAATCAGTGGCTCAGATGCAGACATCTATCTCAAATATTGTTTGTAAACAACTCGATCCGATATGTTCTTCCCAAAATCCACATAATCTGCAGTATATACATAATGAGCGAGTTAGTAGGAAACGCGATGCACGTCACACTTTGTTATTGTGTTGCTTTATAAAAGCGGCGGCGAGCGTCCGCCCCACAAGTAGCGCGGCGCTCGGCGACGAGGCCACACGTCTCGCCGGTGCACTCTTGACGATTTCCAGCGGTCTGGACGTGGAACGTGCCAGAGCCTGAGGGGCAATTGCTGCAATCATCTCGTTGAGAGTAAACAAACGGGTGAGTTTCGAACGCTTATATAACGATCTGCCGGCCGGCAAGAACTATCAATCAATCCATTTTTTCCTGTCGGTTGATGCTACCGGATAGGTGGCCAAAATTGGGATTTATTGGTGGAATATTTTCAAAATTATCATTCTGATTTCGGTAAGTATGTTATGGTTGTGTTGCCGGTTGTTGGAAATTATCTTAGAAAATAATTTATTATAATCTAAATGAAATCCAGCAGGTTAATAATTAAGCAATAACTAGTTTATCTAGGTGTTCCACGGTCTGTTATGTATGTGCACTGTCACTACATAACACATTATACTAATTTATTGATTTGACTTGCGAGTTATGTATACCCCCACAATAATTAAATAAAGTAGGTACCTACTAATACTAAAGAAAAAAAACAATTTTCCGACTAACGTCACCTAAAAATTCAAAATTTTATCACATGAACTGCGCATTGTTAACCCCGTCAGGAACTGTAAGGTAAAAACATATTATTGTACAGTCGACCGCACCTCAAGTTACCCTGCATGATCTCTTATGCCGCGGCCGCAGAGTCGAATTTGCAATGAATTTGAGTAGGTTGATGTGCTGTTGACTGTACTTAAGGCCTCTACTTACGGCCCTTCAGGGAGGGCCGATATCGGGAGCAGTGTTGCCAGATCCAATTATAAAAAATCCGTGAAGCTTTGCTCAGAAATCTGTAGATTGCCTCTACATAAATCCTTACATCTACGGATTTTTGAAAATTTCATCTAGCAACACTGCTCCCTAAATCGACCCTGATTAAGAACCGCGCCGTGAATTTATTAGGCCTTTATTATAAAATAGTTTTGGCACGCGCTTTTTAGTAAACTGAGATATCTTGGTGCAAAAACCTTGTCGGAAGCTAATCCTGGGCGCACCAATGCCAATGTAATTCTCGGTAATATAAGAGCTGGGTCTTCAAGTTTGAATCTAAACATATTTCAAAAAGTAAAAAATAGAAACGCATTTGGTTTTTTAATTAATATCTTAAAATATATCTTCAAATAAAATGTCTTTTTATATTGATAGTTTTCCTGTTAAAATTAAACTTTGTTTTCACCATACGCTTTTTATAATCAGTCACGCGCGCATGATGCCGTTTGCAGATACATTTTCCTGTTGCCTAATCTTTTATGTATTGATGATCAAATCTTGAGTTTTATTATATCATAATACTAGTTGTACCCCGCGGCTTCGCCCCCGTGGGGAATTTCGGGACGCTCATAGCATAAAAGTAGGAAGCGCTCGCCACCTTCGCTTATCAGACAATAATACATTTTCGGGATTAAATTATTAGTGTTTTATTTATGAAGGTATATTGACCATTGAATAGCAGTTTGGCAACTTTATTGCTTCAGAAAGCGTTTATATTTAAGAAAACAATAACAATTTTCAATTTTCCTTCTTTTGGGGATTCCCATCGTCAATAATTACTAAGTAAGTCTACATGAACCTTGACCGACAATGACTTTATCACGGTTTTATTCGTGCAGTACAAATAAAAAGGAGATATTGGTCATACAGGTACCTACATATATTTATTTATCTTGAGGTTTCTAAAAAATAAAAGAAGCAATCAAAAATTCTCGCGAGTAGATAAGTTAGTAGTAGATGCCTCTTGTGCACAGTCATTCAACATTCGTATCTATAACCTCTACATAGAGATTCATGCAGTGTCTTGGACTCTGCACTACTACATAATAAATAAAGTGTCACTAGGTACCTACCTATGCCATGTTATTTGTTTACAATACAGGATCAAGGATGAAAAACTTAAAACATTAGACAACAGATTTCGATTCAGATAGGCTTCCCAGATGAGAAGATTTAAATTATCTGGATGAAAGCCAGATAGAAATAAAACTTATTTAACATTAAACAAATAAACACTAAGTTAATTCAGACAAGACAAAAATTCTAAAATTAAATATTGTTTTGGCTTCTGTTGACCACATTATCACACCACATATTTTTTTCTTTAAATTTTCTGTATATATGTACAAAACAGATACAGACCAGCTAGTTACAACAGTTTTAACTAAGAGTTCCTTGTATGAATTATTGGATCGGCCGCCTCAGGTTAGTCCACAAACCATTATCAGGCTATGCACTGGCGAGAATGATAGACTTTTAATGACCTTACAACTCTAAAAGATAAAAGTTATCGTCATACTTACTGCATATTATTATTTTTTGGCAGGTTCACGATGGGGCAACAGTTGCCGGCAGCCCTAGGATGGCTGTGCCTGCTGACGGCCGTCGCGCATGCGCTAGCCATTCCTACGCCCGACACCATGGTGGTGGCCAGGTCTGATGATGATCATACTGTAAGTATTGCCACAGTCCATGCTCCAGTTTCTTCATACTAGTATAGTATCAAATTTTGAAACTGCGTTCAACCTGATCAAATGTCCAGGCGGTTCGCTTCCCTACTGTTCAAATCCATTCCTAGCGAATGCATTTTCGGGAATAACAACTTCCTAGTACTTAGTTGTATGTTTATTCTAGAAGTAAGGTGTACTAGTAAAATCTATACGAGTTACGGTATCTTGGGAGTAACTAATTGGTTTCGTGATAAACTGTGTTTGGCTTAAAATCCGTAAAAAAATAAACATGTTTATTTTAAATAGGGGGCATCCTATCATATCACATGTTTAAGTCTATCAGTTTAGGCGTTAATTGAGTTTAGGTCAATAGTGAGTACAAACACCGAAACGAGAAAATCCCAAAGACGTATTATGATATTGATCTACTTATTGTATGCTAAGAGATATTGACACACATAGGGTCATTTGCCATTCATGTATACCACCTGTGGTGCTGTGCCACTTTGAGAAATAACAGTAAATAAATACAGAGTCGGCGCAAGGATACCTCGATAGCACGTAGTGAAATTCGCTTTAGGTACCCAAAGTAGTACTAATCACTACTTTCTACTATGTCTGATGTTATATTTTATTTTTGACTGTACTCATAATCTATGTAACTATGTATAAAGACAAAAAATAGCCATCTGGCATGTTAGGTGAGACTGTTTCATGAGTTTCTTTCGGCATTTCTTCTCAGCAGAGTGGTCGTTCCGAAATGCTAGCAGTTGGTACCTGTGAAACACAAAAAAGTGTTTTTTTTTTTAAAGTGAATTTGAAGTGAACGGTTGCTTTCTTTAAAGAAAGCAACCGTTTATAAACGTTAGCTCGAAACCTGTGCTCGAAACGATGTCAATATTGTCGTAATAATATCAGTCAATCAAGTCTGCTACTATGAGACTATGTAATACTGATAAGACTGTGCAAGTCCGTGTTAGCGGCTAACACATTAATATGAGATTTCACGCTCTGTTGCAAAGAGCATTGGAATTTACGATAACCTCTTGAACAACGTTTTATCGTGCCTTACGATACGATGATCTCAAAGTAAATTCCGTCTATTAATTTGCGGGAAATCCGTAAGAATATGACCCGTGAGAAAAAATGCAGCAAAATAATTTCTTATAGGTACCTATCTATAAAAAACAGAAACTAATAGTTTAATTAAGATACCTATCTATAATTGAGTTTTTTGTTGTTAAATATTGAACATTTAATTGCTTAGGTACCTAAGTGTTTATTTCTTTAAATCCTAATTGACTATGCAAAACGAATTGAAAATAATGTTTATAAGCTTGGATTTAAGCTACGATTAACCTTGCCTAGTACTTAAATAAATGATGTGGACAAGAATATGGAGGCAACGATTGTTAAAGCAAGTGGCTGTTCGTAGTGTTCCTGCCTCGAGATACTACATATACTACACCTACTAAACACAGGATTGTTGTCTGTACTGTAACTCACTAGCATATTGATAAGTGCCTTTACGATGACATTGTAGTATTGTTCTACTCGGCAACATCTATTGCGGAAGCCACACCACTTGGCGTATTAGAGCGATGTTTCCAAGTTGCTGTCACTTCGTGTTTTGATATTTCTGATAACAACTCGATGCTCGACGATGCTTGATGATTTGGTGTGCTCGATAATTGATAACAGTCGACAAGTATCTATCTGGCTAGCTGTAACCGGCGCTCGTTCCCACGGGAATTTAGGGATTCTGGACAGGCTGAATCTGGGAGATAAGAACGTTAAAACAAAGTTATATTATATTAATATAGATCTAGGAAACAGTATAGATACAGTCTCGGGTCAGGTTTATCTGCACCTGATTGTACTTAAAACCCTTGAAAACTTCAAAACAGGAGTCGTCGACGTCATCAGTACCAGTAAGCGATGTGACGACAGAGGAGCCGTCTCCCCCAGTGAAGCTGACGGAGATGAGCGTGACGTCGAACGTGGCGCTGCGTTACGCGCACACAGCGGTCGTCACGCACGTGCGGAACCCCGCCAAAAAGGCGCAGGAAGCCACCTTCAGGGTGCTGCTGCCGGAGACCGCGTTCATCAGTGGCTTTATTATGTGAGGATTAGTTGAAGCAAGCTTTGCTTCAAATACATATGTAACAATTTAAGGCCCATTTAGACGGTGCAAGTTTCTTGTACAGAGCAATAATTGACTATGAATAATTGCAAGCAACTGTTCTTTAGACCATGCAAGTATTTACTTGCTTCAATTTATATGTTCGCAACAGGCAAGACACTTGCACAGTCTATGCAACAGGCAAGAAACTTGCACAGTCTACCTTTAAAAACAACACTTAATTTTGAAGTATAAAAACAAAAGCATGCGACAACGTTCTAAAAGTTCAATATTTCATATGCTAACAAGTTTCCAAAAGGGTCGTTTTTAAAAATATTACTATATTCCAGGACTTTGAACGGGAAACCGTACAAGGCGTACGTTAAAGAGAAGGAAGAAGCGAAGCAAATATACAACCAAGCGGTGTCGCAGGGCATCGGCGCTGCGCACATAGCGGCAAAGTAAGTATAGGCCATATTCCATGTTCCATAGGCCAACACAATGTTCCATAGGCCCGGAACATTGTTCCCGTGGGAATTTTTGGAAATCTTTTCTTAGTGCTTTCCTACACTTCCTAAGGAGCCTACATGACAAATTTCAGCTTCCTACGCCCAGTAGTTTTGGCTGTGCATTGTCTGTCAGTTACTCAATCAGTACTGATGATTGCATTTTATGCATCCTTTGCTTTTATTATTCTTACAGGCATCTTCATAATCATAATGTTTATCAACATTCGTCTTTATGTCTTTTCAATAACTATATGCTTATAGAAAGTAATGAATGGGATTGTTGTATTGTAAGGGTCGGCAAATCAATGGTGCAATGTTATAAACGACTTCCGGGCTGAATAACTTTTTATTAAAACTTTAGATGTTCATCTTCTCATAAATATTCGCTTAAAAATACTTTCGTAATAGCGTCAAAGTCTCATGAAGAAGCTGAACGTAGGTTGCTTTCAATCAGTCTATGTGGAAGTCTGGGAGAGGCAGCAGTAGTGGACTTGTCAATAAGATACTCAGCATATATTTTTGTCAGGGCCCGTGACTCCAACCACTTCACGGTATCAGTGAACGTGGAGCCCAACACGTCCGCGATATTCAACCTGACATACGAGGAGTTGCTGGTGCGCCGCAACGGTGTCTACAACCACGCCATCAACCTCCACCCCGGCGCGCTGGTGCCCAACCTCACTGTGACGGTGAACATACACGAGACGGAGAAGATCACTGTGCTGAGGGTGCCTGAGGTCAGGACTGGCAATGAGGTCGATGCCACCCCGGAGGATCCGCGTGAGTTCATAATTAGTAGAATGCTGATGCGGAGTAACGTCACGTCGTCGTCGCACATACGGGTATTTGAACGATCTACGCGGCCAAAAGTCAAATTTATGAAATGCAAGCCAGGTAAAAAAAAAACACTACCTGGAATGCGGGACAGGTTTAAGAACAATACCCAACACCTCCCGCCTTCCCACCTGTGCGTGCCGCGCTACCCGAGTAGTCGGAATTTGATCGTCTCGTTTGGTGTACGTGTCTCTTCTCGGTTTTCGTGTGCAAAGAAAAACTTTAATAGTGAATATTTATTATTTTACCCTTATTTTGGAATAAAAAGTTATGGATCCTAATACAACAGGTAATTATCTTCTATTTAAAATAAAATTTCGATAGTTTTTATAGCTGAAACTATTAGTTTTAGTGTATTGCATGTCACGTGTATTTAAGGGGTATTTTTAAGCTATGTATTGTGTTTAATAAGGAATTTGTTATACTTCCAAGTTATATCCTGTGATAATTCTTGATATAGTCAAAAGTTTAAAGCTTTAAGTAGTAACAAATTAAAAAATTTGCCGCGGAAAGTCGCGGATAAGTCCCAAATTAGACCGTTTTTATTTTTTTGGCGAAAATATAAAAAAGTCCGTAATTATGTTTTAAAGAAAGTATTTTTGTTTTAGGTTCACCAAGTACCTCGGGAGCAAGAATTGTGACCCGTAAATATTTGTTCGAACGCATGCAGAGCTTTAATTTGCCTAATTTGGAAAAAAACTGACTTTCTTGTATGAGGAACTACTCTCATGCAAAGGATACTCAGAAAATCAAATTAAAAATTTCAAATGTACCTTTTCTCACTTTAAAAGCCAATTAAAACAAAGATGGTCAAAGGCTCATAAGAAGGAAGACATATTTCGCAAATACAATGAATCATGGCTTGAAGGAACTATTGAGATTCCCGCTGTTGCACAAAACCGGCCAGGCCGCCCACGTAAGATATTTCGAGACTCGAGTGAAAGAACGAAAAGGAGAAAAACTGAGGAGATTCGGTCTAATCTAGAAGAAGAAGTGATCGTTCATGCTGCTCAGGTTGAGTTGCGGAAAAGTGGAAAAAGAAATGCATCCGATATATTAAAAGAAATCACCACTACCACTCCGACACGAGCAACAAAATATAAAAAGGCATTTTCTGAAGCAAGAAAAGTAGAAACTTGCCTTCTTACACCATTACAAGCATTGGCAATGTTTGTAGAAGCTGATTTAACTCGACGCCAGTACGAAATAATTAGAAATACCAACAAAAAGTTCTTCCCTTGTTATAGCCTTTTACAAAAGGCAAAACAAGAATGTTTTATTTTTTGTTTAGAATAAATAAGCTTCGATTTGATATTTAAACCTTTGTTTTACTTACTTATATCGTTAAGAACCAATATCGACCCTAAAATAATTTTGGCCGCCTAGATCGTTCAAATACCCTTATGTGCGTCGTCTACTACTATGGAAGTTACGAAACGAGTGTCGTTTCCGTGATTATCTTCCATAATCAGACACGACACGTAAAAATCTTTCTCATTAAAAACATCGCCAAAACCGTTAGAGCCGTTTTGGAGAAACCAATTAGCTAAACTCGTATGTCGTAAAAACAATTTTGACTTTGAAATTGGAATTTGATTGCAGTTGTGAGAATTAATTTAACCTGAAGAAGTGGGTATTTCCCAAGGGTATTAATCCATAATTCAATTAATTTGATAAACTCACATTAATTGAATTAAGTTAATTAAATATCCTTGGGAACTTGGGAAATATCCACTTTCTGCAGGTACTTCTATTGGCAACTGCCAATAGATAGATAATATGGTTACGATTCCCCAAACGTTTCCAGAGAACTCCCTGGCAACAATAGAGCGCGGACACGACGACCGCGTGGCGAGCGTGACGTTCAAGCCGGACCTGGAGGAGCAGCGGCGGCTCATCGCGCTCTACATGGTGAGACTACTTCTACTTTTCGAGTGTATTAAGGGTTTTTATATGGTCAGTATTATACACGGTGAATTCTAAATCATTGGCATCCTTTCTACTGGTGGAAGTAGATAGATAGATAGATCAACACTTTATTGCACCATTTACAGAGAAGAAATACATAGTAACAAAAGTAACAAAAACATTTTAAATGAGCGCAAAGACGGGCTTATCGCAAATGCAATTTCTTCCAGCCAACCTTTGTACCAGTAGCTACCAGTAAGAATATGAGCAACTTTTTGTGTGACCGACTCTGAAATCGGAAAAAAAAATCTGCTATTCCATACCATCCAATACCTACCATACCATCTGCTATACCATGCAATACCTACTCGCCCAAAATGTATGGAACAGCTGATTTTTTTTGAGATAACACAGTCGGTCTAATACAAAAAGTTGCTCATAAGTACTTTCACCAGTATCAGGATGTCAGTGATTAAGAATCCACCCTATATACCTATCTATTTAACTACTTTGTGTCTATAGGGTGAGATCGATAAGCGAACACTGGTACAACATTTTTTCCAAGTCTCCTAAAGGCATCTGACATGGCTTGACAACTGTCGTTATCTAGTGGCAATGTCGTATACACAATAACTATTACATACAGCCAGCCAGCGACGAATATGGTGAGAGAAACAAAACAAGGCTTGTCCGCCCGGTTCTGCCGCATTCGCAAACCCGTTTCGTTCCCGCGTGGAACTAGTTACATTTTTATTGCTTTTTCCTTATCCACAAGATGCGTTTTGTCTATTTTGTTTAAATGACTCATATGCACGTTTTTTACAGCCAAAAACCTGTTCTATTATTGGTTTTTGAGTTAATATTTTTGTGATAAGTTGTTATTACCTACAGTCTAAGCAATTAAAATTAGCAAAAATAATATACTAAAAATATAAATAACAACTTTACAACACTCGCAACAAATCGCCTGATTGGGTAGGTATGCAAACAAATAGTTTTTGTGACAGTAACATAAAAACCGACTTGATCACGCCAATATGGGTTCATAACCAATTTCACTTCAATCTCTGATGATCTATAAATTTTGCGTGGGATCCTTTTATTTCTCATAAGGTTAATAATCATAATATGGTTTGTCATAAGGCCTTTCTCATAATTTTTTTATCATAATATTTTATTTAAATAATGTTTATTTTATTTGTGTAGGCATAATCATAGATTGTCATACTGAATTTTCTTATAAAATGGTTTATCATAATGGATATAATTGTTGTGGTCATAAATATAGTTTATTTTTTATTTTGTTCATCTTTTATTTTGTTGATGGTTTCCTGAGTCTGAAAATGTGATATTTGATACCTATTTCACATTAAGTTGACAAAGACACTAGTATAGGTTAGGGTGCGGCGGGGGTGGCCCTTGGGCCACCCCTAAGCCGCGAATATAAACAACAAAAAAACAAAAACTTAACAAATCTTACCTTTTCTCTGAGTGCATCCGTACATTATGTTCTCTTTTCTCTGTACCTACTTTATGAGTATTACTATTATAATTAAATTATATTATGATTATTTATGTTTATGACAATTTGTATTTATTACAAAACAATTATGTTAAAAAATTATGTAAAAAAAAAATATTTTAATTTTAATTTATATTAATTATGATATGATGTGAAAAAACATTATTTCAAACTATATTATAACAAATATTTTTATAAGAATCATTAGAGACCCATTTTGCGTATTGTATCGTTGGCATGTGTTACCGTTACCGTACGTTACAATACAATTCATATGCATGGCTAATCTTGGAGATTCTCAAGTTAAAATTATCGTGTCTACAGGAGAAGACCAAAGAAACTCGCGCCAACAGCAGAGGCTACCCCTTCGGCTACGGTGCTGAAGAGAAGACTCCTGATCCCGAGAGCGACGGCACGCTGGGACAGTTTGTGGTGCAGTACGATGTGGACAGACCCAAAAATGGAGAAGTTTTGGTTAGTACCTATTCACTAGATAAACCTAAAATATGTAAATGCGGCACTCCGCATAAGCAATATGTAACGCATTTAGAGTGACTCCCAACGGCCCGTGGCCGGGGCGGGGCCGTGTGAGAGTTTTTTTTTCATTTTACCCCGTTGACGGGGCCGACGCCGGGGCCGTTGGGAGTAGTGACTCCCAACGGCCCCGGCGACGGGCCGGCCCCGGGCCCGACGTATTCATAGAAACCAATTGAACTTTTCAAGTTTAAAAAGTACCTAGTATAGAAGGCGTCACGTTACGGGTTTAGAGATTTGAGTTTGATACCAGTGTTTGAAGGGCGATTGCTCTTGCAACCCACACGATTAGAAGGTGCCGGAATGGAGGAAGTGTCTTTCCCTCAATTTCCTTTACTACCCCTGCAATCAAGTTTAAATGAGCGAACATACTAACTTTTTATTAGTGTAACAAGATTATTACACTTAATTATGCCCATTAAAAAAAAATCTTATTGTTCTCAGGTGAACGACGGCTACTTCGTTCACTTCTTCGCACCGTCCGAGTTGCCGCCTCTGAACAAGCACGTGGTATTCGTACTGGACACGTCGGGCTCCATGATGGACCGCAAGATCGTGCAGCTGCGAGAAGCCATGCAGGTCATCCTCAGCGACCTCAACCCGGGCGACTACTTCAGCATCGTCGAGTTCGCCTCCTCTGTTATTGTGAGTCATATAACTAGCTGAATATACATGGTGTTCGTGCTGACACGTTGGGCTCGATAATGTACGGTCCGGATCTCAACCCGGGCGACTACTTCAGCATCGTCGAGTTCGCCTCCTCTGTTATTGTGAGTCATATAACTAGCTGAATATACATGGTGTTCGTGCTGACACGTTGGGCTCGATAATGGACCGTAAGATCACTATCTTACGGTCCGGATCTCAACCCGGGCGACTACTTCAGCATCGTCGAGTTCGCCTCTTCCGTTATTGTGAGTCATATAACTAGCTGAATATACGCGGTGTTCGTGCTGATACGTTGGGCTCGATAATGGACTGTAAGATCACTATCTTACGGTCCGGATCTCAACCCGGGCGACTACTTCAGCATCGTCGAGTTCGCCTCCTCTGTTATTGTGAGTCATATAACTAGCTGAATATACATGGTGTTCGTGCTGACACGTTGGGCTCGATAATGTACGGTCCGGATCTCAACCCGGGCGACTACTTCAGCATCGTCGAGTTCGCCTCCTCTGTTATTGTGAGTCATATAACTAGCTGAATATACATGGTGTTCGTGCTGACACGTTGGGCTCGATAATGGACCGTAAGATCACTATCTTACGGTCCGGATCTCAACCCGGGCGACTACTTCAGCATCGTCGAGTTCGCCTCCTCTGTTATTGTGAGTCATATAACTAGCTGAATATACATGGTGTTCGTGCTGATACGTTGGGTTTGATAATGGACTGTAAGATCACTATCTTACGGTCCGATTCTCAACCCGGGCGACTACTTCAGCATCGTCGAGTTCGCCTCCTCTGTTATTGTGAGTCATATAACTAGCTGAATATACATGGTGTTCGTGCTGACACGTTGGGCTCGATAATGGACCGTAAGATCACTATCTTACGGACCGGATCTCAACCCGGGCGACTACTTCAGCATCGTCGAGTTCGCCTCCTCTGTTATTGTGAGTCATATAACTAGCTGAATATACATGGTGTTCGTGCTAACACGTTGGGCTCGATAATGGACCGTAAGATCACTATCTTACGGTCCGGATCTCAACCCGGGCGACTACTTCAGCATCGTCGAGTTCGCCTCCTCTGTTATTGTGAGCTACATATAACTAGCTGAACATACGTGATGTTCGTGCTGAGCTGACACGTTAGGCTCGATAATGGACCGTAAAATCACGATGTTACGGTCCATTATCGAGCCCAATCGTAAGATCACTATCTTACCGTCCGGAACACAACCCGGGCGTCTACTTTAGCATCGTCAAGTTCGCCTTTTCTGCTATTGTAGTCGCATACAAACTAGCTGAGCACAAAAGGCAAAAGTTTGTTTGTTTATTTGTTACCTCTTCACGCTTCATCTACTAAACCAATCTTCCTGAAATTTCGCATACACATAGTTAGAAGTACTAAGAAGGACATAGGCTACCTTTCACCCCGGGAAAAAGCACTGTTCCTGTGAGACATTCACGCGGGCGAAGCTGCGGGCAAAAGCTTAGTAACTTATACAACGTTTTGCCTTCAAATGAATAACTTCACACATGTTGCGACAGGTACACGAACTGAAAGAAGCCGACCTGGAGCCGAAGAAGCCGAGTTACAGCTACGGGTTCGACTGGGAGGCCAAGAGCGAGCCGAAGCTGGTGCCGCCGTCGCCCGCTACGAGCGACAACATCGCCCGTGCCAAGGTCATCATCAGCAGGCTCGACGCTGCTGGCGGTACGAGACATATTACGAATATTATCTATACATATAATAAAACAGTAAAATTATTTTGTCTGTGCATTTAGTATTTTTGACTGAAATGGATAGAGGGACACTTAAAAAGAATAATAGAAAACAAAAAAATTTTTTTGGAATTTCTTGTCTGTCTGTCTGTCTGTATGATCACGCTAATCTCCGAAAGTACTGAACCGATTTGAATGAAACTTTTTTTGTTGTGTAGCTATTAAGCCTAGGCAACATTTAGGCTATAATGGATTTTGAAAACTGGAACACCTGATGAAGAACCAAAACAGAACACAACAGTAATAGTTTACTGTGCAGAGCAACTACGCTCTGCTGCCAGAAAATGTGGCAGCGAGAATCCGGACAAACGAAGCGGCGGGAAGAATTCTGTACCGGAACTTCACCGGGAAAAAACCACCGGTAAAAATAAGTACCGGGAAAAAATCTCCACGCGGCACCACGTTTGCCCGACTAAAACCTAGCTAACTTAACGCAGTCTGCTACCACCGTAGCTTATGAAGGGAGCTACAGGGCCCTATATGATAACCTAACCTATAAATTAATTACAATTGAACACTTACCAAACTAAATCTTCTTTCTCTTCGGATCCAAACTTGAGTGTCTTCGGGAAGGGGGAATTCCTAATCACCCTACCTAACCCTTGAGATCTCAATTCCCCAGAACAACTAAATAGATTTCTTCCCGTAGTTTCACTCGGGAACAGCCAGATGTGAACAGCCACGTTTCACCTCTCACAAGAAAAAGTCACAATAACAGAGTTTTTCACAAACACAAATTCAATAGTTATTTAACAAACAGGAAATTCACAATTATCACTCAAACTAAACAACAAGCAAGAGACGCGAGACCGCTCCGCGTATTAAAATCAAACCGATATCGCCCTGGACAATGCAATGGCGGACCACACGCGACGCCATCCACGCTAGCAATGAGAACCCCAAAACGCCTGGCGGCGATAACAGGAAACGCCTGCGTTTAGTTTTACCCAATATATTACAAACATCCCCCCGTCCCGGTCTGAGAAGCAGACCGCTAGCTTACTCTACGGGAAGGCGGGCGAGAGAGGTCACACCTCTCCTTAAAATCGAACCGTCGACCAACACCTCAGCCACACGCGGAGTGCCATCTCCGCCAAGAATCAAACGTAATATGCGAGCTCGTCGCCAAAGCAATGAGGGCAAATTTGCCTCTTTTAACAATACTAAATCACCCTCCCTGGGAGGCTCAGTCCTGTCTGTCCACTTCACTCTTTGCTGCAGCAAATGCAAATATTCAAGCGACCAGCGACGCCAAAAGTCCTGGCTCATTTGCTGCAACATTTGAAAACGCGACAACCGATATACGCGTTCATCCTTCCACGGGTATTCGGGCAGGGCATTCAACGGCCCTCCCACCAAAAAATGACCAGGGGTGAGAGCTTCCAAGTCATTTGGATCTGGAGATAGCGGACAGAGAGGACGAGAGTTGAGGACCGCCTCAACTTTACAAAACACTGTGGCCAGCTCTTCAAAAGTTAGAGCCGTTTCTCCGATAATGCGGCGGAGGTGGGTCTTTGCGGATTTCACAGCCGCTTCAAAAATCCCTCCCCAATGGGGGCAACTTGGGGGACTAAACTTCCAGGTTATTCCCCTTTGAGCAGCAATTTGACTTAAACTAGTACAATTTTTGTCAATAAACACAGAAACATCCTTAAGATAATTTACAGTTCCCTTATAGTTTGTGCCATTATCAGACCTAATAAGGGAAGGTAGACCTCGACGCGAAACAAAGCGATCCAACGCGGCGACGAAGGCCTCCGTAGTCAGAGCCGATACCACCTCCAAATGGACAGTCTTGGTGGCCAAACAAACAAATACACACAAATAGCCCTTCACAATACGGGCATTACGAAAGGGAGAAGCCTTGATCGAAAAGGGACCGGCAAAATCGGTTCCAACGCCGTCAAACGGTCTCGAAGGTCGGATTCGATCAGCGGGCAAATCACCCATCTGTGGTTGCATCGTGGATGCCTTCAACCTATAACATGCAATACATCGAAACAGGACACTACGGATTGCTCTTCGGGCTGACAAAATCCAAAACTCGCGTTGCAAAATAGCCAACAAAGCATTGCACCCAGCATGGGCGTTACGAATGTGTCGATCAGACACCAAAAGCTGCACCAAGGGTCCGCCCTTGGGCAACAACAGAGGATGGCGAGTCTCATATGGAAGATCCGCCTTCCGGAGCCTGCCTCCAACCCGAAGAAGCCCATCCGAGTCGATGTACGGGTTCAAACGAGCGACCGCGCCCTTCAACTTAGCGCGTGCGTCGCGCAAGATACGAAGCTCTGACTCAAACCGTCCGGTCTGCACGACACGGACCCAATGCAACAATGCGCTCCGGCGCTCTTCTGCACCTGCAATCGGCTCCAACCGCTTTGCCTGTGGGTTTCTACAATTATGTATGAAACGCTTAATCCAACTGGTAACACCCAGAAGCTTATCCAAGCTACTATACCGAGCAAGTAGCCAATCCGGCTCCGACGTCGTCTCAGCGACTACAGCATGTACACGGAGCCCAGTCAAACTCAAAGAAGTAACATCTGTCTGACAGACAGGCCAAGATGTTTCTGATCCCATCAGCCACTCTGGACCCCACCAGAGCGGGTGTGACACCAATTCTGGTGCCGTACAACCTCGGGAAGCACAGTCCGCTGGGTTAAGCTCTCCCGGCACATGTCTCCATGTTATATCAATTCCGATATTCTGGATTTGGGAAACCCGATTTCCCACAAAAACCTCCAAGGTATGTGGGGCCGCGCGCAACCATGCAAGCGCGACCTGGCTATCCGACCAGGCGAAGATGTCCCGTATCTCGACCGTGGCCGCCAGCTCACATGCAACGTGATGCAACAATTTAGAGAGAAGGTGAGCTCCACTCAACTCAAGCTTGGGAATAGTCAGCCTAGTCCTGATGGGGGCGACCTTGCTCTTCCCTAACAAAAGCGAGACATTGACCCGGCCATCGGCGTCAACTGTCCGCATATAGACTGACGCGGCGTAGCCTCGCTCCGACGCGTCACAAAAGCCATGCAGGCTGGCTCGATATTTCCCGGGGGCAATATTCGACGAGGCAAGGCAATCCGATTGACTTCCTTAATCGATGAAAACAACTCGAGCCAATCATCCAATGGAGAGCCAAACAGCGGCTCGTCCCACGAGACGCCCAAAGTCCAAAGTCTCTGAAGAAGACACTTTGCAGAGAATATCACTGGACTGATCCAACCGCTTGGATCAAACATACGGGCTATTACGGACAACACCGTTCTCTTAGTCCAGACCTTTGGTATTTCCAAGTCCACTTGGAATGTAAAAATATCGGTTAGCGGCTGGTACTGCATGCCCAGCACCGCTATCCTGTTGGGATCATCCACATCCTCAAACAGGTGAGGGTTCTGTTGGTGATCCTCCGGGATCCCTTCTAGAACTTTAGGCTCATTAGACAACCACTTACGTAGCTCGTAGCCACCTGTCTTCAATATTTCAATCAATTCATCCCGCAGTAGGAGGGCCTCCTCAATACTTTGGGCTCCGGTGCACACGTCATCAACATACAAGTCACGTGACAGCACGGAAGCCCCACGGGGAAAGCGGATCCGTTCCCGCTCTGCCAATTCAAGCAATGATCTGATGGCGATATAGGGACTAGATTTCAAACCATACGTGTTTGTGTTGAGTTCATACACCGTCACAGGATCCTCAGGGCGCTCACGCCAGAGTATCAACTGGAATCGCCTGTCCTCAGGATGTATGACTGTCTGGCGGAACATCATCCGGATGTCCGCACCAAAAACCACTTGATGTCTTCTAAAGTTCAAGATGATGTCAATTATGTCCCTATGCAATTTGGGACCTGAATGCAAACATAGATTCAACGAAACTCCGTTCGAAGTGGGTGCGGACCCATCAAAGACAGTCCGCAACTTGCCCGTTGAGGCCTTCACCACCGCGTGGTGGGGCAAAAAATAATGCTCAGTTGAGCTCCAATCAACTCGAGCCGGAGACATGTGACCCAAATCCTCGTACTCGCGCATAAATTCAATATATTTATCGCGAAGTACGTGGTCACGCTGCATACGTCGCTCCATGGACAGCAGTCGTTTCTCCGCAAGCGCCCTACTTTGCCCTAGGCTAGGACGTGTAGCAACAAATGGTAATCTAGTTACAAACCGACCGGAGGGCAACCTCTCCGTGGTCGATCGAAAAAGGGCTTCGCACTCAGCGTGTTCCGGATCCATCCTGGAACTCATAGGTGGCTCCTCCACCTCCCAAAACCTTTGCATGGTCTTGGCCAAGGACGCAGATGCGACGACCGGTGGCTCCTCCACGGTGCTATTATCAAACACAGGGCCCATCAGGGCAAAACCAAAGATCGTAGACACTGCCATCAGTGAAGACGAACCCAGAGCCTTCTGTGTACCCAACAAAATCCAACCCAATACGTCCGAGCCCAGGAGCAAGTCCACTGGGCCGGGATGAAAGACAAAGGGGTCGGCCAAATCCAGACCCGAAACCAAAGACAACACACCCGGCGGTATGTCTGTCGAGGGGTGCCAACCCGCAATGGTATCCATTACCATAGCCGAAGTCGTGATCCTCATTGTGGAGGACTTCAGCGAAGAAAAGGTGACAAGTGTCTGGCCCGTCAGACACTTCACTTGTATGCCACCAACTCCAAGAAGTGGCACAGGCGAGTCTTCCACGACTAAACCTAACTGGCGTGCCACTCGAGTGGTAACCAAACTGCTTTGAGCCCCTGAGTCCAACAGAGCTCTCAAATTAATGGCTTCCCCCACGACCCCATACGCGGACCACCGCGGTAGGGAGCAGAACCGTCCGCGGCTCTGTCCCAGCAAGGGAGCAAGCTAGTTACGGGCTCCCCACTCTCTCCAAACCAGGGGCGCGCCACTGACCCGGATAATATGGCGGGCGAGTGCACATCCCCATCTGAGGGGGGGCATAACCCGCGGCCCGGCCATACCTATGGTACGGCGGGTGGTACTCCAGCCGTGGGTACTCGTGCAGCGGCGGAGAAAACCGCTGCGGCTGCATGTGTTGGGTATTGGTAACCCGCGTGGAGGGGGGTGTCCCCACTCTCACGTCCGGTCTAGGGCCCCCGCCCATGGGGGCCCTATCCGGGGCCTGGCCAGCCACATACTGGCCACGACCTTGGGGCGCGTGGTCCCGGTCCGCCAAGACCCGCGCCGGTACGCGACCCCCTCCCGAGGGGGGTGCGACGAGCGAAGCCGCGTCCTCCGTCCGATGGTGGAGGGCTTCGCGCAGGAGCGCCCCCGCCCATAGGGGACCCCTGCCTCAACAACCGGGGGCCATCCCCGTTCCGGTTCATGCAGAGCATCACGTGGTGCAGCCCACGGCATGCACTGCATGGTATGGCTCTGGGACAGTCACGTGCATAGTGACTGCCCAAACAGTAAAAGCAAAGTTCATGCCGCTTTGCCATGCGGCGCCTATCTTGTACTGGCAGTCTCTGCCAGTCCCTGCATTGTAGCAGGCTGTGGCCCATCCGGCCACATTGCAGGCAGTCCGCGTCCCTCGCGACTGCTGCCGTGTGTGCAACCCGCGCACCAGCTCCACGCGGTGGCGGTTGCCGTCCCTGTTGGGGCCTCCCTCGCCATGAGGGTTCCAAGGGCCTACGTTCAGGCGCTCTGGATGGCGCTGAGTCCGTCATGGTATTCTCAGCGGCCCGTGCCTCAAACTCCAAAAACTTCACCAAGTCAGTGAATGTTGGTAGGGTGGTGCTGTCCCGTTCCGCATTCTCGCGCTCAAATCGCGAGCGGATGTCATTGGGTAATTTGCCCAATACAATGTGCACCAGCAAAAAGGACCATTGGTCCACCGGCAGCCCCAGTGTGCGGAGCGCGTTACAGGCCACTGTAACGGGCGTGAGCAACTGCAGGCGCAACTGTGCCCTGTTGGCCACCTTGGGCAGGGCCATCAACTGTGCGGCGTGCGCATCCGCTAACAAACGTAAGTTTTGGTAGCGGGAGTTCAATAACTCCCAAGCCGTATCGTACTGGTCGTCCTCCACCCGGAGGTGCTGGATGAGCGACCGCGCTTCATCCTCAAGAGTGGAGAGGAGGTAGGCCATCTTCTGGGCCTTCGACAAATCCTGTCGTGCTACGACCAGGGACTCAAACATATTTTTATATGCTACCCACTCCTCCATCCTACCCCCAAAGTGGGACAGCTGAAGGGTGGGGAGCCGACCAGTAACCGCTGGTCCTTCCTGTCTAACAGGTGTGCGAGGGGCTGGTCCGCCAGCCTGTCTCGCCCTTATTGCGGTCACCGCCTCCGCGATATCATCGTGCAGACTCAGGATCTGGTCCATGTCCGCCATGTGACCTGCGTAGGCCTCCGGGGCAAGTTCGGCTTCGGTAAGCACCACCATGGCCGCTTCCGCGCTAATCAATCGTGAGTGGAGGTGATCCGCTCTTAGCAGTATGGCGCCCTCCCTGTCCTTCCGGGACAGGAGTCCTCCGGCCGTCACAAACCATCTCAATTCGTTGGCGAGTGTCGCCCTAGCATTGGAGACCTTCGCCATCGCGTCAAGTCACAAACAAAAAAACAAATAGGAAAAAAAAATAAAAAAGGTAAATAAAAAACAAAATCAAGCAACAACACGAAAAACCGCGGTAGGTATGAGAATGGCACAAACCCGGAACGCACGGTACAAACCGCAAACAAATACAAAAAAGGTTACAAATATTCTTATTGTGCAGAGCAACTACGCTCTGCTGCCAGAAAATGTGGCAGAGAGAATCCGGACAAACGAAGCGGCGGGAAGAATTCTGTACCGGAACTTTACCGGGAAAAAATCTACCGGTAAAATTAAGTACCGGGAAAAAATCCCCACGCGACACCACGCTTGTCCGACTAGAATCTAACTTAAGCTATACGCAGTCTGCTACCACCGTAGCTTATGAAGGGAGCTACAGGGCCCTATATGATAACCTAACCTATAAATTAACTACAATTGAACACTTACCAAATTAAATCTTCTTTCTCTTCGGATCCAAACTTGAGTGTCTTCGGGAAGGGGGAATTCCTAATCACCCTACCTAACCCTTGAGATCTCAATTCCCCATAACAACTAAATAGATTTCTTCCCGTAGTTTCCCTCGGGAACAGCCAGATGTGAACAGCCAGCCACGTTTCACCTCTCACAAGAAAAAGTCACAATAACAGAGTTTTTCACAAACACAAATTCAATAGTTATTTAACAAACAGGAAATTCACAATTATCACTCAAACTAAACAACAAGCAAAAGACGCGAGACCGCTCCGCGTATTAAAATCAAACCGATATCGCCCTGGACAATGCAATGGCGGACCACACGCGACGCCATCCACGCTAGCAGTGTGAAAACCCCGAACGCCCTCTGGCGGCAGCAATGCGAAACGCCTGCGTTTAGTTTTACCCAATATATTACAAACATCCCCCCGTCCCGGTCTGAGAAGCAGACCGCTAGCTTACTCTACGGGAAGGCGGGCGAGAGAGGTCACACCTCTCCTTAAAATCGAACCGTCGACCAACACCTCAGCCACACGCGGAGTGCCATCTCCGCCAAGAATCAAACGTAATATGCGAGCTCGTCGCCAAAGCAATGAGGGCAAATTTGCCTCTTTTAACAATACTAAATCACCCTCCCTGGGAGGCTCAGTCCTGTCTGTCCACTTCACTCTTTGCTGCAGCAAATGCAAATATTCAAGCGACCAGCGACGCCAAAAGTCCTGGCTCATTTGCTGCAACATTTGAAAACGCGACAACCGATCTACGCGTTCATCCTTCCACGGGTATTCGGGCAGGGCATTCAACGGCCCTCCCACCAAAAAATGACCAGGGGTGAGAGCTTCCAAGTCATTTGGATCTGGAGATAGCGGACAGAGAGGACGAGAGTTGAGGACCGCCTCAACTTTACAAAACACTGTGGCCAGCTCTTCAAAAGTTAGAGCCGTTTCTCCGATAATGCGGCGGAGGTGGGTCTTTGCGGATTTCACAGCCGCTTCAAAAATCCCTCCCCAATGGGGGCAACTTGGGGGACTAAACTTCCAGGTTATTCCCCTTTGGGCAGCAATTTGACTTAAACTAGTACAATTTTTATCAATAAACACAGAAACATCCTTAAGATAATTTACAGTTCCCTTATAGTTTGTGCCATTATCAGACCTAATAAGGGAAGGTAGACCTCGACGCGAAACAAAGCGATCCAACGCGGCGACGAAGGCCTCCGTAGTCAGAGCTGATACCACCTCCAAATGGACAGCCTTGGTGGCCAAACAAACAAATACACACAAATAGCCCTTCACAATACGGGCATTACGAAAGGGAGAAGCCTTGATCGAAAAGGGACCGGCAAAATCGGTTCCAACGCCGTCAAACGGCCTCGAAGGTCGGATTCGATCAGCGGGCAAATCACCCATCTGTGGTTGCATCGTGGATGCCTTCAACCTATAACATGCAATACATCGAAACAGGACACTACGGATTGCTCTTCGGGCAGACAAAATCCAAAACTCGCGTTGCAAAATAGCCAACAAAGCATTGCACCCAGCATGGGCGTTACGAATGTGTCGATCAGACACCAAAAGCTGCACCAAGGGTCCGCCCTTGGGCAACAACAGAGGATGGCGAGTCTCATATGGAAGATCCGCCTTCCGGAGCCTGCCTCCAACCCGAAGAAGCCCATCCGAGTCGATGTACGGGTTCAAACGAGCGACCGCGCCCTTCAACTTAGCGCGTCCGTCGCGCAAAATACGAAGCTCTGACTCAAACCGTCCGGTCTGCACGACACGGACCCAATGCAACAATGCGCTCCGGCGCTCTTCTGCACCTGCAATCGGCTCCAACCGCTTTGCCTGTGGGTTTCTACAATTATGTATGAAACGCTTAATCCAACTGGTAACACCCAGAAGCTTATCCAAACTGCTATACCGAGCAAGTAGCCAATCCGGCTCCGACGTCGTCTCAGCGACTACAGCATGTACACGGAGCCCAGTCAAACTCAAAGAAGTAACATCTGTCTGACAGACAGGCCAAGAAGTTTCTGATCCCATCAGCCACTCTGGACCCCACCAGAGCGGGTGTGACACCAATTCTGGTGCCGTACAACCTCGGGAAGCACAGTCCGCTGGGTTAAGCTCTCCCGGCACATGTCTCCATGTTATATCAATTCCGATATTCTGGATTTGGGAAACCCGATTTCCCACAAAAACCTCCAAGGTATGTGGGGCCGCGCGCAACCATGCAAGCGCGACCTGGCTATCCGACCAGGCGAAGATGTCTCGTATCTCGACCGTGGCCGCCAGCTCACTGGCAACGTGATGCAACAATTTAGAGAGAAGGTGAGCTCCACTCAACTCAAGCTTGGGAATAGTCAGCCTAGTCCTGATGGGGGCGACCTTGCTCTTCCCTAACAAAAGCGAGACATTGACCCGGCCATCGGCGTCAACTGTCCGCATATAGACTGACGCGGCGTAGCCTCGCTCCGACGCGTCACAAAAGCCATGCAGGCTGGCTCGATATTTCCCGGGTGGCAATATTCGACGAGGCAAGGCAATCCGATTGACTTCCTTAATCGATGAAAACAACTCGAGCCAATCATCCAATGGAGAGCCAAACAGCGGCTCGTCCCACGAGACGCCCAAAGTCCAAAGTCTCTGAAGAAGACACTTCGCAGAGAATATCACTGGACTGATCCAACCGCTTGGATCAAACATACGAGCTATTACGGACAACACCGTTCTCTTAGTCCAGACTTTTGGTATTTCCAAGTCCACTTGGAATGTGAAAATATCGGTTAGCGGCTGGTACTGCATGCCCAGCACCGCTATCCTGTTGGGATCATCCACATCCTCAAACAGGTGAGGGTTCTGTTGGTGATCCTCCGGGATCCCTTCTAGAACTTTAGGCTCATTAGACAACCACTTACGTAGCTCGTAGCCACCTGTCTTCAATATTTCAATCAATTCATCCCGCAGTAGGAGGGCCTCCTCAATACTTTGGGCTCCGGTGCACACGTCATCAACATACAAGTCACGTGACAGCACGGAAGCCCCACGGGGAAAGCGGATCCGTTCCCGCTCTGCCAATTCAAGCAATGATCTGATGGCGATATAGGGACTAGATTTCAAACCATACGTGTTTGTGTTGAGTTCATACACCGTCACAGGATCCTCAGGGCGCTCACGCCAGAGTATCAACTGGAATCGCCTGTCCTCAGGATGTATGACTGTCTGGCGGAACATCATCCGGATGTCCGCACCAAAACCACTTGATGTCTTCTAAAGTTCAAGATGATGTCAATTATGTCCCTATGCAATTTGGGACCTGAATGCAAACATAGATTCAACGAAACTCCGTTCGAAGTGGGTGCGGACCCATCAAAGACAGTCCGCAACTTGCCCGTTGAGGCCTTCACCACCGCGTGGTGGGGCAAAAAATAATGCTCAGTTGAGCTCCAATCAACTCGAGACGGAGACATGTGACCCAAATCCTCGTACTCGCGCATAAATTCAATATATTTATCGCGAAGTACGTGGTCACGCTGCATACGTCGCTCCATGGACAGCAGTCGTTTCTCCGCAAGCGCCCTACTTTGCCCTAGGCTAGGACGAGAGGCAACAAAAGGTAACCTAGTTACAAACCGACCGGAGGGCAACCTCTCCGTGGTCGATCGAAAAAGGGCTTCGCACTCAGCGTGTTCCGGATCCATCCTGGAACTCATAGGTGGCTCCTCCACCTCCCAAAACCTTTGCATGGTCTTGGCCAAGGACGCAGATGCGACAACCGGTGGCTCCTCCGCGGTGCCATTATCAAACACAGGGCCCATCAGGGCAAAACCAAAAATCGTAGACACTGCCATCAGTGAAGACGAACCCAGAGCCTTCTGTGTACCCAACAAAATCCAACCCAATACGTCCGAGCCCAGGAGCAAGTCCACTGGGCCGGGATGAAAGACAAAGGGGTCGGCCAAATCCAGACCCGAAACCAAAGACAACACACCCGGCGGTATGTCTGTCGAGGGTGCCAACCCGCAATGGTATCCATTACCATAGCCGAAGTCGTGATCCTCATTGTGGAGGACTTCAGCGAAGAAAAGGTGACAAGTGTCTGGCCCGTCAGACACTTCACTTGTATGCCACCAACTCCAAGAAGTGGCACAGGCGAGTCTTCCACGACTAAACCTAACTGGTGTGCCACTCGAGTGGTAACCAAACTGCTTTGAGCCCCTGAGTCCAACAGAGCTCTCAAGTTAATGGCTTCTCCCCCACGACCCCATACGCGGACCACCGCGGTGGGGAGCAGAACCGTCCGCGGCTCTGTCCCAGCAAGGGAGCAAGCTAGTTACGGGCTCCCCACTCTCTCCAAACCAGGGGCGCGCCACTGACCCGGATAATATGGCGGGCGAGTGCACATCCCCATCTGAGGGGGGCATAACCCGCGGCCCGGCCATACATATGGTACGGCGGGTGGTACTCCAGCCGTGGGTACTCGTGCAGCGGCGGAGACAACCGCTGCGGCTGCATGTGTTGGGCATTGGTAACCCGCGTGGAGGGGGGTGTCCCCACTCTCACGTCCGATCTAGGGCCCCCGCCCATGGGGGCCCTATCCGGGGCCTGGCCAGCTACATACTGGCCATGACCTTGGGGCGCGTGGTCCCGGTCCGCCAAGACCCGCGCAGGTACGCGACCCCCTCCCGAGGGGGGTGCGACGAGCGAAGCCGCGTCCTCCGTCCGATGGTGGAGGGCTTCGCGCAGGAGCGCCCCCGCCCATAGGGGACCCCTGCCTCAACAACCGGGGCCATCCCCGTTCCGGTTCATGCAGAGCATCGCGTGGTGCCGCCCACGGCATGCACTGCATGGTATGGCACTGGGACAGTCACGTGCATAGTGACCGCCCAAACAATAAAAGCAAAGTTCATGCCGCTTTGCCATGCGGCGCCGATCTTGTACTGGCAGTCCCTGCCAGTCCCTGCATTGCAGCAGGCTGTGGCCCATCCGACCACATTGCAGGCAGTCCGCGTCCCTCGCGACTGCTGCCGTGTGTGCAACCCGCGCACCAGCTCCACGCGGTGGCGGTTGCCGTCCCTGTTGGGGCCTCCTCGCCATGAGGGTTCCAAGGGCCTACGTTCAGGCGCTCTGGATGGCGCTGAGTCCGTCATGGTATTCTCAGCCGCCCGTGCCTCAAACTCCAAAAACTTCACCAAGTCAGTGAATGTCGGTAGGGTGGTGCTATCCCGTTCCGCATTCTCGCGCTCAAATCGCGAGCGGATGTCATTGGGTAATTTGCCCAATACAATGTGCACCAGCAAAAAGGACCATTGGTCCACCGGCAGCCCCAGTGTGCGGAGCGCGTTACAGGCCACTGTAACGGGCGTGAGCAACTGCAGGCGCAACTGTGCCCTGTTGGCCACCTTGGGCAGGGCCATCAACTGTGCGGCGTGCGCATCCGCTAACAAACGTAAGTTTTGGTAGCGGGAGTTCAATAACTCCCAAGCCGTATCGTACTGGTCGTCCTCCACCCGGAGGTGCTGGATGAGCGACCGCGCTTCATCCTCAAGAGTGGAGAGGAGGTAGGCCATCTTCTGGGCCTTCGACAAATCCTGTCGTGCTACGACCAGGGACTCAAACATATTTTTATATGCTACCCACTCCTCCATCCTACCCCCAAAGTGGGACAGCTGAAGGGTGGGGAGCCGACCAGTAACCGCTGGTCCTTCCTGTCTAACAGGTGTGCGAGGGGCTGGTCCGCCAGCCTGTCTCGCCCTTATTGCGGTCACCGCCTCCGCGATATCATCGTGCAGACTCAGGATCTGGTCCATGTCCGCCATGTGACCTGCGTAGGCCTCCGGGGTAAGATCGGCTTCGGTAAGCGCCGCCATGGCCGCTTCCGCGCTAATCAATCGTGAGTGGAGGTGATCCGCTCTTAGCAGTATGGCGCCCTCCCTGTCCTTCCGGGACAGGAGTCCTCCGGCCGTCACAAACCATCTCAATTCGTTGGCGAGTGTCGCCCTAGCATTGGAGGCCTTCGCCATCGCGTCAAGTCACAAACAAAAAATAACAAAAGGTAAATAAAAAACAACAAAATCAAGCAACTACACGAAGAACCGCGGTAGGTATGAGAATGGCACAAACCCGGAACGCACGGTACAAACCGCAAACAAATACAAAAAAGGTTACAAATATTCTTATACAAACAAACTAAGAAAAATCTAATAATTTTTACAAACAATTAATTATTTTTTTACAAACGAACAAATAGAGGGTAGATAAACTACGCTCTGCTACCAGAAAATGTGCAGAGCAACTACGCTCTGCTGCCAGAAAATGTGGCAGAGAGAATCCGGACAAACGAAGCGGCGGGAAGAATTCTGTACCGGAACTTTACCGGGAAAAAATCTACCGGTAAAATTAAGTACCGGGAAAAAATCCCCACGCGACACCACGCTTGTCCGACTAGAATCTAACTTAAGCTATACGCAGTCTGCTACCACCGTAGCTTATGAAGGGAGCTACAGGGCCCTATATGATAACCTAACCTATAAATTAACTACAATTGAACACTTACCAAATTAAATCTTCTTTCTCTTCGGATCCAAACTTGAGTGTCTTCGGGAAGGGGGAATTCCTAATCACCCTACCTAACCCTTGAGATCTCAATTCCCCATAACAACTAAATAGATTTCTTCCCGTAGTTTCCCTCGGGAACAGCCAGATGTGAACAGCCAGCCACGTTTCACCTCTCACAAGAAAAAGTCACAATAACAGAGTTTTTCACAAACACAAATTCAATAGTTATTTAACAAACAGGAAATTCACAATTATCACTCAAACTAAACAACAAGCAAAAGACGCGAGACCGCTCCGCGTATTAAAATCAAACCGATATCGCCCTGGACAATGCAATGGCGGACCACACGCGACGCCATCCACGCTAGCAGTGTGAAAACCCCGAACGCCCTCTGGCGGCAGCAATGCGAAACGCCTGCGTTTAGTTTTACCCAATATATTACAAACACTTATACAAACAAACTAAGAAAAATCTAATAATTTTTACAAACAATTAATTATTTTTTACAAACGAACAAATAGAGGGTAGATAAACTACGCTCTGCTACCAGAAAATGTGCAGAGCAACTACGCTCTGCTGCCAGAAAATGTGGCAGCGAGAATCCGGACAAACGAAGCGGCGGGAAGAATTCTGTACCGGAACTTCACCGGGAAAAAACCACCGGTAAAAATAAGTACCGGGAAAAAATCTCCACGCGGCACCACGTTTGCCCGACTAAAACCTAGCTAACTTAACGCAGTCTGCTACCACCGTAGCTTATGAAGGGAGCTACAGGGCCCTATATGATAACCTAACCTATAAATTAATTACAATTGAACACTTACCAAACTAAATCTTCTTTCTCTTCGGATCCAAACTTGAGTGTCTTCGGGAAGGGGGAATTCCTAATCACCCTACCTAACCCTTGAGATCTCAATTCCCCAGAACAACTAAATAGATTTCTTCCCGTAGTTTCACTCGGGAACAGCCAGATGTGAACAGCCACGTTTCACCTCTCACAAGAAAAAGTCACAATAACAGAGTTTTTCACAAACACAAATTCAATAGTTATTTAACAAACAGGAAATTCACAATTATCACTCAAACTAAACAACAAGCAAGAGACGCGAGACCGCTCCGCGTATTAAAATCAAACCGATATCGCCCTGGACAATGCAATGGCGGACCACACGCGACGCCATCCACGCTAGCAATGAGAACCCCAAAACGCCTGGCGGCGATAACAGGAAACGCCTGCGTTTAGTTTTACCCAATATATTACAAACATTTACTATAAGAAATATGGAAATGGTGCCTTAACAAAAGTCGTTCAACCAACCTAATGAGCATTTTCTGCTGACGTATAAAAATTGAATCATCATCTGATGAAAAGCTCCAAGAGACCAGGTACACTATAACATATATGGAAATGGCGCCTTAGCAAAACTTGATTAATCTGATGAACATTTTCTGTAGACGTATAAAAATCGAAAATCAGAAACTCACGCAGGCGAATCCGCGGGCAACAGCTAGTCTTACATATAGGTCTCGTCATGTAAGATGATGCTGGCGGATAAGCTACGCAGTAGGCGATTTATCGGTCTATGCGGTGAGCGCGGGTCGGGCGGTCTCGTGCGGCGCATGCGACTGGCGTCAGTCGTACCCATGGCCATGCGCAACTTTCACCCCCTCTTCTATCTTCCAGCATTTTTTGTATATGACGCGAACTATACAGTTATATTATCAAGAAGTAGTAGTAGTACTCTATCTATTTATTACACGGGCCAAAGTAAACATCACGCATTGTAACTCCCTGGGTTCCAGAAATCATGGATTCGGTTGGGGAAATAAACGAGTTTGAAGTAGGTATAGAAGTCATAAATAAAATGATTAAAAATGTTTACTTAACCATTTTGTTGTTATTATTATTGTTTTTGTGAAATAGTTATCAGCAAACAGAAAGTCTAAATTGTAATATTGTTCGGCAGGTACCAACATCGGCGACGCCCTAGACGTGGCGGTGCAAATCATCAAAAAAGGCATCTACACTTTACCAGAGGAAAACAGCACCATGGTAGCCGTGCCCCTCACCTTGGACTTGTCTCCCGGCGTGACAACTAGCAAACCTGAGAAATCTACCACACAAGCTGCCGAACTTGATGAACGTAAGTATCTGTAAAGATGATCAAGAAAAGCGTCTACAATGAGTTTGTAGTCAATTCCTTCATGCTGGCTACGCCCTTCGCCTTTCGCCTTTGGCTGGTGACGAGAAAACTACCACCGAGAAACCTGAGAAATCTACCACACAAGCTGCCGAACATGAACGTAATTATCGTTATAAAGATCATCAAGAAAGGCATCTACAATGAGTTTGTAGTCAATTCCTTCAGGCTGGCCATGCCTTTCGCTTGCATGTGGCTGCTGACCGGAAAACTACCACTGGAAAATCTGAGGAATCTACCACTGAAGTTGCCGAACTTGATGAACGTAAGTACCAGCAAGAAATTTCGTACATGCATATAAGTGGTAATTGTTATACAAAATGTCAACAAAGCGATACCTAGGTCCATCTGCGTACGAGAAACCTATGACTGAGAAACTTCTTGAGCCAACTACAAATACAAAAATGAATTCATCGAGTCAGCATTGCTTGATGTTTGGCACCATGAGGAAAGCTTTTTTTGTATATTTTTTATTGTTCTTAATTTTTTTTAAATAAAAACTTGTAATTTTTTTGCATTTATAATTTAAGCATTTATAATTAAAGACCTAACAGTGCTTTGTATCTATCTCCCTTCAGAAGCCACCAGATTGGAGCCCATCATAATATTCCTGACGGACGGCGACCCCACCGTGGGCCAGACCGACCCCACCAAGATCATCAACCACCTCACTGAGAAGAACTTCGGGAAGAACAAGGCCACGATATTCTCTCTCGCTTTCGGTAATTTTTTATATTTTTTGTCTGCAGTGCAAATGTACTCGTATCCTGATTTAATTCTATTTGACGTTTTTGGCACAGAACCTTATATTTAGGTACGTCTCATACATAGAACAAACGTGGCCTAAGCTATCTATACCTGTCCAATCTTTTCTGTCTAGCTAGAATATCCATTTTATGCTTGCGGCTGGGGTGTATTTGGGGGCCCTAAGTTTACCCGATTTTTGTTTTCAGTGGAATTTGAATTTAGGTGAGGCAGTGTTTTAAAACCCTCATTTCCAATGGGGATTCTTATCGTAGGCGAGCCGAGAGAATGAAGATTTGGATAGTGACAGTTGGTACTGTCACTATCCAAATCTCCATTCCACCAATAAGCCCACTAATCAGCTAAGCGTGGCCTTCGAGTCATACGACTTTTGGGTCTGTTTACCCCGTAAGGGATACAGACGTGAAACTGTATTTGTATCGTTTCTACGTCGCAGGCGAGGACGCGGACCGCAAGTTCCTGCGCAAGATATCTCTGCGCAACGACGGGTTCATGCGGCACATCTACGAGGCCTCGGACGCCGCGCTGCAGCTGCGCGACTTCTACCGCCAGGTGTCCTCGCCGCTGCTGGCTGATGTGCATTTTTCGTACCCCCCTGATCAGGTATAAAAACATAGGTTTCAATATGCTTCCAATTCCAATAGACTTACAATTGATTGATGTGTGGGGGCACAATATACGTCTATACGCACACTAGAAGAAAATGCGGTGCACCGTTTTTTAAATGTTTCCTTGGAACTTTTGGTGACTTTAGGAATCAAAGATCAAATCTCAAATCGTAAATGATCCGATTTTCATATATTTTTCCTCCCGTCTTTTTGTAAATGAGGTATGATTGTGTGTATAATTTCTGATTCTTTTTTTTAAAAGCCTGTAAAGAAAAATTAGCCAATATTATTTTTCTGTTGTCTGTGACAGGTGGAAGCTGACTCACTAACGAAGCAAAGGTTCCGTACGTACTACTCTGGTTCTGAGACGGTGGTGGCGGGGCGCGTGCGCGCGGGCGTGCACGAGCTGACGCCGCGGCTCGAGGGCTACCAGGCTGGCGATGACGCCGGCAAAAACAAGAGGGTAATTACTGTTTTATTTCATACATATTCGTAAATAAAAGGAAGTTAAGGAATTTTGTTTTTTTGGAGAACATGCTATTTTACTTCATCTGCTAGGTCGTTGCTGTGTATCATTCCACGTAATAAAGGAGAATACAAGTAGGCTTCACTGGCATCTTTGCACCGGAAACGCTAAGGAGCGGTTTGTAATTAAATTTTAGGCTGCTTTATTTTCATTACTTTTGATATTTGACTACCTACTGTTTGTATTGTGACATATTAAATAAATATATTTCTCATTAATTTATAACACTAGGTTAAAGTAAAATTATTCATTAACTTTTAGATTGTAATAAATAAACATTCACAGAAACGCTACGAAGTGATATCAAAGACGCTGATCGAGCAGAAGAAGCAATCCTACCTCCCTCTAGAAAGACTGTGGGCCTACCTCACGGTGCGCCAGCTGCTGGACCTCACGGACTCGCAGCTCGACTCCGAGCAACCGAAGGACAAGGACCAGACGCCCGAGAAGAAAGCGCTGGCTATATCTCTCAAAGTACGATTGTTTTGTCTAATCTCTTACTTACTGATCACACAATTGGAACGCGGCTACGCGTTAATCCTCTTTGGATCTTATTATACGTGCGCTGGCACATACATACTTATTTCACCTGTCATAAATTTTAAACTGTATTCATACACATTCGATTCTGCATTTTGATATCATTCTTGACTCAGTTTATGTTAATCACTTATCGTCTAACATTGTAAAGATAAATAATATATCTAAAATATATTTAATATATATAAAACAACATAGACCCGTCCAGGGTCTTATGTTTACCAATAAATTATATACAATGACCCTGAGGTTCTATCATTTATTATTATTTGGAGCTCTCACGCTCCACAATCACTCATAATCACATAGAAACATGAAGTAATAAACACTATTCTGTCAGTGACTAAATAGCCACTTATAACAAAGAAAGCAACACAAATTGCTCTGCATCATGTCAGAGCTAAGAATGATAGGGTATGGTCACACGTGTGTGATTCATGTACCACTTTACCGACGCATACCGTTTTGTATAGTGAACTGTTTTATCGACAATACTATAACCGAGGCCAATGACAAGGGCGATTAGCTTGGTCAGAGACTGGTGCAAAATTATTAAAATAGAAGTCAAGAAGAAGACAATACTAAAAAGTAACAAAGTAAACCGCACAGATAGATAAAGTAAATGCTTCGAAAAGCATATCAATTCTATATTCACTTGACCCCTTTGGATTAAAATTTACGTCAAAATGTAGAAGTTTTTTTAAACTTTGACAGTACGAGTTGGTGACGCCGCTGACGTCGCTGGTGGTCGTGAAACCTAACGCGACCGACGCCGTCAATGCCGAGTCCGTGGACAAAGGTATTTATAGTTTTTATCCGCGGCTTCTCCCGCGTTTCTTATGAACTCCTCATTGTTTTCTGAAAAAAAAACCAAAACAACTGTTCTTTCTACGTATATTTTTTTTGGGCTTTTTAAATCCGTCGGATGATCGGGGGATCATCTACCTGATCATCTACCAGTCTCATCTATCTGAGTCCCAATACCTGAGGGGTCAGGTATTGGGACTTAGGCGCGTCGCCGGCAAAGGTTTTCTAGACTATTAAGTCTACAAATCACCCTAACCAATATTGGATCTGACCAATAAGCCTAATTCCGAACCACGAAAAGACCTTACAAAACCTAGCATCTTTTTTCTCTCATATGTAGGTACATAATATATTGCTGTCGCCCTTTCACATTAAAATTATTAATTTGTATTTAATTTTAATTTGTTTTCTTTTACAGATAAAAATACACCGTATGCACTTCCGGGGCTCGCCGGCGTCCGTTAGTATCAAGAATTATTTTCTTAGTTTAATTCACTTTTAAATTTAATTCCTTTGGTGCCAGAAAGCCACCACATAAATTTCATAGCGATTATATTTATACGAGTCGCCGGGGCGTCGCCTCGGTGGTCGTTTCGGGATAAAAAAACCGGCCAGGTGCGAGTCAGGCTCGGGCACCGAGGGTTCCGTACACGCAAAACCAATTATTCTTGTCATAAGTTAAGAAAGTGAAATTCACTTTTTTTAATTCTGTAGCATTGACGTTTTCACAAATCTACCAAATTCGTGTAGTTTGCTTTAGCATTTGTGTAACTTGATTCCAGCTCTCTCGGCACAATTTTCGAGCGCCATTTCTCTGTCAAGGCCGGCCGCGCCCGCGCAAGCGTTCGGTGCGCAACCATACCCTGGTAAGAAAACATTTACTTGACTGATATACGAAATTATATAAATACTAACATGAGCCCGGGACGGGACTGTGGTCCCGTTAGAATTTCTGGTAATCTTCGTGCTAATCCCTACACTCCCTATGGAACCTACATGCCAAATTTTCGTAGCTTCCTAAAGTAGGTAATTTGAAAAGAGCTAAATGATACTCAACATAATGGCTCGGGATTCGCTACAACTCTAATAAAGATTTTTCAGACTATGCCCTGACATAAGTTTTCATTTCGTTTCAAGAAGTGCATTTGTAATTGAATTTTCAATGACGTATTTGTATGCTTGCATGGAAGTAATAAGTACTTTGTAAAGTACTTATTACTTCCATGTATGCTTGTTTTTTGGTCAGCACCAGAGCGACAGTATTTTCACATTTCCATTTGCCTTATTATTCCCATGTCTATGGTTCTACTCTACCCCCTCCTCTACACTACAACATTGCAGAGTTGTCTTACAAAGAGGAAAGGTTGCTCTTTAATTTTTTTAAGCATTTGATATGTAGGTAATTTATTTTAAAACATCATCGCATTACTAATAGCTACCAAAAATAGCTTGCATGTGCAGTCTCACTCTTGACATTTCTCATTGTTTTTGGCACAATTTCACGATCACTATTGCCATCTCATTGTTCTGGCACAATTTCACGATCACTGTTGCCATCAAACTCGAACACTCGAAAAGGTCCATCTAGTTATAATTATGCAATAATATTTGAATTAAAATTAAATTTATTATTTTTATTTTAATTAAGCATAAGGCTTGCTTATTTTTTCTTCAAAATGTTCTAGTTTCCGAATTTAGTTTTCTTCTTAGGTTTAAATTTTAAATATCCATTTAAATTTAGGTTTAAATTTTTGTTTGCATGTAAATCAGTGTTCCAAGACTCAGCTTTACCTGAGGCAATTCAATCCGAAGATTATTTCGATGGTGATTTCAGTAGCGGTAAGGAGTTTATGAGTATATTATGCTAAGTTAATAGATAAGTTCAACATTTTTTCGAAAATCTTAAAAATTAAAAACCAAACTGACAATGAAAAGGATATAGACACCTAGTTTGAAGTCGTTTCAACAATGAGGGATTTTCCGAGACCCAAATAAAAAAAATAGTTCCAGATGAATTCATAGGTGGCGCTTAGTAAAAGGCAAAAATGCACGGTACTGGCATTAAAAAAAATAAAACCTAATAAAATAACATCTAAAAAGTATCAATATTGTGATTTGTGCAACTGTCAAACTGTTATGTAATTTTTTTCTGCCTCTGCCTGACAATAAAAAGAGCACAATATAGGTACAGCCATTATTACGACTCGGCTTTTAATAAAACGCCATCTGTTGAGACTTTTTTATACAGATTTTTTTTCTTAATTTAGCTGTCAGAAAAATCGCTCATTGTGTTATGAAAATAAATGAATATTTTATTATTTATTAAAAATACTAGCATTTGCTCGCGGTTACGCCCGCGTGAATTTCCCACGGGAACAGTGCTTTTTCCAAGGATGAAAGGTTCCCTATGTCTTTCTCAGTACTTCTAATGTGTACGCCAAATTTCAGGAAGATTAGTTCAGTAGATGAAGCGTGAAGAGGTAACAAACAAATAAATAAATAAACAAACAAACTTACTTTCGCATTTATAATATTAGTTAGGTAGGATTAGGATTTCGGTAAGTACCTAATAGGTAAGGTACCTAATAGGCAGGCTAATAGAGTAGGTAATCCAACATCTGCATAAACAATGTCCCAATATCGGTGGTCATTGCATGTGGTTCAAGCATTTCGAGAATGAAAGGTGTAAATAGTTCGTCGCGGTGTTTGTTTTAGATCTTCCGGTGGATTTCCCAATTATTGTTTTGCGACAAATTAATACTTATTGACTGCATTTCGGAAGCTATATACATTGCGAACTCCACAGTTTTAAATATTTTAGGTACCTGCTACAAACTAGCTAGATTGACCAGAATAATATACACTTTAGTTTGAATAGGTTGCCATTCCTATTACCCATAATTTTTTAAATATCATGATTTGCATTTATTCAAGAAGTTCTTTGAACGATCATTGGTTCATTTTTTATCATTTTAGAATGGTCTTCGTTCTAAGTACATATCGCTTTCATTATTAATACAAGGATCTTAAAATAGAATGAAGTTCTTAATTTCTCATAAAAAAGGAGATTTCAGCTGCATGTTCTGCATGATCTTTATTTAAATGCCCTCTTTTTTGGGTTCCGTACCTAAAAAGGCAAAAGGGGAACCCTTATAAGATCACTTTGTTGTCCGTCTGCCTGTCAAACTTTTTTCTCTGGAACGCGTAAAGATATCAAGTTTAAATTCATGTCACATCGAGTATGTGTGTTTAACCACGGTCTCTTTCAGCAGTAAAATACCTAATCAAAATTATATGTTAACGCGATCAAGAGATATTTATTACCGTTGCGAAGTTTCGCATATTTTGCGTTTTCAGATGGGAATCAAAACCTATGGAGTACCTCTTGTTGACCTAAAATTATGAAATTTGGCAAATAGGAAGGTCTATAATACTTGTACAAAACAATTGTTGTTGAAAATTGTAAATAATTATGTTGTTGGAAGTCTAAAAAAAGTGTTACAAATTTATTTTTGCGTTCGATGCAGTATGAATCCAAGGGATCGAACTGCAAAGTTAAGTTTATTTTAAACTTTTAGTTAGAGCTATATTGGAAATGCTTTGCGTGTACAAAGGAACCCTCGGTGCGCAAGTTTGACTCGCACTTGGCCGGTTTTTAATCTGTTTGTGGCCACCCTATTCGTAACATCAACTTTTTTATTGAAATTAATCGATTAAACAACTTTTAAACAAAATAAATAATGAGCAACATTTTGTATCCCAAAATCTCATACTTGAATTTTTGCTTTGCTTCAGGGCTGTCCTATAGAAATGGGGCGCCAATCCCCGCCTTCTATTCACATTCACATTCACATAGAAAAGGTAATTTTGTTATTTGTTATTAAATACTCAACTACATACATACTCCGATCATTGTCATTACCAAGGTACCGGATAGAAAGACAATCTAGTAAATTTCCAAAAAATATTTTATATTAATATAATAATGATTTCATTATTCAATCGACATAGGATTATTACAATTTCACTAATGATATTAGTTTGCTGCTTTTTTTTTTATTATTATTATTACGATAATAGTTTCTTTAGGGATTTCTGGTGAGAAAAAATTTCTATTAGTTTGAGGATTTCAAACTCAATTTGAGTTTTTATTATATAAATTTATTTCGAGATTAAATGTGAGAGAAATTGTCGGTCCTTCGGGGCCCTCTGAGGATGGGGGCCCTGGCCACTGGCCCCGTGTGCCCTTATGGTAAAGACAGTACTGACTATCGATGTAGCTTCTGAAATGAACAACATGCATGACCACCGGAGGGATACTTGTTTATGCATACAAACAGACCAAAATAAATAACTCGACGACAGGTATGAGCACATTGCCACGCTCCACTCACCCTTTCCATAATTTCTTGTCACCACGTGAGATAGATTAGGAAGTGCAATTAGAACGAACATCGACGCTTTAAAGAATATTGCTGGCATAACAAGATGGCCCGCGCTAGTAGAAAAAAATGTTTACTATTGTCCTATTTTATGCCAAGGACAGATAGATTGGAGTAGACGGAAGGAGGCCTTTACCCAGCAGGGATGAAGATTGATGATGATGTGAGGAACAAAGACGTAGCAAGTCACCAGGTCCTCCTCTAGTATGAGACATGGTTTTGAGACTTAGGTTAGATTTGAGAACTAGGTTTTGAGATTTTCTGGTGATTGACCAGATGGACCAGAACCTGTGAAGACCTCGACGCAGTCGCAGGGCTGAATGCAGAGTATTCAGCCGACTGCGACTGCGTCAAGGTCTTGATCAATGGTGATCTTGATCAATGTGAAAGTGAAGAAACACTACTATTGAAATGCAGGAGCCAGTGGATTCCATGACAAACTTAACTAGGTACTTGATAAAAATGTTTTTTACCTACGTACCTTGATAAGATAGCAACTTCTTTAATGTATGTTCAGGAGGGCCTACAGCATTTATGTCGGGGACATTATTACCGGCGCAACTACAACCATTGTCGTCGACAGCGCCACCGCGCATCGTTCTGAGAGAGCCGTCGCCGCTGGCGCCTTTCAACTTGGAACAATTCGAGTGGGCGGAGCGGATATTCTCCGCCGCGGACAAGGCCCTCGTGTTTCAAACTAACAACAAGGCAGAGAAGCTTGTACTTAGTAATAATGGCACGGTGAGTACGTTATCGTTTTTGTTTAGGAAGATTTATATTGACTTTATGGTTGATGTTGTATAGGTACCTATTTATTTTTCTCCCAGCTAACCTATGCTAATAACCCGGTCTGTAACGTTATTGCGAATGTCACTCAATCGAATCACGGAACATCTAGAAAAAATAAATCGAGTGCGAATGGTTGTTGACGTTGAACAGAATATCGAATGAACATTTAAACGAAATCTCGTATTACGGGTGGTTGTCAGATCGCCACAGCTATTACAATTGTTGGCTACACTCCCCAAGGTTAAGGAAAAGGTTCAAACCTAACCTAACCACGGCAAGGTTACGCGCCCCTCCTCCGCACGCAACTATACGTCACATCCAGTTCTGCTCGACTTTCTACCGTGCTAACTAATTAACCATAACTTCAACATTATATCTCACATTAAAACATAGTAATATTGAATAGAAAATCGGGCATAGTGACTTTAATAAATAGTTTAGAATGTTGACCGGCAACGGTCCGTACACTGCGACGAACACACATAGAATGAGCCCCGACTGAAATGCTGCGCAAACTTATATAGTGGAGAGAAATCACATGACACGCATACACCATCCTTTGTATAACTAAATTATTAATAAAATATAAGTAGCTAACTTGTTATATTCTTAACCAAACTATATAACTGTATTGTGTAATACTTAAAAAGACAACACAATAAAATTATAGTATGTACCCCATTTTAGGCTACGAGGTCCTCAAACTAACGATGTAACAAAAATTTGCCAGGAACCTGTGGACAAAGACGTTGACGCAGCGTGCCCACAGTCGGTGAGCGGAGCGCCCGGGCTGTGCGTGTACCTGACGCGCTGCGCGGCCGCAAGGAACATCACCACCGATATCTACCGGGACACCTTCTGCGCGGTCGATGGCTCGTAAGTATTGTTGATGACGTCACAATGTGTCGGTGTACAGTGCGGCCACAGATTACTTAATTTAACTACTTTGTGGTGCGGCCAGGCTGTGCGTACGTCAGATGCAGAGAAACCTGACCCCCGCTGAGATTAGGATTCGGGTCTCTCTGCATCTGACTGTACCTCATGCGCTGCATTCTGGGTATTTTGTGCTCGTTTCTGGTTTGTAACAAAAGTTTACTTACTACTGCGGCGCCGACCCGAAGTGGATCTTGGCTTCCGAGACGAGATGACGCCATTTTTTGCGGTCTTGCACCAGCTCTCGCCAGTTTTCCGTTCTGAGTCTCTGTAGGTCTTTCAGAACCTCATCGCTTCAGCGGTGCCTAGGGCGCCCGACTGGTCTACGTCCCCTCGGTCGACCCTCGTTTGCTCTTTTGACGGCACGATCCTCTTCCATTGTCTCCACATGTCTAGCGGAGTCTGGCTGCTTTGACCTGTTGATGATGTTTGGTTCGGACACTAAATCTTCAATTTCAAGGTTCTTCCTAGCTCTCCACTTTCCATCCTGATCTTTTGTAGGCCCCAGAATTTTTCGGAGGATCTTCCTTCAGAGTTAGTGTCCAGGCCTCAAAACCAAAGAGAAAAGTTTACTAGAATCTATTTTTGCAGGTATGCGGGCGTGTGCTGTCCACAATCTTCGGTAACCAACGCTCGTGTGAGTGTTGGTGGCAGCTCTAGTGCTAACGTTAGTGCCAGTACGGAAGCCAGCCAAGGCGACAAGGCGGCTAGTGCCAAGGCGTAATCTGTTGAAGATAGCTGAACTGTTGATCCCGTCGCGCAATTTGTTCTGTGAAACTTTTTTAATTCGAATGTGAGAATTGATTGTATGTTTATAACGAGTGTTAAGTTACAACGATATAGTGTTCAGAAAATGTTGTTTCAATGATAAAATAAAACTTAAATTCAGTTCTGAACGTCCGAAAATTGAAGCTATGTGAACCGTTTTTCAAAATCCCGTCCTAGGTTTTTGAAAAACGCTACACATAAGCTCTTCTTGTTATTAACTTTGTAGGTACTAGATACTCTCTAACACAGACCACGAAAATTACTTAGACAGACGCGAAATATTTCTCAAATTCTTTCCGCAGTGTCGAGACGAATGAATGTTTTTTTTTTATATGGGACAATATCTTTTTGGATTAGGTATTAGCAATGATATGATGTTTGCAAATTCTTATGTGTCAGCCAACGGCGAAGTGCTGTATGTAGCATTGTTAATGTGATGAACTGAGGAATTGACAAGAACGATTGTTATATTAGTGACTTATTTGTACAATAGTACGTAAATTGTGTAAGAGATATTTGAGTACCAACTGCGAATGTACTCTGAGATAAGTATTAAGTGATAAGGTGCTATTAATTCAAAAAGTGCCATGTTTGTAAGTAGGTACAGTATATTTTTATAAAAAAAATAAAGCAAAATTCATATACTTCTTGCTGTTTCATTATGTTTACCCCTTGTGTTTAGTTTTCCCCTTCCTAATATTGTTAATTGCGAATAAAAATTACAAGTACTATAGCGGTGGTGAGTGTGGAATCAAAAGTAAACACCGAGCATGGTTATATCAAACTACTTTAAATTCGCAAAACAACAGAAGTATAAACAAACAACTCGCTCGCTACAGCGCGTGCGACGCGGCGTAAAACAAAGGTACACACGACCTCACCGCTTCGCGTTCCTTGAATAGACTAAAACTAACTTTGTTCGATGAGACGCGCGCGCTGTGAGCGTTTCGGAGCGGGGGATACCGGATAGCGTGGCGTCTCCATGGAAGCGTGTATAATGTTGCCCGCTATATCCTCCCCTCCAAGTCACTGGATCGACCCGATTGTGACTTGGCTGGTCGACCACGACGTTGATGTTCAATAACTGGGGATTCACCAATGTACGGTGTTAGGGCGCTGGCATGATACTTGCCCTTTACGGTACCGTTTATGTCAACGATGACATACGACGTCGGAATACAGACTTTCGCAACGCGATAAGGACCCTCTCGCTTGGGGGCGAATTTGCTTGTGATGCCACGCTGTGCACTACTCGCCACATGGGTCTCCACGAGGACCATGTCTCCCTCTTTAAACGGAGTGATCTGCCTCCGATTCTGATCAGCGGCAGCTTTCCTAATATCCTGTTGCGATTCGACTTTCCGTTTAACATCCTCAAGGATACGAGCAAAATTCTTCAAATACGGAGTTATTTGAGGGACGAAATTCTGCTGAGCAACTATAGCTCTAAAATCTGTATGGACTGCTACAGGTGATCGCAATTCACGCGCAAAAGTTATAAAAGCGGCCGTATGGCCGGTTCCTTCATTATATGAGCTATTCAATGCAAAACGTACTGTCGGCAACATGTTCGGCCCGGCTAGCTCAGTCGGTAGAGCATGAGACTCTTAATCTCAGGGTCGTGGGTTCGAGCCCCACGTTGGGCGCCAATATAGCGGTGGCGAGTGTGGAATCAAAAGTAAACACCGAGCACGGTTATATCATACTACTTTTAATTCGCAAAACAACAGAAGTATAAACAAACAACTCGCTCGCTACAGCGCGTGCGACGCGGCGTAAAACAAAGGTACACACGACCTCACCGCTTCGCATTCCTTGAATAGACTAAAACTAACTTTGTTCGATGAGACGCGCGCGCTGTGAGCGTCTCGGAGCGGGGGATACCGGATAGCGTGGCGTCTCCATGGAAGCGTGTATAATGTTGCCCGCTGTAGTACCTACCTAAGTAGAATCTACTAACAAGTTACTACGCCGATTAACGTCCACCAATTGGGGAGCCTCACCACAGGTCCTACGTACGACTGCATTGGCTCTTTGTTTTACGGCAGGCGAATATGCTAGCCCAGTCTGGAGCCGATCAGCGCACACTCAGCAGGTGGATACAGCTCTTAACGACACATGCCGGATTATTACAGGCTGTCTCAAACCAACCCCTGTGGAAAAGCTATATCCGTTAGCTGGTATTGCGCCTCCGGATGTCCGTGGGGATGTGGCTGCCTCCATTGAAATAGTCAAAAGGGTAACCGACACTCGACACCCGCTTCACGACCATGTGCCGGTTACCCAGAGATTGAAGAGCCGCCACAGCTATATTAAGGAGGTGCTGCCTCTGATTGGTGAAGCCTCGCAGTCTCGGATTGACTTGTGGTGGAAGAGATATCCCGCAGCGTCACCCAACCCGCTATCAGAGCGCCTCCCCCCTGGATCTGATCTACCTTGGCCGACATGGACAAACAGACTCCGGACACAAGTCGGCCGAAGCAAAGAAAATATGTCCAGGTGGGGATATAGCTCGGAAACAGCCTGTTTGTGTGGTGCCTCTCCCCAAACTATGTCACATTTATTGTCTTGCCCAGCGTGCCTACTACTACCTGTACGCTTAAAGACCTATATGACGCAACAGATAATGCTGTATCTGTATCATTTTCTTTAACTGTCCTCTGCTGTCTGTTTCTCTGTATGACTTACTTCCCCGCAACATTCCTCGTCCCGTCAATGTCTCTTTTCTTCTTACCTTAGTTTATACTCCTTTTATATCTGTTCTTATTAAATTTATCAATAACAATAATATTTACTTATGACCCTATTTCTACCTCTCTCCTGTTTGTATTACATATATTTAGACCCTCTTCTGTATTATATTTATCTTTGCCTACCGTACAATATTCAACCGTACATTTGTAAATAGTTTACTAACATTAGCTAGGTACTTACTAACCCTTTTTTGTTGTGTTGTTTTAGGTTCCCCTGCAGTTCAGAAACCGGCCAATAGTTAACTAATAATTATAGTCAATTAATATTTGTTCATATTATTAACATTGTGTATTCTTCAACCTTGACATCGGCAGAATCATCGTTTGGCTGAACGATGGAGCCATAAAATTAAAAAGTGAAGTGATTGTCTTGCCCAGCGTGCCTACTACTACCTGTACGCTTAAAGACCTATATGACGCAACAGATAATGCTGTATCTGTGGCGTCATATTGGTCATCACAAATTTGACCCGCCGAGTCGATATGCTAAGAAGAAGAAGACTAACAAGTTTCACCTCGTCCATATTGAGGCGTGCTCGCTCGCAGACAATCGAGCGGGCGCGGGGTTGGGGGTAGTGTACCTATTTTTTCTGGTTGGGGAGCGTAAGCGAATCGTTACGCGAAACAACCCGCGCGTAATGTACATCACGACAAAACCTGATTACTTAGGTACTAATGTTCCACCGTAATTACTAACATTGATAAGGTACTTGTCACAATAGATAGAAGTTGGTACAGAGCGACTTGATGGCAGAGTTTATATAGTACTAGCTTTTGCCCGCGGCTTTGCCCGCGTGAATTTCCCACGGGAAACGTGCTATTTCCCGGAATGAAAGGCGATAACCGATACACTCATGGGGGCCGATTCTCAAGTAATAGAACTTTTCCAGTGTGGTAATTTCTATTCGAAGATGTCGTTTCTACTATAAAGTTCGAACGTTTCCTATATTTCGTATTCTGGGGCACGATAGAACAATTACCACTCGAACTGTCAAATGGAACGTACCATAGACAATTTATTACGTTTCATTACGTCGTTTTTAAAAACGCTTGGAAAAAGATTGTAATTTTTACCTAATAATTGGTGATTTTCACAAAGTCCCGAAATTTACGAAGCTCGTAGATTATTTTTTAAACTTAAAAAAATATTATTTAATTAATCATCGTTTCAAAACGTTTAAAAAAGTAATATTTGGAATATTTCCTAAGTTGATTTGAAAAATATGGAACGTATTAAAAAGTTGTCTTGTGTCAATGTCAGTGATCGAAGTTTGATCGTATTTACTATTTACCCTATTATTTTATAGTTTTGTTACATTGAAGGGAATGTATAAGAAAAATATGCCAGTGTCGAGAAAAATCTCCACTCTTCTCCATTTTGTGGAAACCCCAAGTTAAAACGTGGGAAGTTTACATCTTCGTCAACTAAATTCCCGAAAAAGGCGACTTTGAACTCTTCTTAATTTATTTTCATCAAATGATTTCAAATCTTCAACAAAAAAATCGCCAAAATCAAACTAAACTTATTCCACATAACCTTAAACCAACTCATTTTATCAGCTGAAGTTCGAATACGAGTTAGTTCGATTGGTCAGTACCACTCGTTGCGTTCGAGTGATGTTCGATCGAAATATTTCGATTGTGAAATTTTCGAAATTTTTTACGAACGTGAACTTTTTACGATTGCGTGAGAATTGGCTCCCAGGCAACCGTTCGCACACCGAGACACAGCAGTCAGTCACCAGCAGTGCGGGGAAGATGACGTTCTGCTGTACACCACATCTATGACGCCCATGACGCCTGTTTACCTGTTTGTACCTGGCAACTTCATAGTTGCATTGTACAAAAAAATACTAGTAGGTATGTAGAAAAGGGAAAAACCTCTAAAAAAAGCGATTTATGCCCGATGAGTCATACCAAGATTAGTAACACTGAGACTCAAAGGGAAAAAAAGTATCGATGAGTCACAGTATTACTCATTGCAACTTATGTTTTTCCTAATGGGTCACACTCTTACTCATCGGCACTCTGTACTCCCATTGAGTAACACTGTTACTAAACGAAACTCTGTAATCCCGTTGAGTATCAGAAATAAAATATAACAATTGGAAATATAAAAGTGTTGTATTTGTTATAATAGCAGCGTTTTACCTACCAATAAAACGCTTATTAATTTACTTACCTTATTCGAAGCTTATTTATTATGAGAAAGGCCCTACTTTCCCCGCCTTATATTGCTATCTCTTTCTACCCCATATTGCCATCCCTTTCTACCACCACCACTTGGCAGTGGGGATTGTCCGTTGTCGGACAGTTCGCCATTTTGTAAGTCATTGAGTCGAAATACTACCAGGCAGAGCTTGTTCATAAGCTTCGAATAAGGTAAGTAAATTAATAAGCGTTTTATTGGTAGGTAAAACGCTGCTATTAATTTGACTTGACCGTTATTCGAAGCTTATTTATTATGAGACCTGTTTGTTATCGCCTGGTGGTGGTGAATAAATAAGAAAAGACGCCCAATGTGACTAAATCTATGTAAGATAAATAAGAAATTAAATGTTTCAGAATAATTTATTTTTTAAATAAAACTTATTACTATTATTCTCACAATTAAATAGCAAATAATCAGTATTGCAAATAATAATAGGGCATATAATCAGTCTTACTAATAACAATCAATAGCAATTTTAACTTAGATTGCTAATATCAGATTAATTTATTAAACAATTTTTAATCCGCTACATTAAACAGTGCTGTAACAGAAGGGATGACCGATGTAGGCAAAACTTCCCGTTTATAAAATTTACAAAAGGTGTTACTTGATCGCCAATTGCCTCTTGACAGAACATCTTCCAACGGGTAATTATCCAACCAATTTTTTGAAGCAACAGCCGATCGTATGCTTCCAGGAGTTGCTGTTATGCCTGCATCTTTCATTATAGTTTTAATCCAACCCGCTATGACGGCCCGAGAAGCAGGTTTCGGTTGACCCCTAGTATTTATAAACAATGCATTACAATTGTTAGAATCCCTTAGGGTTTTTAGCAAGTCAATTGTATGTTTTATCCAGAAAACTGGATCCAGGTTACGACATCCAGGGTTTGTACTTAATCTCCAACCGGATTGCCTATAATCTACAGAATCTGTCTTAGATCCGAAAATTGGCCAAAAAACAACCGACTCGTCGAAAAAAGTACAATGATTTGAATCCACACTGAGTAAAGTTAGATCATGGATTCTTCTGCTTGAACATAACAACAAAAGAACAGCGGTATGACGTTGAGTCTGGAAGGTATTTTCAACATTTATGTCATAATTTTCTAAATAGGAGGCCAAAACATCTATATTCCAAACAGGTGGTTTTTTATAGCTAGGTTTTTGTAATGCTATAGATTTTAAAACTTGTTTAATCAAAGGGTGCGAACTCAAGGTACCTGAACATTCTACATTGCAAAGAGTGGAAATTGCAGATTTATGTACCAAAATCGTGTTGTATGATAATTTATGACGTAAATGCAAATCGGCTAAGTATCTAGCAAGGTCACTGCCTTCAGGGCTACATGGATCAATATTATGCTCACTGGCCCACACTAGCCATTTTTTCCAGGCACAATTATAAGTTTTTTGAGTTCCAGGTCTCCAAGATTTTTGAAGCAGATTAATTTGATCACTATTCCAATCTTTTAAATTATTTACCCACCCCCACATTTCCACACTTCCAGAGTCATGTTGTGTACGTTCGGAGGTGGAAGGCCTGTCGACACGTCGATTAGGACTTTTCCTAGGTTCAGAAGTGTGAACGGAGGGGCTAATGCTCGTGCTTTCACATCTGCTCTCCAGAAAACTCGATCCCATCGAGGTACCACTAACAGGTAAATCCCTTGGCATTGATTCAAGTGATTCAATACCCTGGGAATTAGAAAAGGTGGAGGAAATACCCACGCCAGGGGATAGTTCCAACGCTGTGAGAAGGCGTCGTGAAACAACGCTTGATGATCGTTCATGTCTAGCGAGACATAGTTGATCACTACGTGCGCGCGGTTGGACGCAAATAGGTCGATCAGGGGAACCCCCCATTTCTCGAATACTTTCTGGGTAATGCCGGGGAGGAGATGCCATTCTGGAGCTTGTCTCAATCTCGACAGATGATCGGCATGTCCGTTGAACATCCCTGGGATGTGGTGAATTTTCAGATGAATTCGATATTCGTCGAGAATCTGAAATATTTGGTAGGTTAGATTTAACAGGGGAGCTGATTTTGTACCCCTTCGCGTCGGAGATACGCTATTACGGTTTTGTTGTCGCACTGTGTCAACAGAGTGCTGTGGCTCAGGTGCTGACAATGACCTTGTAAGACCTTTAAGATTGCAAGCATTTCTTTTTGATTGCAATGAAGATTTTGCTCGCAATGTGTCCAAAAACCCGATAGCGATAGGTTGTCCAATCGAGCTCCCCATGCTAGATCTGACGCATCCGTGGTCAGGTAGTGTGAGGGTGGAGGCACGTGAATAGGCGATGGGCGCCTGCAATTCATTAGCCACCACTTCAGATTCTCCATGCCGTCCAGAGGAATCTTGTGCTGTTGCTTGGGATTCCTCTTCAATAACATATTGAGTAGGTTCAATAGAGCGCGATAATTCAAGCGACCCTGTGGCACAGTGAAACTGGCGAAATTGAGGAGGCCCACAAGACTTTGCAACTCCACGAGATTTGTGCTCCCTTTTTGTAGCATCTCTGTCAGTTTCGATGTCAGTGATGGAAGCTTTTCCTCGGGAAGTTGCTTCCGATTGGTCCAAGGGTCCCAATGAATCCCTAGGTATGTTAAAGATTTTGACGGTACTAGGATAGACTTGTCGTAATTGACAATCCACCCCAATGTCTCTAAGGTTTGTATTGTCAAGTGTACGTGACTCTGGAGCAAGCTCCTGTCTTGATGAGCGATCAAAAAATCGTCCAAAAATACCACTATCCGGACATTCTGCTGCCTGAGTACTTGAGCAACCCAATTGGTCAAACTTGCGAAAGTTTTTGGTGCTGTACTCAGGCCAAAGGGTAAACAAGTCATTTCCAATAACTCGCCCTGATACATTAAGCGAAGAAACCTTCTGTGGCTGCGAGCTACAGAAAGATGGAAGTAGGCCTGTGACAGGTCTACTTTGCAGAGCCAATCCTTGGGCTGCAAAAAGTTCGGTATGCGGGACACGTTGAGCAGTCGGAATTTCTCTGTTATCTATACATATAATAAAACAGTAAAAATATTTTGTCTGTACATTTAATATTTTTGACTGAAATGGATAGAGGGAGACCTAAAAAGAACAATAGAAAGCAAAAAAATTTTTTTGGAATTTCTTGTCTGTCTGTCTGTCTGTCTGTCTGTCTGTCTGTCTGTATGTATGTACGCGTTTCACGCAAAAACTACTGGACGGATTTGAATGAAACTTTTTTTGTTGTATAGCTATTAAGCCTGGGCAACATATAGGCTATAATTCATTTTGAAAACTGGAACACCTGATGAAGAACCATAACGGAACAGCTAAACTATAAGTAATATGGAAATGGTGCCTTAACAAAAATCGGTCAACCTGATGAGCATTTTCTGCCGACGTATAAAAATTGAAGATCAGGAACATCTGATGAAAAGCTCCAAGAGACCAGCTACACTATAACATATATGGAAATGGCGCCTTAGCAAAAATCGTTCAACCTGATGAGCATTTTCTGCTGACGTATAAAAATTGAAGATCTGGAACATCTGATGAAAAGCTCCAAGAGAGATTTTTCATCTAAGCGAAACTCACGCGGGCGTAGCCGCGGGCGACAGCTAGTTATAAATGTATTTAGGGCTTTTAAATTGAATATCGGGCGAGACGACCCGTCGCTCTTGGGAACAAGAAAAATTGAGGATAGGAAACTCCTTCCTGGAACTGCCCTTGCTAGGACTTTTTGTTCCTTCATTTGATTTATTATCGCAGACATTTCGTCCGATTGTGGCACACTTGGATAATTCCTTAATGCGTCTATATGAACCAAAGGTGGCCTGCGACAAAAGGGTATGCGATACCCTTTTAGAATTTTCAGAATGTAATCTGGAGCATTTAACTGTTCCCATTCGCGAATATAATATTTGAGACGACCCGCCCGGAACTGCCTCGAGTCAGAATTTTTTCCGCTTATTGTCATTGCCATTTCTTGTCTGCGACGACGCCCTTTTTTGGCCAACTTTGTTCTGACCTTGACCTCTTGTGTTGCCACGAGAGGAGTGGTTACGAAAGGAATTTCGATTGTTCGGTGCGGCCGAACGATGATTATATCCTTGCGAAGGATAATGAGCATTGCCACCACCTTGCGGAGGTGGGTTATGGCAATGTGTGGCATGCGAGTAGTGCATGTTATTGCATAACTCATGAGAACAACCTTGCGAAGGTTTTTTGCGTGCAGCCCCCTGCGAGGAGGTGCCAGGTTTAGGCTCAGCCTGCGAGGTTGAGCTATTGTTCTTTTTAACTGGCCAAAAACACTTACGGACTCCACCAGCCTTTTCGATAGCATTTGTGAACTTTTCGGCATTGAACAAATTTGTAGCAGTAGGCGGTATCTTTTTTAAACTCGTTTTGACTAATGGGTCTTTAACTTGTTTAGCAACGCAATCTCTGCGCATCTGAAGAATTTCAGCACGATGCCCACAAATAAGCTGTAATAAATCTGTCGATGTTTTTAGAAACTCCCCTGTGGAAAAAAGCTCATTAATTTTCCCATTTAGGGAATCATAAGAAAGGTCAGAGTCCTTAGCCCAGAGTAACAAATCACGCAAGATAGTTTGCAAAGACTCCCTCTGCTTGACAGCACACATTGTCAAAGCAGCGAATGCTCGGTCAGCATGTATTAAGTGACGTGGTGCGTCATATTGTTTGACTTCCTCGTTCAACTCGATATCCGTATAACCAGGAGTATGATTATACAATTTTTGAGTTTCTAAATATCTAATTGCATCCCATTCGGAATTATCTAAATGCTGAAAATCATTAAGTAAACTCAAGTGCTCAGATGAGGTCTTAGGCATGCTTGGCTCCTTGAGCTTAGTTTCGATATCTAAAGAGAAGGGCTTTTGCGTATTTGTCACATTATCGGGAGGCAATTCGTCATTGTATAGATTTTGGCTAACGCCAGACAAAATAGAAATAGCGTCATCAGAGTAATTATTGTGTGGTGTACTCACGATTTGTTCATCCTTCCTCATTAAATGTTGACGAAGGTTTCGTAATTCCTTTGAAAGTTTATGTACTTTACGATTTGTACGTCGTTTTCTTCTCCCTCCCTTTTTTCTGCGGCGATTACGGACATGATCGGATTCCGAGTCACTCGACGAGGAGGATGAGCTGCTACTGGACGATGACGATGAGCTGCTTCTTTCTTTCCGAGGACGCTGCTTCCTTACACCAGATGGTCCTGGCACTGGATCTAATATTCCTCCCTCGGTTGATTTATTATCGTCCATGCTATAAACATCGAAAACTTATTAAAAACAAAATACAATATTTATTTTATAGGGTAGAAGTTACACAACTGTAAATCGAACGAAAAATTCGTTAAAAAAATTATCAATTCATTTGAATAAACGTGGACAAAAAACAGTAACTGACAGGTAGTCTACCCACAGTAGATACTTCGTTAATTTAAATATATATCCACCGTCATAACGGCCGGATTAATTATACTCCTGTCACTAAATTACTCGTTAAATGATCAAAATCATCGAATACGATTTTAATAAAAGCAAAAAAATGTAGGCGCAATTGTTACTTACATGAGTGTTTGTTACCTCACACAAAGTATATTTCACTCCGGTTTAAATAAGTAACACAATTCCTTTATGAAAAATAAATAGGCCGAATTTGGGCCGTTATTTTTCAAATGTTTCTCGACGTGAAGACCTTTTTGGCACACGTCTGTACGCGGCGGGAAACAAGACGCCAATGACTTACAAAATGGCGAACTGTCCGACAACGGACAATCCCCACTGCCAAGTGGTGGTGGTAGAAAGGGATGGCAATATGGGGTAGAAAGAGATAGCAATATAAGGCGGGGAAAGTAGGGCCTTTCTCATAATAAATAAGCTTCGAATAACGGTCAAGTCAAATTAATACCTATATTATGATTATTTGGATTACAGAATAAGAAGCAATCTATTAAATTTCGGAAAATACTTAGAATTAAAATTGTTATTTTCAATTGATGTATTAAGTACTTACTTTACATAGTATACTTGTATACTTACTTTAAAATCATATAGGTACTAAAATGTGCTGTTAAAATATTTTCAGTACCTATATTTCTTTATAATTAAGAAAATAAAAAATCGGTTATATTTTTCTTTATTATGTTACATGTAATTAATTTTTTGAGAAAAACATTTTCAATTTGTTATTCCGAAATTTATTACATTGCTTCCTATTCTGTAATCCATAAAATCATAATGTAACCTAAGTACCGATACACTCATATCAGGCAACCGTTCGCACACCGAGAGACACAGCAGTCAGTCACCAGCAGTGCGGGGAAGATGACGTTCTGCTGTACACCACATCTATGACGCCCATGACGCCTGTTTACCTGTTTGTACCTGGCAACTTCATAGTTGCATTGTACTTACCAAAGGAAAAGTAGGTTTTTCAAGTTCTCTTGATCAATGCTTAATTTTCATAAATAACAAATGGGCGAAGTTTTGGAAGACAGTATTGGCCCGATATTTAGATAAGTTTTGTGATTTATTTATCTTTTTACTAGCTTATGCGCCACGGCCCTGTCCGCGGCTAAAAGTATTATCGTGTGTGTTTCTCATACAAACTGGTCCCCTATTTCAACCCTTTGGAGGATGATTTTTGGGAAAAAAAGTAGCCTATGTTTGACTCTGGGTCTTCAACTATACTATATATTGATACCAAATTTCAGATTTTTCATTTACATAAAAATCGGTCCTGCGGTTTTGAAAGCGTAACAGATCGACTTTCGTATTTATAATATTAGTATGGATATGGATTTAGTATGAAAGTATGGATTGCCTCATAAAATCTTGGTCATTGTCAAATAACAGATGAACATATGACCTTTTGACCGCGTTCAAAGTCGTGCGATTCGCATCGTCGATGACGAGACTCTCGTCAGCCGTCTCGATCCTCTAGCTCTGCGTAGGGATGTCGCATCCCTGTGCATTCTTTACCGAATCTATCATGGGGAGTGCTCTGAGAAATTGTTCGACGTAATATCTGCCGCAGGATTTCACTACCGTACCAGCCGTCACAGGTTGAAATTTCATCCTTACCATCTGGATGACAGGCTGTCAACCACCGTACGTTTTAACTGTGGTCCTACGGCGGCGGTGTTCCCGAACGGATACGACATTGGAACCTTCAAAAAACGAGTCTACATCTTTTTGAAAGGCCGGCAACACTCTTGTGATACCCCTGGTGTTGCAGTAGTCCATGGGCAGCGGTGATCGCTTACCATCAGGTGACCCGCTTGCTCGTTTGCCGTCCTATGTTATAAAAAAAAACTTATGTTTTTTTGGCCTTAATATTTTAGAATAACATTCAAATAATATCTAATACCTATATACAAATTCTTACTTTCCTTATAGTTAGGAACCTATTCGAAATAAAAGGTAGAGTAAAGGTCACCACGGGCAAAGAAAAAATACACTAACGCCACGGCTGAATGTCATCAAGAAATTGATTTTATTCGACCCTTAAAAATATACTATTATTTTAATATGTACCTAATTGGGTGGGAACCTAAGTAAAGTAAGTCGTTTAACACAATCGAGATATGAAATAAATCTGTGAAAAATTGTTTCCATAAGGTAAACATAATGAAACAGCAAGAAGTAAGTAGGTATGGATTGCTTTATTTTTATATACATAAAAAAATATATCACGCATAGAGATGGGCATTTACCCGATAAATTTCCGAGACTTTTCGAGAGAAATTTATCCATTTATACCCATTTTTTCCCAGGAATTTTTAATTTCCACCGGGTAAAAATTAAAATCAAAATACTTGTAATTACAATATTTTATAATATACCGTTAAAATTTATTATGAAATAAAGTGTTTAAGCACATATTCAGTTTTTAAATTAAGTACTGTGTAAAAAAAAATACTTATAAAGTGTACAATTTACGTTTTGGTTACACTGGTGGTTCTGTGAGAACAGTAGACCTGGCGAGCCCTTCCACAAAATAATCGATATTTTACAGTGTCTCTGGCTCAGAAGAGTCAATTCCACTAAAAAAATGACTGAAACCTGCCTTTTTGCCTCGAAATATTATAAATAATAATAATATATACGGGCAAATCACACAGATTGAGTTAGCCCCAACGTAAGTTCAAGAAACTGAGACGCTTCGCTCGCTGCGCTCGCTCGGTCAATAAAGATGACTCATTCGCAGCCAACTGGTTTTAGACAATAAATGTTATGCCGGGGCGACGAACAAGTTTGCCAAATGCCGGAATTCTATTGAACGGCTAGGCGATCATCGAATCGTAAGGCCCGCCGTCGTACTAGGCCAGATTGCTTTACACGAATGTCTGTAATATCAGTAATAATGAAAAATGAATTTGAAATTAAAATGTAGCAAACTTAATTACTAACTCTCTCAAAAACACGATTGCATAAAATTTTCTCAATAGGAAAATATTGCGAAGTTACCTCCAAATCCTAATCCTAACCAATATTATAAATGCGAAAGTGAGTTTGTTTGTTACCTCTTCACGCTTTATCTACTTAATCTTCCTGTTTCACATACACATAGTTAGAAGTACTAAGAAGGACATAGGATACTTTTCCTCCCGGGAAAAAGCAGTGTTCCCGTGGGAAATTCACGCGGGCGAAGCCGCGGACAAAAGTTAGTCTATAATACAATTGAAGATGTATTTTTTTTTGTTAATACTACGTGAAACATCTATATACTGAATATGCATCATAATTTTCATAATATTATTTGAATAAGATTTTAAATCGGTTGTTCTTGTTTTTTAATAGTTGAACCGAAAACAACCAATTATTTATCTTCCTTATAATCAAAACATACCTAATATTTATACTTTAATTATTATTTTATCAGTTTAAAGTAAATAAGGATAATTTACTTTCATTATAATTTCTACCCGGTATAAATAAAAAATATCGGGTATAAATGGGTATAAATTAATTTTTACCAATCTACCCATTTTTTCCCATTTTTACCTTCCCGAAATTTATCCAAGCGCCCATCTCTAATCACGCACGTACAAACATGGTACTTTTCGAATTCGAACCTTTTTCACTTATATGCTTACCTTGGAGTACGTTCGCAGGAGGTATCGGTTCGCTCAAATATCTCTACATTTTACGTACTATACAAATAAGTCACATGTATGTAAAAATCGTTCATGTCATGTTATTGGGACTAGCCGCCTTCAATTGGCAGGCTTTCATACTGGAACTAAACGTTATCACTAGAGCTGATCAGCTGACTGCCACCGACGACGCGTCGTCGGTTCGCTTAACCTATCCTATCCTAACAAACGATGAGTTGACCGTCGCGACGCTCACGCGAGTGGTTACCGAAGTTTGTGGACAGCACACGCCCGCATACCTGCAAATATAGATTCTAGTTAACTTTTGGCACAAACATTTAAATAAGTTTGACATTAAAAACCTCAATTCCTAACTAATATTATAAATGTGAAAGACAGTTTGTTTGTTTGTTACTTCTACACGCTTTATTCTGCGTGTGACGTGACGCACTGCGTCAGGTACACGCACAGACCGTGCGCTCCGCTCACCAAATGAGCCGTCCTAACAATACTCACGAGCCATCGACTGTGCAAAAGGTTTCCCGATATAAGACGACAGTGATGTTCCTTGCGGCCGCGCAGCGCGTGAGGTACACGCACAGCCCGGGCGCTCCGCTCACGGACTGCGGGCACGCTGCGTCATAGTCCTTGTCCACAGGTTCCTGATAAATTTTTGTTACATCGTTAGTTTGAGGACCTCGTAGCCTAAAAGGAGGTAGGTACATACTACTTATAATTTTAGTCATATTTTATTTATTTTGTCATTATTTTAGAGACTAAATTTCAATTTGTTAGACATCGTATAGTTGCCGTCACGTAAAAAGACCGCTGGCGGTTAAGCTGCGCAGTAGGCGATATATAGGTATATGCGGTGAGCGGGGGTCGGGCGGGTCTCATCCGGCGCGCGCGATTGGTTCGTCAGTCGTACATGCGCAAGTTTCACCCCCACCTCACCCTCCCAGCGGCCCTTTCACGTGATGGGAAGTATAAAAATATATCTTAATTCTGACTCATTCGCAGCCAACTGGTTTTAGACAATAAATGTTATGCCGGGGCGACGAACAAGTTTGCCAAATGCCGGAATTCTATTGAACGGCTAGGCGATCATCGAATCGTAAGGCCCGCCGCCGTACTAGGCCAGATTGCTTTACACGAATGTCTATAATATCAGTAATAATGAAAAATGAATTTGAAAAAGAAAGTGTTGCCGTCACGTAAAAAGACCGCTGGCGGTTAAGCTGCGCAGTAGGCGATATATAGGTCTATGCAGTGAGCGGGGGTCGGGCGGGTCTCATTCGGCGCGCGCGATTGGTTCGTCAGTCGTACATGAGCAAGTTTCACCCCCACCTCACCCTCCCAGCGGCCCTTTCACGTGATGGGAAGTATAACAGTTACTATTTTATTTTTAACCATAACAAAAGAGGGATATTATTGTCATTTTTTAAATGTCGTCTATTCCAAGTAGCCTTGTTCTTATTTGTTAGCATGGTAAAGCCTGCCCTGAAATGGAATCCATCTTTTTCGCATGCTCTTCTGCCTCTCTAGAAGCATTGTTGTTAAAATATTTATGTTTTGTTTATGATTTTAATGAAATAAAATACATCAACCAAGTCAACTTAAATCTTCCTAAACAATAACGAAAAAGTACTCACCGTGCCATTATCACTAAGTACAAGCATCTCTGTATTGTTGTTAGTTTGAAACACTAGGGCCTTGTCCGCGGCAGAAAATATCCGCTCCGCCCACTCGAATTGTTCTAAGTTGAAAGGCGCCAGCGGCGACGGCTCTCTCAGAACAGTGTGCGGTGGTGATGTCGTCGGCCATGATGGTAATTCCTTGTCAAACTCCACCATACCTGGAAATCCTGTAAATAATTTAGTACACATTAAAGGAGTTTCCATCTAATCAAGGTAGGAAAAAACATTTTACAAGTGTCAATGTGTGTGTAGTGCTTCCGAAATGCAAGTATAATTTATCTAAAAACAAAAATTGGGAAATCCCTCGGAAGATCTAACTTTACACCACACCGAAAACGTAAAAGATTTACCCTCTGAGTACCACCTTCTAACACTCGTAATTGCTTGAACCACAATTGACCACCGATATTGAAACATTATCGAGGCAGATGTGCAAAAAAAAAATTGATTTTAGAAATTAATCTAGATACTAACCGGTACCAGTACCGGTGGCGGCCCCCGGCTGTAGAAAAGGTGTATTATTATCTGTAATTAAAAAATAATGCATTATGACGTAAGATCGAGAAGACAGAAATAGAAAAAGATGCTAGGCTTTTATTCATGATTCTGAATTTGGAATTAGGTAGGCTTATTGGGTTACGGTGATTTGTAGACTTTTTTTACAAAAAAAACCCTTGCCGGGCGATGCGCCTGAGTCTCAATCCCTGAGAGTTCATAAAACCTTAGGGGTTTCTGGAAAAAGCGTAATATAGCTAGAAATAAATTTTTGTTTTTTCCTATGGACTGGGCATGCGGAATGCTGCAGAAGCTGCGGAAAGCTTATACCTTTGTCCACGGACTCAGCATTGACGGCGTCGGTCGCGTTCGGTTTCACGACCACCAGAGACGTCAGCGGCGTCACCAACTCGTACTGTCAATGTTTAAAAAAATTACTGTCATATTTTGTCGTTTAATTTTAATCCAAACGGGTCAAATAATTGATACTTTTTGGGGCATTTACTTTATTTAAATTGACTTAGCCTTGTGTGGTTTACTTTGTTATTTAATTATAATATTGTCTGCTTCTTGTCGAGTCGGAATGGCTATTTAAATCATTTTGCACCTAATCGTTAAGTCCTACTTTAGGCACTTGGGCATACATAGTATTGTCGATAAAACAGTTCACTTCACAAAACGGTATGCGTGTCGATAAAATGGTACATGAACCATACCAAATCCACACTATCCACACTACTATTATAAAGAGGTAAGATTTGTTTATTTGTTTGTTTGTTTGTTTGTTTGTAACGAATAGGCTCCGAAACTACTGGACCGATTTTTAAAATTCTTTCACCGTTTAGTAGCTACACTATCCCTGAGTGTTATAGGCTATATTTTATTTTCAAAATATTTAGGGATCCTTACTAAAACTTTAATAATGTAACCCAAGTTGTGCAAAAATAACTTTAAAAATTCCTTTCATCGCGTGCGCTGCAAAAACTATTAATGATATATCAAAATGATGTACTACGTGTTTGTAGAACAAATCATTATCTACAAAAAATGTCGCGACAGCATATGCCTAACTATTATAGTTAAGACACAATAAGAGTTTTTAGTTTAAAAAATAATAATTAAAATGACGCCATTAGAAACATGTCTTTATTTATACTTTGTTATTAATCCTTATCAAAATAAATGATTTTGTGATCACGAACACTTCAGTACCTCTATATTACTTTTATTGAGCGTTCGCAGCGACTTGCAGGGAAGCTCTAACTCATTAAATTTAATGGCTTCTCATGATATGTTTCTTACACAAACATTAAAAAATAAAAATACTTACGAAGAAAAAGTAAAAAAAAAAACAAAAAAAAAATAAAAAAAAAAACTAGATAAAAATGTAAAGAGAGACGTTAATCTATCTTTCTTTAAAATTTTACTCTTTTTGATGATGGAGTATTCAAAAATTATAATTTAAAAAAAAATATTTACCCGTGCGAAGCCGGGGCGGGCTGCTAGTCCACACTACTATTATAAAGAGGTAAGATTTGTTTATTTGTTTGTTTGTTTGTTTGTTTGTAACGAATAGGCTCCGAAACTACTGGACCGATTTTTAAAATTCTTTCACCGTTTAGTAGCTACACTATCCCTGAGTGTTATAGGCTATATTTTATTTTCAAAATATTTAGGGATCCTTACTAAAACTTTAATAATGTAACCCAAGTTGTGCAAAAATAACTTTAAAAATTCCTTTCATCGCGTGCGCTGCAAAAACTATTAATGATATATCAAAATGATGTACTACGTGTTTGTAGAACAAATCATTATCTACAAAAAATGTCGCGACAGCATATGCCTAACTATTATAGTTAAGACACAATAAGAGTTTTTAGTTTAAAAAATAATAATTAAAATGACGCCATTAGAAACATGTCTTTATTTATACTTTGTTATTAATCCTTATCAAAATAAATGATTTTGTGATCACGAACACTTCAGTACCTCTATATTACTTTTATTGAGCGTTCGCAGCGACTTGCAGGGAAGCTCTAACTCATTAAATTTAATGGCTTCTCATGATATGTTTCTTACACAAACATTAAAAAATAAAAATACTTACGAAGAAAAAGTAAAAAAAAAAACAAAAAATAAAATAAAATAAAAAACTAGATAAAAATGTAAAGAGAGACGATAATCTATCTTTCTTTAAAATTTTACTCTTTTTGATGATGGAGTATTCAAAAATTATAATTTAAAAAAAAATATTTACCCGTGCGAAGCCGGGGCGGGCTGCTAGTACTATATAAACTCTTAATACGTGCAGCTCCGGCTAGAAATTGGCAACTTGTGCGACACTAGCGCCTCTTCCTGGACGAAGCGGTTGTTTGATGAAACTGTTAAATTTCGCGAATTTATTTTGTTGTAACACAGTGTATTTCACAAATTTAAATGGAATTACACATATATAACATAGTTGTATTATTTAAATATTAAAGGACCAACATATAACATGTTAAAATGCAAATAAACGGTGTAGGGTCACCTCCTGCCACCAGATGGCTAGTTGCCAAACGAATGTATGGGAAATGTCAAGAGCTGTGCGTATTAACTTGTTAGAGTTTATATAGTATTTGACCATACACCACGTTGTGACCACGTCCTTTCATTTTTTTCTTTTTGTGCTCTCTGGGTCTGGTGTGATGCGGTGCAGTGTATTGCTTTCTTTGTTATAGGCTAGTCAATTATATTGGCTAGTCAATGGCAAAATAGTGTTTGTTACATAATTCGTGTTTCTATGTGATTATTAGACAAAACACAATCGTACTTTGAGAGATATAGCCAGCGCTTTCTTTTCGGGAGTCTGGTCCTTGTCCTTGGGCTGCTCGGAGTTGAGCTGCGAGTCCGTGAGGTCCAAGAGCTGGCGCACCGTGAGGTAGGCCCACATTCTCTCCAGCGGAAAGTAGGACTGTTTCTTCTGCTCGATCAGCGTCTTTGATTCCACTTCGTAACGTTTCTGTAAATTTTTTATAGTACCTATTAGAAGTTTGGAAAATTGGAAATTATATGTTCTATTGTTTGTAAATAAAGTTAACATTGATAAATTGACTGATTTAATAACAAAACATTTTTTTATTTATTTATTTTATTTTCAACTCTTACAGACTATCATTACAGGATATTCTTCTAATACAATAGTCACAATTTTCGAATTTATTATATTAAAAAAGTGTCAAAGTGAAGTATAACTAAATTACCCTGTTGATTTCGTCATCTCCCGCCTGGTAAAATTTAATTACAAACCGCTCCTTAGCGTTTCTGGTGCAAAGGTGCCAGTGAAGCCTACTTTTGTATTCTCCTTTATTAGGTACGTGGAATGATACACAGCAACGACCTAGCAGATGAAGTAAAATGGCATGTTCTCCAATGAAACAAAATTCCTTAACTTCCTTTTATTTACGAATATGTATGAAATAAAACAGTAATTACCCTCTTGTTTTTGCCGGCGTCATCGCCAGCCTGGTAGCCCTCGAGCCGCGGCGTCAGCTCGTGCACGCCCGCGCGCACGCGCCCCGCCACTACGGTCTCAGAACCAGAGTAGTACGTGCGGAACCACTGCCTCGTTAGCGAGTCAGCTTCCACCTGACACAGACATTATTTGAAAATAATGTTGTCTAATTTTTCAAATAACATTACCCTTACAGGCGTTTTTTAAAAAAGAGAATCAGAAATTACGACACATCTCATTTACGAAAAGACGAGGGGAAAATATATATGAAAATGGGAACATGATTTGAAAAAAGAACTAAATACAAAAAACAAAAAATCACGTTTTCGATTCCTTATATTTAATAAAGGAATATGGGAATATCATGATGCATTGCATTTTCTTCTAGTGCGCGTCGTAGTGATTTTTACAAAATGCGTTCCAAAAATTTAAACCGTCAAATATTTTTACTCAAAAATGCATGTAATGTGGTCATTATTTTGATAACTTTGTTTGAGCAAAGTCGACCTTGCCGTTCTGTTTTCAAATAGCGGCCGACAAAGTTTTGCTGGCCGCTCTAACAGGCCGGCAAAACATTGCCGGCCGCTATTTTGACGTTTCAACTTTTTAAAAATCGAATGCAAAAAGATTTTGTAACACAGCTGGTTGTATTTTATAGAGATAGCATAGAGAGAGGTACAAAAATATTTTATTCCATATTTGGCTGTATAGTTCCAACTACTATTGCTTACAAAAAAACAAAGAAGTAACAAAAGCGCGGTTCAGCGAAAATTTTGTTTTTATTTAGTGACTTTTTGGCTAAAAATGAGTTCTCAAAGCGAAAATTCCTCCGATTCATTGTGTTTAACACCGCCAGACATTAAAGATGAAGCTAAATTAGTGGTTGAAAATTGGATACCGCGAAACTCAAAAGGAAAAATATAAGCTAGCATATGAAAAATTTGTGCATCAATCCGGGAAAGTCGGTGTTGAATTTTAGTAACTGTACTTTTCATAATTGTCATTTTAATTAAATTTCTAGTTAATTAATATATTTTTATTTAAATTACTTGCTGGTTTTATTTAGATTTGGTACTTGCATTTTTGAGTAAAGCACTATACAAGCCTTGGCCCACAATGACTGCTTCGCTGGTCACGCAATGATTGCCTCGCGCTAGCCTAGCTACGCTCTAGGCCTTCTAGCTTGGCCATCGTAGCAGCCCTTGCTGTCCTCGCTGTGTCGACCTCGACCTCCGGTCTCGGCCGACATCTCAGCTCGTCCATCGAGTGCTGCACGCTGACCGCGCTGTGTCGGCCTGGAGCGTAGCTACGCTGCGCGCTCGGCCATCATCAGCGCGACCAGCAAAGTACTTATTATAGGCCGCGGCAGTAATGTACTATTTTATACCTGATCAGGGGGGTATGAAAAATGCAAGTCGGCCAGCAGCGGCGAGGACACCTGGCGGTAGAAGTCGCGCAGCTGCAGCGCCGCGTCCGAGGCCTCGTAGATGTGCCGCATGAACCCGTCGTTGTGCAGCGATAACTTGCGCAGGAAATTGCGGTCAGCGCCCAAGCCTGCGACGTAGAAGTGAGGGTTTTTAAAAAAGCGACACATCATGTTGAAAAGATAGGTGACGCAGAATGAGCACTTCGCAGAATAAGCACTTCATGTTGCTTATGAAGTGCTTGTTCTGTCACACACAGATGATTCTTTGCCAAAAACGCCAAATGGAAATTAAATAACGTTTGCAGTGCAAACCTAAATAGCGAACATTATAAAAAGTTGGGTACCAAAACCGAGAGTGAATATCGTGGCCTTGTTCCTTCCGAAGTTCTTCTCAGTGAGGTGGTTGATGATCTTGGTGGGGTCAGCCTCGCCCGAATTCGGTTCGCCGTCCGTCAGGAATATTATGATGGGCTCCAGTCTGGTGGCTTCTAGAGAGAAATAAAAACACTATTTAGACCTTGAAATTATAACTTTTTACGTCAAGCCAATGAAGCCAAAACCCCTAGTTTGCAATAAGTTCTCAGAAACAGCTCCGATTTTGAGGATTTATTTTTTTAATGATTTTTTTTTATATTGTTCAAAATCAGTTCGAAACATTTTGAAATCGGTGCTGTTTCTGAGACTTTGTACTTAGATGCCTTTCTTGTTGATCTTTATAATGATACTTACGTTCATCAAGTTTGGCAGCTTGTGTAGTAGATTCCTCAGGTATCCCGGTGGTAGTTTTCTCGTCGGTAGCCACGTCCAAGGCGAGGGGCGTGGCTGGCGTGGTGCCGTTGATCTCAGGTTCAGTGTAGATGCCTTTTTTGATGATTTGCACTGCAACGTCTAGGGCGTCGGCGATGTTTGTGCCTGACGATCAATGTTACACTTTATTTTTCATAGAGATACCATATTTATTTTTTATGAATTGAGCAGTGATAATGTGATTGTTTGATGAGTAAACCCCAAAAGCGAAAAGATTGCTGAGATTTTATTCACCCTATGTGTCATCATGCCGTCGGGAAGTAATGGCGCAGCAATACTTGACGATGCTAAAGTGAGAGCGATCTTATTCTGTCCTGTGCCCTAGGCTGAACAACTTTTGCTAAGGCTATATGTATATACCTATTCTATACATATATGTTTTAGTTAAGCTGTTCACTTGGAGTTCTTCATCAGATGTTTCAGATTTTAAATTTTATTTATACTCATTCATACTATTTACACTCGGCTTCTCCTTCTGTGATAAACCAATATTCATGTTACCCCTCCCCTCATAATACAACAGTTGCATAAATAAACTATTAATTTACCTCCATTATCGACCATCCTGCTGATGATGACTTTGGCGCGGGCGATGTTGTCGCTTGTGGCGGGCGATGGCGGCACCAGCTCCGGCATTTTGTAGTCCTTCCAGTAGTATCTGGAGCTCGGCTTCTTGGGCTCTTCTAAGTCAGCTTCTTTCAGTTCGTGTATCTGCCACGACAGGTGAAAACGTTAACATACGTCAAGAAACTGTCAGGACATGAAGATGACTCGGACCCATGATGATGCCACAAAATCTTATGCGCGAACCACACCGTATCCAGCGCAGCACAGCGTACGACGTAGTTTTAAGTGCCATCTTATGAGAGATGGCACATCAAACGCAATGTGCTGCAGCGCTGTGCAGCTACGCGTGTATCTGCAGCGTCAGCCTCCCAGAGAAACCCAGCAAACGGTGTGGCAAGGCAACGTTGCGCACACATGCGTCGTTTAAGGACGCTGAGGATGATCTACATGGTCATGGAGCCTGACGTGTCAGCACGGACACTACGTATGTTCAGTTCAGCAAGTTATATGTGACTCACAATAACAGAGGAGGAGAACTCGACGATGCTGAAGTAGTCGCCCGGGTTGAGGTCGCTGAGGATGACCTGCATGGCTTCCCGCAGCTGTGCGATCTTGCGGTGCGCCATGGAGCCCGACGTGTCCAACACGAATACCACGTGCTTGTTCAGAGGGGGCAACTCGGACGAAGCGAAAAAGTGAACGAAGTAGCCGTCATTCACCTGATGACAATAAGAAAATTTAAAAAAATGGGCAAAATAGGTATAATCGTAATAGCTCATTTTGTTACATTGTCAAAAAATCAAACAAAGTTATAGGTAGGTACCTGTACCTAAATATTTATTCCCTCATTTAGACTAGGTTCCAGGCAACGAACTAATATAAGGTAACGGAACCGATCATGAACAGTGCACCAATCATGTACATTTTATAAGTAAACACCGAAAATTACTAAATGGGAATTATTTTTCTCTAATCGCAACACTTTTTTTTAAAGCTGAACGAACAATCAATCATCTGTTAAATTTTGACAGCTGTCAGTCATCCATTACTTTTTTCACCGGAGTTTCAATTTTGAGACCGCATACAAAGACGAAGCAATCAAGAAATGTTATAAGAATCTCGCGTCTGGTAAGTTTTTTATGACCGCAATTGTAAGTAGAATTGTAGAGCTTAGCAGTTTCTGCGATTATTTCTTATTTATGCGATATACAGAGCATCTAAACAGAAAATAACCTCTACCAAATAATATACTCTTGATTTTAAAATTTGAAGTGTTTATCACTGGATATTAATTTTGCTCTTTATCCAGTCATGGACAGTAGTGTCCATGACTCGCTGTCCATGTTTGGTACATGGCTGTTCATGACTGGCCTGTCCAGTAAGTTTTTAAACAGGTACATTTATTGTTATTGATGTGATTAAAATCCACTCATTATTTCATTGTCGTAATGGGTGGTGTGAATTGACCTTTTTTAGATATTTTATTTGTCAATTTTATTAAATAATTGATGGTTCATAATTGGGTGTACATGACTGGAAACCGTCCAAGATTGGGTGTCCATGACGGGAGTCGGTTCATGACTGGATGTCCAAAATTGGAATTATGCTGTCCATACAAGGATATTTATACATTATCCACTTTTCGTACAATAATAATTGTTATATTGTAATTTGATGTTATTAAAGTACTCCAAACCATTATTTAAAGAAGTTTTAATGAAATAAACCCTTCCTCAAGTTCGGCACCATTACATATACAAAGTTATAAGAGTAAAACAAAAAAAAAATTCTTACATTGTCCATGATTGGTTCCATTACCTTACCATAGAACTCTAACAACACCAAAAAAATGGTTCCACGAAATATGAACCTAGGTGGGCGGGGCGTAAAATAGAAACCTTACTTCGCCTCAGTTCGCCGTGGCGCAGCGAGTTCAACGGTTGTACTTGTACCTAACGCATAAATGTCAATTGTACGTATCATCGAGTAATTTCGCAAGTTTAATTAGCAAAAATATGCCATCGTGTGTCGTAAAGTGGTGTAGAAATCACACAGATATGAAGAACAGCGGAATTACCTTTCTTTCCTTTGCCGAGACTTAAAACGCCAAGCGGCTGGGCCGTTTGATTGAGCGGTAGCCGGCTGCCGCGGTGTGTTGACCCCGCCCCGTGACCTTGACGCGCCCAATCGTGTACTAGCTTTTTCTATGAGAATGTGTGAGTGTCTTTTTGTTTGCGTAAATGGAACCAAGATTTGAGCGTTCGTTGTATGAGAGTTACACTTCCAAATTTATTTATAATTCAATGGTTCCAGGGTTAGTAAAGAAAATTAAGTAAATGACGGTCTCTGCCTCCACTCCATTTTCTTCTACTTATCGAGTGGATTGCAAGGTCAAACAACCCTCTCACCTCATCCTACTATTAGAGTCAGTTCAAAACTGCAACAACGCATTCTACTTAGGTACCTAAATTACGTTTTGAATTTTGAAAAGTAAAATATACCTACTTATACTAACGCATTACAGTTTGCATAACTATTTATGGTGTAACTAGTGGTACTAACCAAAACCTCTCCATTTTTGGGTCTGTCCACATCGTACTGCACCACGAACTGTCCCAGCGTACCGACCTTCTCGGGATCAGGAGTCTCCTCCTCAGTACCGTAGTCGCCGAAGGGGTCGCCTCCGCTGTTGGCGCGAGTTTCTTTGGTCTTCTCCTTTAGACAGATAGTTTCAGCTTGAGAATCAATCAATCAATCAAATACTTTATTTGTAAAACATAAGTAGTAATAGTTATACATGTTATAAGATACAGTGTCTCTATGTTTTGCCGGAGAAACTTCATAGATTAGCGGTACATATATAAATTGTATACATATATTTGATGTTTAAAATAATTTTATTGTACAAAAAGAAGCACATAACTAAAATACAACACAAAAACGTAAATAAACTCTTACAGTCAACCAGCGTTAGATTGATAGGACATTTACACAGAAAATGCGTAAGGTACGTTGGGGTAAGACCGGAAACGGGGTAAGCCCGTATGCATCAATTTATTCCCAAATGGTATTATTTTTTGTAATAGTGCAACATTGTGTGTAACGTCATTTTGTTTTGAACCTAACTTTAGTTCCCATAGGCTGCTCTAACGAACAGAACGTGAGTTACAGGGAATTAAAAGAAAGCTGGTAATTTTCGTGATTTTTTTCTCTCTTGTAATTTCTAAATGCAGGGTTATTTTGAACTGATTTTTTTCATATGTTTAAGAGCGCTAAAGGTCAGATAAATCTCTTTGACGCACCTTAATATCAATGCAATTGTGCGCAGAGAATCCGGACAAACGAAGTGGCGGGAAGAATTCTGTACCGGAACTTTACCGGGAAAAAACCCACCGGTAAAAGTAAGTACCGGGAAAAAATCTCCACGCGGCACCACGCTTGTCCGACTAGAACCTAACTTAACCTATACGCAGACTGCTACCACCGTAGCTTATATAGGGAGCTACGGGGCCCTATATACTAACCTAACTTAATAACTACAATTCAAACCACTTACCAAACTGAATCTTCTTAATCTTCGGATCCAACTTCGAGTGTCTTCGGAAGAGGAGGGGGTTGGTTCCTAATCACCCAAACTACCCCCTTGAGATCTCAGTCCCCAGAAAAAATACCTGTCTTTCTTCTAGAAGGTTCACTCGGCAACAGGATTCGGCGTCCCCAGGCAGCCACAGGGCACGTCGTTCACAACAAACAGTCCAAATACATTTCTTTCGCACAACACAAATTATCGCGAGCTTATTAGTTATTTAACAACGATGAGATACACAATTACAATTCAAACTGGCCGTTACTTCACGCGACACGGCCTCGCGCGCGCAGTCCAAAACAATACTGAATTCAAAATGGTCGCTCGCGACCGCCGACGCCGGCCGAGCGGGCGACGACGCTACTAATATGAAACTACCGCACGCGCTAGAATATTACGGCGGCGAACGGACAAAACAACATAGATTTTATTACAAACATCCCCCCGTCCCGGTCTGAGAAGCAGACCGCTAGCTTACTCTACGGGAAGGCGGGCGAGAGAGGTCACAGCTCTCCTCAAAATCGAACCGTCGACCAACACCTCAGCCACACGCGGAGTGCCATCTCCGCCAAGAATCAAACGTAATATGCGAGCTCGTCGCCAAAGCAATGAGGGCAAATTTGCCTCTTTTAACAATACTAAATCACCCTCCCTGGGAGGCTCAGTCCTGTCTGTCCACTTCACTCTTTGCTGCAGCAAATGCAAATATTCAAGCGACCAGCGACGCCAAAAGTCCTGGCTCATTTGCTGCAACATTTGAAAACGCGACAACCGATATACGCGTTCATCCTTCCACGGGTATTCGGGCAGGGCATTCAACGGCCCTCCCACCAAAAAATGACCAGGGGTGAGAGCTTCCAAGTCATTTGGATCTGGAGATAGCGGACAGAGAGGACGAGAGTTGAGGACCGCCTCAACTTTACAAAACACTGTGGCCAGCTCTTCAAAAGTTAGAGCCGTTTCTCCGATAATGCGGCGGAGGTGGGTCTTTGCGGATTTCACAGCCGCTTCAAAAATCCCTCCCCAATGGGGGCAACTTGGGGGACTAAACTTCCAGGTTATTCCCCTTTGAGCAGCAATTTGACTTAAACTAGTACAATTCTTATCAATAAACACAGAAACATCCTTAAGATAATTTACAGTTCCCTTATAGTTTGTGCCATTATCAGACCTAATAAGGGAAGGTAGACCTCGACGCGAAACAAAGCGATCCAACGCGGCGACGAAGGCCTCAAAAGTCAGAGCCGATACCACCTCCAAATGGACAGCCTTGGTGGCCAAACAAACAAATACACACAAATAGCCCTTCACAATACGGGCATTACGAAAGGGAGAAGCCTTGATCGAAAAGGGGCCGGCAAAATCGGTTCCAACGCCGTCAAACGGCCTCGAAGGTCGGATTCGATCAGCGGGCAAATCACCCATCTGTGGCTGCATCGTGGATGCCTTCAACCTATAACATGCAATACATCGAAACAGGACACTACGGATTGCTCTTCGGGCAGACAAAATCCAAAATTCGCGTTGCAAAATAGCCAGCAAAGCATTGCACCCAGCATGGGCGTTACGAATGTGTCGATCAGACACCAAAAGCTGCACCAAGGGTCCGCCCTTGGGCAACAACAGAGGATGGCGAGTCTCATATGGAAGATCCGCCTTCCGGAGCCTGCCTCCAACCCGAAGAAGCCCATCCGAGTCGATGTACGGGTTCAAACGAGCGACCGCGCCCTTCAACTTAGCGCGTCCGTCGCGCAAGATACGAAGCTCTGACTCAAACCGTCCGGTCTGCACGACACGGACCCAATGCAACAATGCGCTCCGGCGCTCTTCTGCACCTGCAATCGGCTCCAACCGCTTTGCCTGTGGGTTTCTACAATTATGTATGAAACGCTTAATCCAACTGGTAACACCCAGAAGCTTATCCAAGCTGCTATACCGAGCAAGTAGCCAATCCGGCTCCGACGTCGTCTCAGCGACTACAGCATGTACATGAAGCCCAGTCAAACTCAAAGAAGTAACATCTGTCTGACAGACAGGCCAAGATGTTTCTGATCCCATCAGCCACTCTGGACCCCACCAGAGCGGGTGTGACACCAATTCTGGTGCCGTACAACCTCGGGAAGCACAGTCCGCTGGGTTAAGCTCTCCCGGCACATGTCTCCATGTTATATCAATTCCGATATTCTGGATTTGGGAAACCCGATTTCCCACAAAAACCTCCAAGGTATGTGGGGCCGCGCGCAACCATGCAAGCGCGACCTGGCTATCCGACCAGGCGAAGATGGGTCGTATCTCGACCGTGGCCGCCAGTTCACTGGCAACGTGATGCAACAATTTAGAGAGAAGGTGAGCTCCACTCAACTCAAGCTTGGGAATAGTCAGCCTAGTCCTGATGGGGGCGACCTTGCTCTTCCCTAACAAGAGCGAGACATTGACCCGGCCATCGGCGTCAACTGTCCGCATATAGACTGACGCGGCGTAGCCTCGCTCCGACGCGTCACAAAAGCCATGCAGGCTGGCTCGATATTTCCCGGGGGGCAATATTCGACGAGGCAAGGCAATCCGATTGACTTCCTTAATCGATGAAAACAACTCGAGCCAATCATCCAATGGAGGACCAAACAGCGGCTCGTCCCACGAGACGCCCAAAGTCCAAAGTCTCTGAAGAAGACACTTCGCAGAGAATATTACTGGACTGATCCAACCGCTTGGATCAAACATACGAGCTATTACTGACAACACCGTTCTCTTAGTCCAGACCTTTGGTATTTCCAAGTCCACTTGGAATGTAAAAATATCGGTTAGCGGCTGGTACTGCATGCTCAGCACCGCTATCCTGTTGGGATCATCCACATCCTCAAACAGGTGAGGGTTCTGTTGGTGGTCCTCCGGGATCCCTTCTAGAACTCTAGGCTCATTGGACAACCACTTACGTAGCTCGTAGCCACCTGTCTTCAATATTTCGATCAATTCATCCCGCAGTAGGAGGGCCTCCTCAATACTTTGGGCTCCGGTGCACACGTCATCAACATACAAGTCACGTGACAGCACGGAAGCCCCACGGGGAAAGCGGATCCGTTCCCGCTCTGCCAATTCAAGCAATGATCTGATGGCGATATAGGGACTAGATTTCAAACCATACGTGTTTGTGTTGAGTTCATACACCGTCACAGGATCCTCAGGGCGCTCACGCCAGAGTATCAACTGGAATCGCCTGTCCTCAGGATGTATGACTGTCTGGCGGAACATCATCCGGATGTCCGCACCAAAAACCACTTGATGTCTTCTAAAGTTCAAGATGATGTCAATTATGTCCCTATGCAATTTGGGACCTGAATGCAAACATAGATTCAACGAAACTCTGTTCGAAGTGGGTGCGGACCCATCAAAGACAGTCCGCAACTTGCCCGTTGAGGCCTTCACCACCGCGTGGTGGGGCAAAAAATAATGCTCAGTTGAGCTCCAATCAACTCGAGCCGGAGACATGTGACCCAAATCCTCGTACTCGCGCATAAATTCAATATATTTATCGCGAAGTACGTGGTCACGCTGCATACGTCGCTCCATGGACAGCAGTCGTTTCTCCGCAAGCGCCCTACTTTGCCCTAGGCTAGGACGAGAGGCAACAAAAGGTAACCTAGTTACAAACCGACCGGAGGGCAACCTCTCCGTGGTCGATCGAAAAAGGGCTTCGCACTCAGCGTGTTCCGGATCCATCCTGGAACTCATAGGTGGCTCCTCCACCTCCCAAAACCTTTGCATGGTCTTGGCCAAGGACGCTGATGCGACGACCGGTGGCTCCTCCGCGGTGCCATTATCAAACACAGGGCCCATCAGGGCGAAACCAAAGATAGTAGACACTGCCATCAGTGAAGACGAACCCAGAGCTTTCTGGGTACCCAACAAAATCCAACCCAATACGTCCGAGCCCAGGAGCAAGTCCACTGGGCCGGGATGAAAGACAAAGGGGTCGGCCAAATCCAGACCCGAAACCAAAGACAACACACCCGGCGGTATGTCTGTCGAGGGGTGCCAACCCGCAATGGTATCCATTACCATAGCCGAAGTCGTGATCCTCATTGTGGAGGACTTCAGCGAAGAAAAGGTGACAAGTGTCTGGCCCGTCAGACACTTCACTTGTATGCCACCAACTCCAAGAAGTGGCACAGGCGAGTCTTCCACGACTAAACCTAACTGGTGTGCCACTCGAGTGGTAACCAAACTGCTTTGAGCCCCTGAGTCCAACAGAGCTCTCAAATTCATGGCTTCCCCCACGACCCCATACGCGGACCACCGCGGTAGGGAGCAGAACCGTCCGCGGCTCTGTCCCAGCAAGGGAGCAAGCTAGTTACGGGCTCCCCACTCTCTCCAAACCAGGGGCGCGCCACTGACCCGGATAATATGGCGGGCGAGTGCACATCCCCATCTGAGGGGGGCATAACCCGCGGCCCGGCCATACCTATAGTACGGCGGGTGGTACTCCAGCCGTGGGTACTCGTGCAGCGGCGGAGAAAACCGCTGCGGCTGCATGTGTTGGGTATTGGTAACCCGCGTGGAGGGGGTGTCCCCACTCTCACGTCCGATCTAGGGCCCCCGCCCATGGGGCCCTATCCGGGGCCTGGCCAGCTACATACTGGCCATGACCTTGGGGCGCGTGGTCCCGGTCCGCCAAGACCCGCGCAGGTACGCGACCCCCTCCCGAGGGGGTGCGACGAGCGAAGCCGCGTCCTCCGTCCGATGGTGGAGGGCTTCGCGCAGGAGCGCCCCCGCCCATAGGGGACCCCTGCCTCAACAACCGGGGGCCATCCCCGTTCCGGTTCATGCAGAGCATCACGTGGTGCAGCCCACGGCATGCACTGCATGGTATGGCACTGGGACAGTCACGTGCATAGTGACCGCCCAAACAATAAAAGCAAAGTTCATGCCGCTTTGCCATGCGGCGCCTATCTTGTACTGGCAGTCTCTGCCAGTCCCTGCATTGTAGCAGGCTGTGGCCCATCCGGCCACATTGCAGGCAGTCCGCGTCCCTCGCGACTGCTGCCGTGTGCGCAACCCGCACACCAGCTCCACGCGGTGGCGGTTGCCGTCCCTGTTGGGGCTTCCCTCGCCATGAGGGTTCCAAGGGCCTACGTTCAGGCGCTCTGGATGGCGCTGAGTCCGTCATGGTATTCTCAGCAGCCCGTGCCTCAAACTCCAAAAACTTCACCAAGTCAGTGAATGTTGGTAGGGTGGTGCTGTCCCGCTCCGCATTCTCGCGCTCAAACCGCGAGCGGATGTCATTGGGTAATTTGCCCAATACAATGTGCACCAGCAAAAAGGACCATTGGTCCACCGGCAGCCCCAGTGTGCGGAGCGCGTTACAGGCCACTGTAACGGGCGTGAGCAACTGCAGGCGCAACTGTGCCCTGTTGGCCACCTTGGGCAGGGCCATCAACTGTGCGGCGTGCGCATCCGCTAACAAACGTAAGTTTTGATAGCGGGAGTTCAATAACTCCCAAGCCGTGTCGTACTGGTCGTCCTCCACCCGGAGGTGCTGGATGAGCGACCGCGCTTCATCCTCCAGAGTGGAGAGGAGGTAGGCCATCTTCTGGGCCTTCGACAAATCCTGTCGTGCTACGACCAGGGACTCAAACATATTTTTATATGCCACCCACTCCTCCATCCTACCCCCAAAGTGGGACAGCTGAAGGGTGGGGAGCCGACCAGTAACCGCTGGTCCTTCCTGTCTAACAGGGGTGCGAGGGGCTGGTCCGCCAGCCTGTCTCGCCCTTATTGCGGTCGCCGCCTCCGCGATATCATCGTGCAGACTCAGGATCTGGTCCATGTCCGCCATGTGACCTGCGTAGACCTCCGGGGCAAGTTCGGCTTCGGTAAGCACCACCATGGCCGCTTCCGCGCTAATCAATCGTGAGTGGAGGTGATCCGCTCTTAGCAGTATGGCGCCCTCCCTGTCCTTCCGGGACAGGAGTCCTCCGGCCGTCACAAACCATCTCAATTCGTTGGCGAGTGTCGCCCTAGCATTGGAGACCTTCGCCATCGCGTCAAGTCACAAACAAAAAATAACAAAAGGTAAATAAAAAACAACAAAATCAAACAACTACACGAAGAACCGCGGTAGGTATGAGAATGGCACAAACCCGGAACGCACGGTACAAACCGCAAACAAATACAAAAAGGTTACAAATATTCTTATACAAACAAACTAGGAAAAATCTAATAATTTTTACAAACAATTAATTATTTTTTTTTACAAACGAACAAATAGAGGGTAGATTAACTACGCTCTGCTACCAGAAAATGTGCGCAGAGAATCCGGACAAACGAAGTGGCGGGAAGAATTCTGTACCGGAACTTTACCGGGAAAAAACCCACCGGTAAAAGTAAGTACCGGGAAAAAATCTCCACGCGGCACCACGCTTGTCCGACTAGAACCTAACTTAACCTATACGCAGACTGCTACCACCGTAGCTTATATAGGGAGCTACGGGGCCCTATATACTAACCTAACTTAATAACTACAATTCAAACCACTTACCAAACTGAATCTTCTTAATCTTCGGATCCAACTTCGAGTGTCTTCGGAAGAGGGGGGGGTTGGTCCCTAATCACCCAAACTACCCCCTTGAGATCTCAGTCCCCAGAAAAAATACCTGTCTTTCTTCTAGAAGGTTCACTCGGCAACAGGATTCGGCGTCCCCAGGCAGCCACAGGGCACGTCGTTCACAACAAACAGTCCAAATACATTTCTTTCGCACAACACAAATTATCGCGAGCTTATTAGTTATTTAACAACGATGAGATACACAATTACAATTCAAACTGGCCGTTACTTCACGCGACACGGCCTCGCGCGCGCAGTCCAAAACAATACTGAATTCAAAATGGTCGCTCGCGACTAGACATGGGTAACTCCGGACTTGAAGATTTAAATGAGCCGATTCTTTAGCCGGAGTCGAAACCCTTACTTAGTCCGAGCAATTCTTATCGACTCACGGGAGTTATTAGTCTTATTAGATCCGCGTTCCGCCGGGATTCGTTTCGTCGCGTTTGCCACTTGCGTCGCGACGACTCGCTAGCGCCAGCCGGCTCTCGGACTCGGGAGGAATCGGATAGCGTTCGGTTATAATAGAGTGAGATGCGAACTGATTTTTATAGAGAAAACGAGACGGATATTTTTTTAAAAAAGAACAATTGACAGTGTGTAAAGTATTAGTGTGTATATAAAAGTTTTGATTGATTTTAAAGTACGCCAATCTAATCTACATAAAAGTTTAATGTATCTTTATTTTCATGAAAATTGAAAACAAATACTAATGTACAGTAAAATTACCTAAGTAGTATTAGATTGACAGTCCTAAGCCTGGAAAGTACGAAGGGAAAACAATTTACTGTTGAAACGGGTACCGAACAGAGTTGAACGGACGTCTGTGAGCGGGAGCCGATAAAGGAGTAGGAATCATTAAGAGGAGTCGGTACCGAATGCGGATTAAGATTCAGTGAGCCGAAACACGCCTCGGAGTCGAGATTACCCATGTCTACTCGCGACCGCCGACGCCGGCCGAGCGGGCGACGACGCTACTAATATGAAACTACCGCACGCGCTAGAATATTACGGCGGCGAACGGACAAAACAACATAGATTTTATTACAAACAGCAATAGAAGTGGTTTTAGAGGAGCGTCCGTTCTTACCCCCGATGGCCAATTTTTTACCATGACCAAATTAAATTAAGTCTTGTTTTTACACACGTTCGAAACTGTTGGGTTTACAAATACAAATGAAATGTAAAGTTATAAAGCGTTCAATAAATTAACGTTTACATAAAATTTTAAGGATTTAATTTAAATAGATAGCCAGAAAATTTAGTTTTTATAACATCTTTGCAATTTTTCCAAAACCCGTCCGTACTTACCCCAACTTACCTTACAAAACGGAAGGAGATAAACATAAAATAAAATATTGTATACTAGCGCCCCGCTTCGGCTTCGCTCGGGAGGTACATACAGAAATTGTAGCTGTGTCGTACAGTTATGTTCCCCGCTACCCGCGTTGATCAGTGACTCATATTCAGATACGTTTCGGTGTGCGGACGGTTGCCTGAGTGCACGGGCTGTCGTCATTGTCAGTGGCTTTCAAGTCGCTCTGTACCAAGGTACCAACTTCTATCTGTTATCACAAGTAATCAATAGTCAGGATACGGTGGAGCCCCAGTTACCTGATCCGGTTGAACCCCTGGTCAGGTTGTGCTGTGGGGCACAGCAGCCTATGTCACTCAGCCTAAATATTAGAGGTGACATGAGAGTAAGCAGGAAGGAGCCACCTTAATATCCTTTGAAAGCTTGGAGTGAGTTTGAGAAGATGAAGAAGGAATATAAGGTACCTAAATAGTTATTTATGGTGCCAACTTGTTTTAAAATGCCAGACAGTCATAGACTGTAAGTAATAAAAACTTAGACAGGCATTTATCCTAAAAATACTTAAGTATTACCCCATAACTTTTAATTGAACAGGTTTGGCTGTAAAAAAACATGAATACGAGTCATGCATGTAACAAACTTGTATAAGTAAAAAACGAAACCCTAACAAAACAAAACAGCATCTTACGTCTTGTGTACAAGGAACGGTCACGAGACTGGTTTGCAAATGCAGCAAAGCCGTGCGGACTATCGTTGTTTTGTTTCTCTCACCATGTAGAGCGCGATGAGCCGCCGCTGCTCCTCCAGGTCCGGCTTGAACGTCACGCTCGCCACGCGGTCGTCGTGCCCGCGCTCTATTGTTGCCAGGGAGTTCTCTGAAAATGTTTGTAGGGAATCGTAACCATGTCATGCAACTTTTTATTACCTATAATTAAGCAGGTAGTTGGAATATGACCTATAGTTCAAAATTTTAACAATAAGTCAAATTCTGCCCCTCAGAGCAGGTTGGCATGGCAAGGCATAGTGTCCCGCAGGGCTGTGCTCTGTCACAGAAGACTGTCACTCAGGCACAGCAGCTTATCACTGATGATGCGTAAATACGCATTTGCTTTGACATATCATTGATATGTTGCACTCCAGCAGCATTCATTTCTACGCTGATGAGATGAAAACACGATGAACACCTTTTACCCCTAGCTAACATTTCTCATCTCGGGCACTGAGTCTCTGAGTGTCGAACAAAACTTGTGTCTGAAGGTTACAAATTGGGGTCTGGGGTCCAATTTAACCCAAAAAAAACACAAGTTTGAGCGTTCACCGCTCCTATCTCCCTCTCCTTCGTTCCTGGGCGCTTCCATAGACACTCAGCCGAAGATCGAAATTCTAGGCGTCGAGATTTCGTGCGACGTTCAATTTCGTTCGCTGTCATCTTAAAGACAAGGCTAAGGTTTAAGACAAGTTGGCTTCCAAAAAAACTGGGTGTCCTCGGTCGCCCAGCTAGTAGGTAAGTAAGAATAACACCTACTTCGAACTAATGGATATTGCAGATTAACTCACGTGGATCTTCCGGGGTGGCATCGACCTCGTTGCCAGTCCTGAGCTCAGGCACCCTCAGCACAGTGATCTTCTCCGTCTCGTGTATGTTCACCGTCACAGTGAGGTTGGGCACCAGCGCGCCGGGGTGGAGGTTGATGGCGTGGTTGTAGACGCTGTTGCGCCTTACCAGCAACTCCTCATATGTCAAGTTGAATATCGCGAACGTATTGGGCTCCACGTTCACTGATACCATGAAGTGGTTGGAGTCACGGGCCCTGACAAATATACGATGACGCTGAGTATCTTATTATCATCATTTATTTATTTAAAACTTTATTAAACCAAAATATTACAATGGTATAAAAGGCGGACTTAATGCTAACAGCATCATCACTGCCACAAGAAGTCATCTGCTGGACATAAGCCTCTTACATAATAGACTTCCACATAGACCGATAGAATGCGGCTACGTCCTACATCTTCCTGAAAGTAAGCGGACTGTAGGACAGATAAGCAAAGGATGCCTAGGTGTACCTTTACCCAATTTTCCCATTAAATAATGCGATGATGACGAACTTACTATGCGACTTATTTTATTACTGTTACTTATTGATGACCATCGAGATATTATGTAATGTTGATGACTTATTAATTGATGCGATATTTACTTTGCCTCTATGTGCGCAGCCCCGATGCCCTGCGACACCGCTTGGTTGTAAATTTTCGTTGCTTCTTCTTTCTCTTTCACGTACGCCTTGTACGATGTCCCATTTAGAGTCCTGGAAAATAGGATTATCCTTAAAAAAAGACCATCTAGAATCTATAATTATCAGCTAAAATAATGAACTTTTCTATTCATCTTAGTTTAAATGTGATTTCTTGTTCATTGTGTGATGGATGTCAAAGAAAGCAATTGAACTTTCGAAAGTTGCTCGATTTTGATCAATAAATCCTCACATAATAAAGCCACTGATGAACGCGGTCTCCGGCAGCAGCACCCTGAAGGTGGCTTCCTGCGCCTTCTTGGCGGGGTTCCGCACGTGCGTGACGACCGCTGTGTGCGCGTAACGCAGCGCCACGTTCGACGTCACGCTCATCTCCGTCAGCTTCACTGGGGGAGACGGCTCCTCTGTCGTCACATCGCTTACTGGTACTGATGACGTCGACGACTCCTGTTTTGAAGTGTTCAAGAGTTTTAATTTTAAGTAGGTACTGATCTGTATGTATACTAATATAATAAAACTAAAGTGTCGAATTGTTTGTTTACCTCTGGAACTACCTACTGGTCTGATTTTTGTGTATGAGGAAAACTACAGCTATATTTTTTTTAAATAATATATCTAAGCAATTAAATGTTTAATCTTTAACAACAAAAAACTCAATTATCTTTTCTATATTAGTTCATATGAATCAGTTATTTTTGTAGATAAAAATTATTTTTCTGCATTACGCGCAGTTGAGAAGGTTACGACGAGATAAGATCTTTTTTTCTCACGGGAACACCTATATTATTTCGTTGTTATGTTCTTACATATTACCGGCATAATGATGGACAGAATTTACTTTGAAGAGATCATCGTAAGGCACAAAAAATTACATACAAGTCAGTCGTTTCAGACCACAAAGTTATAGTTTTTTGGTATATTAGTTCGTTGAGTTTTTAGTAATCTGTGTTTCAGACGTTAACTAGTTCCAATTCCAATACGTTTTGCCACATAGAGCGGGAAAATGCCGCTACGGACTTGAACAGTCATATGTCATCGTAGAGAGTTCGTCATTTCCGCAAAAATCATCGCTTGAAAATTGGTCACTTTCGTAAATCGTCACTTTCGCACTTTTCCAATATGTCACTTTCACAGTTTTTTCTCCACATTTCCAACGATATTCCGCTGGAAATATTTTTTTATCTCTACCAGTGCAGTGGTAATTTTTCAATGGCATTCTTGAAGAAGTCAGGTGTATGGAAGATACGAAACTACCAAAGGACAGATGAATGAGTACCGTAGACGCAAAACTTGTCCGTGCGACACTTCTAAGCATAGGCTTTTTGAATATAAGTCGCGGCGGCCCGGCTTCGCTACCGTCACAGAATTAATATAAGTACTACCTCCCGTGGCAATTTCGCAATAAAAATAAACCCTCTTTTTTCTTAATTGTCCTATTATGTAGGTAAACAATCTTCACAGTACTTTTTGTTGAACTTTATTGAAAATAAATCAAATATTAGTTCAAACCTAAACATTCTAAAGTAAAACATTAAACCACGAAAGTAATTTCCTAAAAAGGTCCATTTTAATATATATTGTCGTAAAATCATAAAAAGACATGGTAAGATTATGAATAAATATGGACTTTACCTATTATGTGCTATTGCAGATATTTTTCTACCCTTACACCAAATTTTATCGAAATCCGTCCAGTAGATTTTGCGTTATTGAGTAACAAACATCCTCATAAACTCACATCCAAACTTTCACATTTATAATATTAGTAGGATAGTAGGATTTGGCACAATTTCCGGTTTCGGACCGCTAAGAGCTCTTACAGACGAGCGACACCACGCCAACGACCGCCAGCGACAGCAATCGGCGACCATCGGTGACCATCGGCGGCCGTCGGCGACCGTCGCGGCGGTCGTCAGCTCGCGGATGGCGACGGTCGCCGAGTATCGCCGACCGTCGCCGAAACCCCGCGGCCATCGCTGGCGACGCTGGCGTGTCGCAACGCGCACTCGTCGATATGTATTCTGAGAGAGCGCACGTAGTTTCTTTTTCAAAATGAGTAAAGACGATTTTTGTGATGTTGATGTATTAATTGCTACGATAAAAAAGCATGAGTGTATATGGAATTATAAGGACAAGGGATACAGTAATAAAACAATTAAAAACAGAGCATGGATGGAGGTTGTGGCAGAAATAACACCCGATTTTGAAAATAAAAGCAATGAAGAAAAAAATCTGATTGGTAAGTAAAACTGTTTATTATTATATTATAGAGGTATAAAGCTCGATTACCACTGATTTAGTGACAGAAATGTTCTCACTGTTGCGATACGATACGAGTATCATAATACTCTTGTCGCCCGTAAAGAAATGAAGTTAAAAATTTTATATTTTGAGGTATTTTCTTTATAAAATATTGAACAAAGATTTTGTTTTGAAATATATTTACATATTGTGACAATTAATATAAATGACAAATTATGTATAGATTTTAACGATACAAAGAAAATAACAATGATTTTATGCTTAGTAAGTAAACACCTTTTTAAAATGATTTCGTTAAATATGCTTAATTATATTTTTGTAGTTAATTTATACCGCGACTTATTGTATACGTAGTAAATAATAATAATAACAACAAATACACCCGAAAAAACTAAATTTTAAGTTACATTTTTCAATGTCGACTGCTCTATCTGACTGTCGACTATTTTGAGGGAACTATTTTACTGGTCAATTTTTTTTATATATATAAAAAGATATGACTATTTTTGATTAACAGTTAAATATTGCCCTGAAAAAAAAGTCTGCAAGGTAAACCTGATACAAAAACATCTTGCGCACCACGCAATCTCTAGTTAATACTATATAAAGTTTATTTATATAAAATTCGATTGCCAAGGTATGCTACCCTCATCACTTATAAAAAAATTGGCAAATTTTTCTCTAATGTTCATAGCAGACATCTCCTCATTTTCAACTATTAAATCAGTGTCATCCAAACCAGTGATCTCCAGAGTATCTTGAAATTTATACCCATCTCTGTTTCTTACGAAATTATGCAACACACAACATGCTTTTACTACATCCTTTGAGAATTCCAAGGATAAGTTCATCGGAGTATGAAATATTCGCCATTTGTTGGTTAATATGCCGAATGAGCATTCTATAAATCTTCTTGCGCGTGTTAAGCGATAATTGAATACTCTTCTTTTCGGAGTAAGGTTTCTACCTGGATATGGGCGTAACAAATTTCGTGTTAAACTGAATGCTTCATCTCCAACAAAAACATAGGGTAATGCACAATTATCACTTGCAATTGGTGTCGGTTCTGGAATGTTTAAGGTCCCATCTTGTAGTTTCTGGTATAAAAGTGACTCTTCAAAAATGGTAGAATCGGAATGTCTTCCGTAAGCACCTATATCGACAAAAGTAAAATTGTAATCACTATCACAAATTGCTAAAAGAATTATTGAAAAATAATTCTTGTAATTATAATGAGATGAACCACTGTTTCGCGGTTTGAAAATTCTGATATGCTTTCCATCCACTGCACCAAGACAGTTAGGAAAATGAGAGCGGGATTTGAAACCATTTGCGATATTTTTCCACCTCTCTTCAGTTAGGTCTGGTATATTAGCATCTTTCATGAGTGTCCAGATCTTTTGGCAAACTTCTCTTATTATTTCACTTACAGTAGAAATTCCACATCTATATGAATATTGAAGATCTTCAAAAGAACAACCGGTTGCTAAAAACCTGTAATGTAAATAAAAAAGTTAATTTTATTTTCAGGTCTCACGATGCAATCCAAGTGGAAAAATTTAAAAGACGCTTTTATGAGGAATCATAGAAATATGAAGAAAAAAAGTGGTTCTGCAGCGTCGACGCCTAGGCTGTACCCCTATTATGAACAAATGCTTTTTTTGAAGAATATATTAGAGGAAAGGGGATCGAATAGTTCAAGTATTTCTGTCTCATTGCCTTCCACAACTTCAGAAAGAACAGTAATTGAAGACACACCGATTAAATCGACAACAACACAAAGAAAGCGCAACTTGAATAAGGAAGAAGAGGATAGATTAATACTGAAAATATCTAAGCGTTTAGAAGATAAAATCAATCAAGAACAACAACCGGAGAAACATGAAGATGAAGATAAATTATTTCTTTTGTCTTTACTAAGTGATTTCAAAACAATTTCTAAAGATTACAAATTAGATGCAAAAGCGGAAATAATACAAGTTAAAAGAAATTACAGATATACATCTGTTAATAGCAATTACTCCACTGGTTTACATCCACCAACTAGCCCCGAAAATAGTAACAAAGGTTACTCCACGGTTCCACCACCTCCTCTTCCTCCTCAAACGATTACAAGATCTGAGAGTCAATTATCATCATATTCGAATGAAGGCACCTCAAATTCAAGTGGCATGCCTCCGCAAACAGAGAGTGAAAATGCACTTTCACCTGAATCTTTTGTATCGCAATTATTTTCGTAAACTATTTTGTATTGTTTTTATATCTTCACTTCAATAATATTGAAATGAAACTAATTGTGATTATATGATTAAAACAGAACTGAAATGATAATAAATTATCTTTGCCTTTACAATGTCATATTCCTATATTTTCAAAATAGGCAGCACCTTACTTACCTTAATGTCATTGCAATCCTTTCTTCAGCTGAAATACTTTTTCGCATCACTGTATCCTGACGAGTTATTGAATCCCTTAAAATATCTGTCAGTTCGTTAAATGAATTAATTGACATTCTAAAATAGTTAAAGAACTTATTCTCGTCTTTTAGTAACAATGGATACAGAATTACAAATTGACTGTGCTGTTCTCTGTATGTTAATATTTCGTGCACCCACAATTTTCGATTTTTCCGTTTTCGTTGTCGACGGCGTAAAAGTAATAGTAAAAGTAATTCTTCCAAATCCATATTTTTGTCCGGAATTTTTTAAAAGAAACAGACGTATGCTCTCTCAGACTACACATCAACGACTGCGCGCTGCGACACGTCATCACGCAGTCGTTGATGTCGCCGACACGACGCGGCGTGTCGGCGACTGTCGGCGACCATCGCCAGCTCGCGGCTGGCGATCGTCGCCGATTACTGTCGCGGGCTGTCGCTGGGGTACTGTCGCTGAGTGTCGCTCGTCTGTAAGAGCCCTAAAAAAATTCCCATCTGAGCAAACCGCCCGCCAGGTAATCAGCGGGTCGATCGCCGTAATTCTATGACGCATTAGTCGAGTGTACGTGCAGTTCACGCATACGCGACGCTCAGCCAAACATCGGTATCGTCGTAAAATAAAACTACACGTCAACGTCGCGTACACTGCACGTCTACTTCACCTACGCGTGAAACCAGCGTATGTTGCCGAGGTGTTGCCGTACGCAAGTTTTGTCAATTTTCTTGTCGATTATTCGTTGAGTAATCGATTATTTACACGAATAAAGTTGTTATTACAGGGCTATATCACGCTTATTGACCTAGGATCTAAGTTTATATATAAACAAAATACTTTATTTTGGTCTAAGCATAGTAAAAATGGTAAACGAAAATATTTAACACAAAATGTGGATGTATGGATTTAGTCTCTTTGCATACCCTCCCATGAAGAAAAATGCACTGTTGATTGATGGTTGGTTGAGTTGAGGTTATGTTAGCGTACAAGAATTGAATATTTGTATTTTGCTCGGGATTTTTGTTCGGAGCTATTTTACTTGATATAGTAAGTATAAGTATATAACTATTGTACTAGTAAGTTGGCGTTTAATTGGTTTGCCGTCAACTACAAAGATAACATGAGATTGTGTGAGTTTTTACTTTGTAGATTTACGGATCATTTAATACTTATTTCATAATTTCATATTTTAGACCGAGACATTCAAGACGACCTACGAGGAGGTTGAAGAAGGAAGTGGTGTCTCAAACTGAAAATAATAAAGCACTAGAGGAGTCAAGACAAATGTTATTAAGATTTGCGAAGGCACACAGCTTTTAGCTGAAAGCGTGAAGCAATGGCAGCTTCTTTGGCCCAAAATGCGGTTGCCCATTCCATGCGGTTAGAGAAGGTAAGCTATCATTATTTTAAGTCATGGATGAGAAAAGAAAAAGAGCTTTTGTGATGTAATAGTACATTACGAAACAAGTGTGCAAAGTTGGTCATTACGCACAAGAGGCGATAATAAAGCCGAGTGTGCGTAATGACCAAATGCACACGTGTATCGTACGACGTTTTTCAACACACTTGTGAGTAAAAAAATAAAATGTGGTCCTAACATCTAATTATCGGAAAATGATTGTGCCCTTTTGTCATTCCTCCACTTCCACTTTATAAAACATTCGTATGCCGCCAAATACTTACGTTTGATTTTGGAGGCAATAAACTATTACTTGCATTACGCGCCTCGTTAATGTTTTCAGATGGAGTTAAATTTACATATTCTTCCATACTAGTCGACATTTTATTAAATATTTAATATACTTACACGGCGAAAATCGGAAAATGTACCTAACAAACACAACATAATAAATATAGTCTTGTTTTTTTATTCGCGTGCCACCGCCCGCCGCCCCGCGCCGTGCGCAGGGAGCGCGCGGTGCACGCTGCGGATGGTATATCGCCGATGGTATTCTTTATCTTTGCTTATTTAAAAACTGTTGTTATTTTCCCTATTTGATCTTATATGTATTATGTGGCTAAATTAAAAATGCTTTGTGGAATTCATAACACGCATTAGTTTTCTATCTTTTGTATAGCGCAGTATGGTAATTTTTATTTCCAAACACCTCCGTAATATATTCATAATACCTTCGTAATATATAGCATCATGGGCCTAAATTCGATGTAATAAGACCCACTTTACGAGCAAGTGTGTTGAAAAGATAGTATACCTACTACTGTTTAAAAATGTATATTTTGCTTACAGAATAAACGTTGCTGCTGTCGTCGTTCCAAAGATGAGCTAACCAAGACCTCCCCTAAAGAAGTATAGTGTAGAATTTGAGAAGTGAAAACAATAAACAATTTTTAATTAAATTTAAATTTGTTTTATTAGATTTAATCTAGTCAAAAATGTTTTATTGAAACTTGGCCTTCAAAGAAGGCACTCGTTCACGTCCAAAGCTAAGGCTCGCCTTGCCTCGATTCGACGGCGGCGTCGTCGTCGCCGGCGATCTTCCCGATTCGCCAAATCCAACTTTTGCCAACACAAATCGTTCATGTTCAAATTTTGCGCCTGAAAAAGTAAGTAGATAGGTATGAAATTATAAGGTAGAAAAGAACATTACTCGGTAATTGTGTATGATGCTGTTTTTATTATATTCTGTAGGAAATTATATAAAAGGTACTAACAAGCTTTGCAAAGTTAACTATCCATGTACGTCTGCAATGCGTCAGCAACACTCGACAAACACTGCAAAGTGACGTCTCATTTGGCATTTCTGAAACGTTAAAATTTTGCGCGATACCGTTTCAGTGTGTTCGTGCGATACAAGAAACGCTTAGGTCACGGCGATACGGCGGTGCGCTGCGTTTAGGTGAGCCTGACGCGAGCGTGACGTGTATGTATGTCATTATTTGATTACGGCAATACGAAATCGATCGTTAAGACGCAAACGCAGTCAAGACGCGCTGCATAAAATTACGGCGATCGGCCCGCAGGTTGGACAGTTTTAAAATTAGTTATAAGTAAACGAGGCAGGTAATCATCACGTGAACTGTGATAATACTTACAGCATGGTCATCATCAGACCTGGCCACCACCATAGTGTCGGGCGTGGGTAAGGCGAGCGCATGCGCCACGGCCGTCAGCAGGCACAGCCATCCTAGGGCTGCAGGCAACTGTTGCCCCATCGTGAACCTGCCAAATAATAATACAGAATAATAAGCAAAGTATAATGATAAGTTTTATCATTATGTAAGGTCATCAAGTCTATCATTCTCGCCAGTGCATAGCCTGATAAAACGATTCATGGACTAACCTGAGGAGTCCGAATTTAGGAGGTCAATTGTGGTCAAAGTTTGTATAAAAAACACGATATACTTTTTGCCGCAGGCGGAGTCGCGGGATAACAGCTAGTTCTAAATATTTACAGAATGTAATAAATTAAATAAGAAACTTAATTAGAATACATTAACTAAACTTATTATATTTGAATATAAACCTTATTATAGTGAAAGCAACATGAAAACATAGTGCCTGCACTAAGATTTAAATCGATTACGATAGGAACTACTTGGGTAATTTCTCGGTTTCCGAAAATTTCTTTCATGGAAAATTTCCGAAACTTTTCAGAAATTTTCGGGATGGAAGCGCGGGCAACAACTATTACTGAAATATTTTTCTCCGAAAAATTCTCGGAAACGAAATTCTCAAGTTTCTCTGAAATTTCTTGGAAATTTTCTCGGGGATGAAATTCTCAAGAAATTTCTCGAAAATTTCTTGGGAAAATTTCCCAGGAATATGGAAAATATGCATTTCCTATCATCCATCAAAATACAATACATTATATCTCGATGCTATCATCCGATTTTCTTGAAAATTTTAGCAATTGTCAATCGTCTTATTTTAAAGACGTCCCATCCCTAAAATCAAGGAGGATACAATTATCCGATTACGTTCTTCTAAAAATCCACATAATCAGCAGTATTACCTACTTATTATGATGGGCTAGTTGCGTATATTAATACCTCGCCACAACGCTCCATAGAGTTACGTTCAGGTATATAATAGAAATATATACGGCCGTGTTATGGATTCCAAAATATACACGACCCCAACATTTTTCTAGGGTATACTTTAGAATATAACACTTCGTTTTGCTATAGTATAATGTATACCCGGTAACATTTTTCTAGGGTATACTTTTATTTAGGACACTCCATTTTGCTGTAATGGATACCCTAGTAGGTAATGAATATGAAAAACTTTTTGTATGGGACCGAATCTGAAGACTCAAAAAAAAAGCTGTTCCCTTTTTTACCCGACTGCGCAAAAAGCGCAGGAGGGTAATGTGTTTGTCAAAGAAATCGAAATTTCACACATACACCTAAAAAGTACAAGCTAATAAACAACACAAAATAAAAAAAAACATAAAACACGACAGACAACTTACAATACGTTTTAACATTCAAGTCATTTGGATACCATACTATATGGGTATTCTATATGGGTAAGTTTTATTGTATTATTTTTTACTCAAAAGTACATACAAACATATAAGATAAATACAGTTTTGTTTTTATAAATTTTTATTTTTTTGTTAAGCTATTTATCCCTTATAATATAATCCCCCATTTTGATTTTATGATGTAGTCACATAGCCTATGTCACTCGTAGGAATGTAAGAATTTAAATAGGTATACCTCTCACATCAAAATCTGCTAAGCCATTTAGAACTTATGATGGAACAAAGAAACTTACATATATACATACATATATATAATAATACCCTGAAAACATAACACTCAATGATCGTTTATAATAAACCTCTAAACTGGCTTTGTCTATCATTTTATACACTTTTCACACTAAAAGGAACACAAACTCGAAAAGAAAGGGAGCGAACGATTAAAAAATTGAAATAAAATAGTTCAGTAAAATAAAATAGTAACAGCAACATGCAAAAGAATTTAGGTACCTACCGAACGATCCCATCGTTGCGGCCGGGTGCGTTTTAAAATATTACGCGCGAAATCCTAAATCCAAAATTATACCCGATGTCAACACGACCAGTGACGTCACAATTGTTAGGTAAAGGGTAGTACTAATATTAATTCTGTGGTAAAGGTATGCTTTTGAAGAATCAATTTTCAATTTCTGGATTCCAAAATATACCTGACGCCAACACGTTCTGTGACGTCACGAGTGTTGTGTGGAGGTATAAATTAGATATACGCGGGCTAGTTAGTGGGAAACGCGATGCACTCACCACATGAGTAGGTGACGTCACACTTAAATAAATAAAAGCAGCGGGTCAAGCGTCCGCCCCGCAAGTTGCTTTGCGCGGGGCTTTCGACGACGACCGACGACGGGGCCACATCTCTCGCCGGTGCACTGTTGGTTGACAATCTAAGCGACCTGAACGTGGAACGTGCCATAGCCTGAGAAGGACCATCTCGTTGCCGTTGAGCTTAAAAAAACAAACAAGTGAGTTTCGCGCTATTCGCCCCGGTGGGGTGGTGAGAACTAGTTAAGTTAATATCATACCTACTTACCTATCAATCAATCAATTTTTTCTTGTCTGGGAAAATGGGATTTATTGGTGTTTTTTTTTTTTAATGATAAATGATCATTCTGATGTGCCGTTTCTGAAATTTTCGAAAAAGGCCAGGAAATGTTCTAAAATTGTTTGAAAAGTACCTTAAATAAAAAAAAAGAATTTTCTTTTTGCAGCCGTCTTTAAAATAAGACGATTGACAATTGCTAAAATTTTCAAGAAAATCGGATGATAGCATCGAGATATAATGTATTGTATTTTGATGGATGATAGGAAATGCATATTTTCCATATTCCTGGGAAAATTTCTTGGGAAAATTTCCCAGGAATATGGTCTTATTTTAAAGACGGCTGCAAAAAGAAAATTCTTTTTTTTTATTTAAGGTACTTTTCAAACAATTTTAGAACATTTCCTGGCCTTTTTCGAAAATTTCAGAAACGGCACATCAGAATGATCATATCATTTAAAAAAAAAATCACCAATAAATCCCATTTTCCCAGACAAGAAAAAATTGATTGATTGATAGGTAAGTAGGTATGATATTAACTTAACTAGTTCTCACCACCCCACCGGGGCGAATAGCGCGAAACTCACTTGTTTGTTTTTTTAAGCTCAACGGCAACGAGATGGTCCCTCTCAGGCTTTGGCACGTTCCACGTTCAGGTCGCTTAGATTGTCAACCAACAGTGCACCGGCGAGAGATGTGGCCCCGTCGTCGGTCGTCGTCGAAAGCCCCGCGCAAAGCAACTTGCGGGGCGGACGCTTGACCCGCTGCTTTTATTTATTTAAGTGTGACGTCACCTACTCATGTGGTGACGTGCATCGCGTTTCCCACTAACTAGCCCGCGTATATCTAATTTATACCTCCACACAACACTCGTGACGTCACAGAACGTGTTGGCGTCGGGTATATTTTGGAATCCAGAAATTGAAAATTGATTCTTCAAAAGCATACCTTTACCACAGAATTAATATTAGTACTACCCTTTACCTAACAATTGTGACGTCACTGGTCGTGTTGACATCGGGTATAATTTTGGATTTAGGATTTCGCGCGTAATATTTTAAAACGCACCCGGCCGCAACGATGGGATCGTTCGGTAGGTACCTATTCTTTTGCATGTTGCTGTTACTATTTTATTTTACTGAACTATTTTATTTCAATTTTTTAATCGTTCGCTCCCTTTCTTTTCGAGTTTGTGTTCCTTTTAGTGTGAAAAGTGTATAAAATGATAGACAAAGCCAGTTTAGAGGTTTATTATAAACGATCATTGAGTGTTATGTTTTCAGGGTATTATTATATATATGTATGTATATATGTAAGTTTCTTTGTTCCATCATAAGTTCTAAATGGCTTAGCAGATTTTGATGTGAGAGGTATACCTATTTAAATTCTTACATTCCTACGAGTGACATAGGCTATGTGACTACATCATAAAATCAAAATGGGGGATTATATTATAAGGGATAAATAGCTTAACAAAAAAATAAAAATTTATTTGAAAATTTATAAAAACAAAACTGTATTTATCTTATATGTTTGTATGTACTTTTGAGTAAAAAATAATACAATAAAACTTACCCATATAGAATACCCATATAGTATGGTATCCAAATGACTTGAATGTTAAAACGTATTGTAAGTTGTCTGTCGTGTTTTATGTTTTTTTTTATTTTGTGTTGTTTATTAGCTTGTACTATTTAGGTGTATGTGTGAAATTTCGATTTCTTTGACAAACACATTACCCTCCTGCGCTTTTTGCGCAGTCGGGTAAAAAGGGAACAGCTTTTTTTTGAGTCTTCAGATTCGGTCCCATACAAAAAGTTTTTCATATTCATTACCTACTAGGGTATCCATTACAGCAAAATGGAGTGTCCTAAATAAAAGTATACCCTAGAAAAATGTTACCGGGTATACATTATACTATAGCAAAACGAAGTGTTATATTCTAAAGTATACCCTAGAAAAATGTTGGGGTCGTGTATATTTTGGAATCCATAACACGGCCGTATATATTTCTATTATATACCTGAACGTAACTCTATGGAGCGTTGTGGCGAGGTATTAATATACGCAACTAGCCCATCATAATAAGTAGGTAATACTGCTGATTATGTGGATTTTTAGAAGAACGTAATCGGATAATTGTATCCTCCTTGATTTTAGGGATGGGACGTGGTCCCGTGCCCTACCAGTAGCGGATTTAGGGGGGGGGCCCTAAATCCGCTACTGGTGGTCGTGGTCATCATTGTGGATCACGATGAGTGATGATCTTGGTAATGTAATACCCTTTGGATTGGAGTGCCCTTAGACAAGGTAAAATCACAGACTTAAATAACTGGAAGGTTTACTTCAAAATCCGTGACAAACAAAAATGAACTTAATGTTGAAGTAAATAGTACTGTTTTTAAAATAATCATAGTTAAAATAAAAAACGTGCCCGAAAGAGAATCACTTTCCCGTCACTGTGTCCCTGTCACTCAGTTGCTATGTTAAGAATCTACTTTTATTTAGTAGAAACCATTTCAATGAATCAATGGAAATTCGTTGTGTAAGTATTCTTATTTATTTACTAGATACCATCTAGATACAACTATTACTTGAAATCATATTCATTAGGCAACATATTGGAAGAAATCTACACATATCATAAAACAGTAAAAATATTTTGTCTATACAATACATATATGTAGTATTTTTGACTGAAATAGATAGATTTTTTTTGAATTTTTTGTTTGTCTGTCTTTCTGTCTGTCTGTCTGTCTGTATGTATGTATGTACGCGTTTCACGCAAAAACTATACTGGACGGATTTGAATGAAACTTTTTTTGTTGTATAGCTATTAAGCTTGGGCAACATATAGGCTATAATTAATTTTGAAAACTGGAACACCTGATGAAGAACCTTAACAGAACAGATAAACTGTAAGAAATATGGAAATGGTACCTTTGCAAAAGTTTATCAATCTGACGAGCATTTTCTATTGACATATAAAAATCGAAGATCAGGATCATCTAATGAAGAATTCCAAAAGACCAGCTACACTATTACATATTTGGAAATGGCGCCTTAGCAAAAGTCGTTCAACCTGATGAGCATTTTCTACTGACGTATAAAAATTGAAGATTATGGAACATGTGATGAAGAACTCCAAAAGACCAGCTACTCTATAAAATGAATGGAAATGGGGCCTAAGCAAATGTCGTTCAACTTAATGAGCATTTTCTACTGACGTATAAATAGCCAGGACACGGGATAAGACAAAGAGGGACTCGGGGTGGGAGTGGTGGTCAGAGATGGGTAATGGGTTATAATGGGTGGTTTGGGTTATAACCCAGTTATAACCCATTATCACCCAATTTGATGGGTGAAAACAGTTTATAATAAAACTAATTATTATTTTAGAATAATAAGTATACCATGTTCTTCTCAGTAGGTACTCCTAACTATGTTTATGTGAAATTTTTTGAAGTTTGGTCCAGTAGATAAAGCGTGAAGAGGTAATAAACAATATCATTTCCGCATTTATACTGTTAGTGAGGATGACATCTTGTACCTAATCTGAGAAGAGACAATTTTTTTTCGAATGAATACCGAATCATATATTGGTAACGAAAATTACATTAATACGTTACTAGCTTTTGCCCGCGGCTTCGCCCGCGTGAATTTCCCACATGAACAGTACTATTTCCCGGGATGAAAGATACCCTATGTACTTCTAACTATGTGTATGCGACAAGCAGGTTTTGTAAAGAGAAAGGGCACTCGGGAACAAATTCTTATCGTACGCCAGATTATCAAGAAATCTAGAGAATTAAATAAGCCCGTATTTATTTGCTTTGTTGATTTCTCCAGAGCTTTTGACTCGGTGAAATGGCCCGTATAGTGGAAGACCTTGCTAGACATGGGCACACCAAAACATCTCGTACACCTTTTGACCCGTCTATATGAAGATGACACAGCCTCAGTTCGCATGGATGATGTTCTGTCAAGTGATTTCCATACTAGTGCCGGAGGAGGCCAGGGTTGCATTATGTTAAAACTTTTATTCAATGTGTGCACAGAGCTTATAATTCGTATCACTTTAGAAGACTGGACGGATGGTGTAACAATTGGTGGATAAAGGATTGCAAACTTGCGTTACGCGGATGACACCACCTTATTTGCAACCTGTTCGCAACACTTGGAAGAGCTACTGTCAAAGATAGAACGAGTGAGCCATGTGTTTGGACTTGGATTTATTTGCAAGACCATGGTAATGATTGTTGGTATGACGACGGGTATCATCAGGTCCTGAGCTTCCTAGTCCTGCACCCACAACGACAACAACGACGACTTCCGCACCGACGCACTCTGCAGCCCACGCCTGAACGACTTTGACGGCGGCGCACTCTCACTCACCAGGGTAGTGGCTCTGCAGGGACCGGCGCATACAAGTCTACCGACAGTCTCAACTAGATTACAAGCACTTTCCGATTCACTGGGACACAAGACTGGCCCTTGCAAGCTACGAAGCACAGACTGCACAGCAGATTCATCACATCAGACCTTTGGTCTTGGGGGAATACTGTGGCATCCACCATCTACCGAGTGAATGCAGCAACTCGACGACTCGACAAACGACGGCTCCACAAAATCTCGGCGGCAAGCAATACTACTTCGCAAGGTCGACACAAGATGGCGTCACAGTCTTCACTACACTTACATATCGACAAATAATTGCGAATAACAAAGATTGTACAAATATTCTCCAACCAATAATAACTTCACAGCATCGCAAATAGACTACAGATCAGACTCCACTCAATCTCCATACTACAACCCACAATCTCATCAACAAAAACGGAAAAATCCTAATCGCGCTATCAGAATTTCCAAGGCAACTCGCTATATATACGAACTGCAACGCAACATCGTCGGAGCCTCGGCTCCCCAGGCCTAACACCTAGCCTGGCGGGAAGATCTTCCCTTCGGGGCGGTCGAGCATCATTCATCGCTCCCGCTCCCAGTGGCAACTTTAACCATCGCGGCGGTCGCCGTTCACTAAAGAGCAATAGAAACATAACCATAGCCAAGAAGACCACGCTCGTGAGGACGCTTATATTTCCCATATTTCTGTGGAAAGACAGAAAATAGATGCTCTGGAGATGTGGTGCTGGAGAAGAATGTTTGGGGTTTCGTGGACCGAGTTTCGCACGAATGTCTCGATACTTCAAGAACTCGGTATCAAGCAACGTCTGTTTTCGATAGTACAATCTTGCATCCTTACATTTTTCGGTCATGTTTTCCGGCGTGACAATCAGTCCATAGAACGCCTTGACGTCCAAGGAAAGGCAGAAGGCACTAGACCGGGCGGAAGGTCACCCACCCGTTGGACTGACCTGATCAAGTCTGCCATTGGAGGGTCAGTTAACGAGTGCAGCAGGATGACCTCCAACAGACAACGGTGGCGAAACGTCGTAAAGCGCATTACAGCTGCCCTTATCAATACAACCGCTCTGTCAAGAGCGTACTGGACCAGAAGAAGTATGCGACAGGAAGATTGGATCAAAAAAGGTGAAGTTTCATACATCATTTTAACTCCTATTATTTACCCTTAGGGGTACAAATTTAAAATTCAATTATGATGTTATTATTTTTTATTACATAAGAGCGTAAATCTATAATTTCATGAACATAACTTCAGAAATGACGAAGTTTCATACAAACTTTCAACCCCTTTTTACCCCCTTAGGCTTAGATTTTCCAAAATTCCTCTCTTAGTGCTCACTTATGTCACATGAGGGACCTTTGTACAAAATTTCATGTGGCTTGTTATTAAAATAATAGGAGATAAATATGATGTTCATATTCATATTACACAGTAACACAAAATAGTTAAAATGTGGTACTATTTATAGGTATTTCCCATTGAATATTTAGATGTTTCATTCTAGGTGGGTACCTACGTAATAATCGCTTGTAATAATACACAAAAAAATATTTTTTTACAATATTTTGTTAGGATGAAGTTATAGTATAGGTATATAACTAGGGTCATAAATAAAGCAAAGTAGGTTAATCCACATAATTTTATTAAAACTTTCCAGTTAAAGTTGTTTATTCTGAATTGTGTCTCAATATCTTTTAATTTCAAAGCTACATACTACTAGGGCTTCGGAATGACCACTGCTGAGAAGAAACCCCGAAAGAAACTCATTGAACAGTGTTGGTCCCTATTATGCCAGAGGGGTCTGTTATATATTTTTATTTATTAGTTCGTTCTTTGTGTATGTAACGGTTACATTATAAGTTAACAATAAGTACACCATAACCATGTCATGTCTGTAATCGAGTAACTACTGTTAAATACATATTTATAAAGGCTCTTTATGTATTCTAATAACAAACATCTAGGATAATAAGTATTACGATTATACCAATAGTAAAGAATGCTACTCTGCAAAGTGACACTATTAATTTTATTTCTACCCTTGAACAACACTGATGAGTAATAAAATAATTGTTAAGCACTAACGAATACATTGCAATAACTATTATAAAGAATTTAACTTTACTAGCAGTATGAACAACTAATCCTGCGTTCAAACATAACCTTTACAACATAGAACAATACTTATCTTTCGTGCGATGTTTACTGCACGGCGGCTCAACAAGAAGTGACCGTTGAATCCCTTTCTACCGTCACGATAACTCAGTATTGAAAAACATCTATTTTTATTCATTTACCCTCATTATTTCTAATAATTCTTTTATAAATCTTTGTTGTTTTTATATAAATGTATATACAATTAGCTGAGAAACCTCTATGGGCAGACCGCTCATAGACGATCATAGAAATCTCAGTCGTGACATCGATTTTGGCGGCAAAGTGACGATCGCTTGTTTCAATCGCGCGGGAACTAGACAGACTTTTCCTATGGATTTCGGTTCGGACGGACGTACACGCTATATCTGATATTTGTGTTATTTTAAAATTGTAAAATTTGTCTCATTATATTTAAATGTTTTTGTATTATTTCTTAGTTTTCATTTTAAAAAAAGCTAATATAATCTTCTCGGCTAAATTCAGAAGTGGGATAGTTATAAAAACAACCACTTTCTGGGCCATCTTTTTCACATTTTTTCTGTTTAAGTTTTTGTTTAAGTATTTAAATATTTGCTAGTGCTTAGCTATGTCTAAATCTGAATGTAAAACGCGTGGACGTTCTTCCGATACTGGTTTGGTGGAACAACTACAAACTATAATTTCTCGTTTGAATGCACTTGAGAATGATTCCAGGAGCCGCGACACTTCGGCTAGCGAGTTGCCAAGAGACTTGCACTTGCCGGTGTTGTTGCAGTCTACGTGCGAGCCATCTTTACCTCGCAGCACGCTGACACCGCCGCTGCCTGATGCTGGCGCCACGTCGTCGACACCGTCGACGTCCTGTGCAACAACCGCCCCTGTACCCGGGCCACATGGTACAGCGTTTCCGAGTGCGGAAAATGTTATGAGCGCGGTAACAGATAGGCTTATTACTGCTATTCAAGCCATAAACCCGGTAAGATCAAACCAAATTTACATATCGAATTTTGATCCATCATTACATGATTTTAAAGTTTGGTGTAGTGAAGTTGACCATGTTCGTAATATCAATCGGTGGGATGATCGTGAGTGCTTGGCGCGCATAGGGCACTGTTTAAAGGGTGATTCTCGTGTGTGGCTCGCGGAATGGACGACTAACGACCGTTCCTGGTCCAATTTTAAGCGCGATTTCCAAGCATTATGCCCTCGTAGAATTGATATTGCGAATATTCTGTTTGATGTAATGAAAACGGATTCTAATCATTACCCTACTTATGCCGAGTATGCTAGGCGTTCGTTGTTGCGCTTGCGTATTGTGTGTGGATTAAGTGAAGAGTTGATTTCAGCTATTATAATACGAGGTATTGCTGACCCACAAATACGCGCCGCAGCAATGAACTCCAATTTATTACCTGGCGACTTAATCAGTTTTCTGTCAATTTATACGAAACCTAAGAAAACAGTTTCTACTAAGATTTTTGACGTTATCAATACGAATAAAGATTTAAATAAGCCAAAGAAAAGAGTGTATTCGGACACAAAAGCTAAATGTTTTTCTTGTGGCAATTTCGGACACAAGCAATATGAATGTTCTAAACGTAAAAAGTCGAGCGAATCTGAAAATAGCCACCAAGCACCCTCAACTTCATTTGGTACAGGTAAAATGCAGTTGAAATCTGAAAAATGCACTTATTGTAAAAAGGTTGGTCATACATTAGAGGACTGTTTTGCTAAACAACGTGCTGAATCCCGTGGTAAGCCTAACGTAAACTTTTGTCGTGATGTAACAGATGAATATAGGCAGAATGATATTGCAACTGCCGTGATACAAGGTGTGCCTGTTGACATACTTATAGATAGTGGCTCCCAAATTTCTTTAATTGGAGAATCAGTGGTGAAACATTTTCAGTGTACTCAAAAACCTTCATTTTGTTTGTTGCGTGGTATTGGAAGCCAAGAAATCGAGTCTAGTTTCTTTACTACACTTACTGTTGAGTTTCCAGAATTAACAATAGAAGTAGAATTTCATGTAGTACCTGATAAGTATTTAACCTCTCTTGTAATAGTAGGTACAGATGTGCTAAATAGAGAGGGTGTGGTTTATATGCGGTCATGTGGTGTTCAACGTCTTTCACTATTGAACAATGCTTTTGCTGTGGAATCGGACGTGCATGAACAAACTATTAAGACCGCAGTTGATGGCGCGGATAAGAAACGGTTACTTGATATAATTAATGAATTTAGTGACTTTCTCGTAACTGGGACAGCTACAACAACCGTTACAACGGGATCAATGCACATTCGATTGCACAATGAAAGCCCTATTGTCTACAGGCCCTATAAAATGTCTTACCACGAAAAGTTACGTGTTAGAAAAATAATTAAAGATCTACTGGATAAAGGGATAATTAGAGAATCGGAGTCTAATTTTTCAAGCCCTATTTTATTAGTAAAAAAGAAGGACGGTAGTGATAGGATGTGCGTTGATTTCCGTGCACTAAACGCAAATACAGTGAAGGATCGTTTCCCTTTGCCACTCATTGAAGATCATATCGATCGTCTAGGCAAAGCCAAGTTTTTTACAAGCATTGACATGGCCACGGGGTTCCATCAAATACGATTAGATGATGACTCAATTCCTCTTACTGGATTTGTAACCTGTGAGGGTCATTATGAATATATGAAAATGCCTTATGGCCTTGCCAATGCTCCAGTGGTATATCAGCGTATAATCACCAATACGTTACGTCCTTTCATTGAAAATGGAAGAGCTCTAGTATATATCGACGATGTTTTAATTCCAAGCGAGACTATTGAGGAGGGTTTTCAAAATCTTCGAGATGTGCTTAGAACCTTAACCAGTGCAGGTTTCTCAATCAACATAAAGAAATGTACATTTCTTGCAAATAAAGTTGAATATTTAGGACGAACAATTAGTTATGGTCAGGTAAAGCCGAGTGCGGGTAAAATCCAGGCACTGGTAGAGACTCGAGTACCCGAGAATGTTAAGGAAGTGAGGCAATTTTTGGGCCTCGCTGGGTATTTTCGCCGATATATTAGTGGTTATTCCCTTAAGACTGCTTGTATTGCGAATCTGTTGCGTAAAGGTGTGCAGTTCCAATGGACAGTGGAGCACGAAAAAGTTCGCAAAGATATTATTAATCGTTTAGTTAGCGAACCCGTGCTGGCAATATATGATCCGTCATTATCAACAGAGGTGCATACTGACGCGTCATCTAGGGGTTATGGAGCAGTTTTATTCCAAACTGATAGTGGAGGTCATAAACGACCTGTTGCTTATTTTAGCAAAGTAACTCAGGGAGCGGAGCCGCGTTACCACTCATATGAGTTGGAAACGCTGGCTGTTCTCAAGGCGCTGCAACACTTTAGACATTATTTAATTGGTAAAAAATTTAAGGTAATTACTGATTGCAACGCCTTGAAACTTACTCAACGGAAGAAAGATTTACTCCCGAGGGTAGCTCGATGGTGGATGTATTTACAAGATTTTGACTTTGAGTTAGAGTATCGTAAGGGGACTGCGCTATCTCATGCTGATTATTTAAGTCGTAACGCAGTAAATGTGTGTGAAATAAAAAGACCACATAATTGGGCTCAGATAGCGCAGGCTGCTGACGAGGAGACTCAGTCACTGCTGCAAAAATTAAGTGACGGTGAACTGGACGGAACACGCTATGTTAAACACAGGGATACTTTGTATTATACGCTCGATGTAACCGGTGAACAGTCTCGTTTATTATGTTTTGTTCCAAAGGGCCACCGTCTGAGTCTATTACGCATATTTCATGACGAACACCAACATGTTGGGACCGAGAAAACCACAGATCTAATCCTCAAACATTTTTGGTTTCCCGGTTTGAGGAACTTTGTAAGAAAATATATTCAACATTGTGTTGTTTGCATATCTCATAAGATGGTTCCGCGTCAACCCTTGCAACCAATTGAGTCGTGGCATAAGCCGTTATACCCATTCGATACCGTGCATACTGATGTTTTGGGACCTCTTCCGGAGTCGAATGGTTACAAGTTTGTAATATTAATTGTAGATGCATTCTCTAAGTTTTGTCTCTTGTATCCGATTACCAAGCTAGACAGTTCTGAATTAAAACGCGTATTTGAGAACGCAATATCTTTATTTGGTACTCCTCGGTTAATAGTAACTGATAGAGGACGTATGTATGAAAGTGCCTCGTTTAGTAATTGGGTAACAGAATTGGGAAGTCAAATTCACTTTATCACACCAGAAATGCACCAAAGTAATGGTCAGGTTGAGCGTTATTGTCGTACCGTTATGAATATGATTCGCGTAGAAACAAACTTTCGTCGCGAAAGTTGGTCTAATATTATTTGGAAAATACAGCTCACCCTGAATATTACACAACAAAAGTCAACCCAATATTCACCTATGATTCTCTTAATTGGCAGTGATGGTGTGACGCCCGTCATCCGAACCGTAGTTCGCGACGTTGCGATGAAGGGAACTAGCCCTAATCGAGAGTCCCTGCGAGAGCTTGCCCGGCAACGTGCTAGCAATTTGCTGGACGAGAATCGACAAAAACAGAATGCTCGAGTAAACAAGCGACGCAAGACTTAGAACATACGAACTAAAAGACATGGTATTTGTTCGTAAAGCCAGCCAAACAACTAACAAATTAGACTCTGGTATGCGAGGTCCATACACCATCACCAAGATACTACCAAACGGTAGATATGAGCTCAAACTATTATCTGGCTCATATGGTAAAAGAACGCAAGCTGCAGCTGAATATATGACGCTCTGGCGAGGAGAATGGACCCCTGATGTCTGTATCGCATTTTTCGATTGTGAGTATGGTAGTTATAACAATGTTATGCACATCCTGAGGGCTCTGTGCTGTGAATTGACTTGCGTATCCTGAGGGCTCTGCGCTAAAAAGTTGATGATAGCATCCTGAGGGCTATGCTTAGATTTGTTGCACAATCCTGAGGGCTCTGTGTTGTAAATTGATGTAATGTGTAACGCTGCATATTGAATCAGTTTAGTGGGTGGCAACCTGAGGGCCCTGCCAGGTCTGACTCGAAACTAACCTGATGGTTTCGACTCGTATACCGTTCGATTAGTGATATTTTGTGCATCCTGAGGGCTCTGCACCTGTTCTTTGTATGTAAACTATATTCCAAAAATAGCGAAACACAGAGAAGTATTTGAATGAAGATACCCCGAGGGCTCTGTCAATTCGCGATGATTCTTATTTCAGATCCCTAAATTGAAAGTTTTGACTGTGTCCTTATCCTGTCAATGTTATTTGTAGGTCACGATGATGGTTCCCTTGCTGATGCTGGGCCAAGTACCGGGGATGCCATGGAGATCCAAGCTGAGTCATCACCTTTCGCCGTTATTGCTGAAGCGGGCGAGGACGCGCCGACATCAGGAACGGCCGAATTAGCTGAGAAACCTCTATGGGCAGACCGCTCATAGACGATCATAGAAATCTCAGTCGTGACATCGATTTTGGCGGCAAAGTGACGATCGCTTGTTTCAATCGCGCGGGAACTAGACAGACTTTTCCTATGGATTTCGGTTCGGACGGACGTACACGCTATATCTGATATTTGTGTTATTTTAAAATTGTAAAATTTGTCTCATTATATTTAAATGTTTTTGTATTATTTCTTAGTTTTCATTTTAAAAAAAGCTAATATAATCTTCTCGGCTAAATATACTATATATATTTATCTACATAATTATATAGTTTTAGTACCATATTTCTTACAATTTAGTTTTCACCCAGTCAATGGGTGGTTTGGGTGGATTGAAATGGGTCGTAACTGGGTTATAACCCAGGCTCGGGTTTTAACCCGGGTGGTTACCCATCTCTGCATGGAAGAAATAAGTTTTTTAATGTCATTCCCAATGTTTGTTTTTTGTATGGACTCGCCTTTTACAAGCGCTATCTATGAAGTCATCTGGAACTATTTTTTTTTTTTAATTTGGGTCTCGGAAAATCCCTCATTGTCTGTGGTAAAATACAATGTTTTTTCCATGCTCATATGTACAACGGGCTTTATTATTTTATGACAGTGACAGTCAGACAGCTGACATTGACGCCCCTTGCCTGATTGATTGAACGATTTCCGTACATACTCACAAACCTAAATAGAAAATCAAGATTTCTAAAATAGATAGGTAACTTTATTTTCTGAAAGCTCGTTTGTTACCGATATTAATTCATCATTTTAATCACATTTTGTTCATTAGAGAACGTAACCACAGGTATGGTAAATTGGGGAGACGCTTTAATGATTAATACGGTGACTGATGGAACAAAGAAATTCTTACGCCAGATCGTAAGTTCTTCGACAATGATTATGTATTTTTGGTTTATTTGTGACGCAACAAAGCACGCTTACTGCAATTCATGTGTTAAGTTTTCATGCAAGATCAAATTACATGATTCTACATTTTTCACAGGGAGTTTTTAAGACAAATTCATTGGATCCGCCACCAGCCCCAATCATGATTAGGACGCCTTTGTGGGAGCTTGCACAGGAAGCTGGCCCATTTGTGCGGTTGGCAGGACTTAGCGGAGCCGCAGCCGTCGTCCTGGGTGCCATGGGAGCGCATAGAACATTCCCAGAAACAGATACTAAAGAGGACTTGAAAAAAATATTTGAAACTGCCAATAGATTTCACTTCCTTCATACTCTAGCTTTGATGACTGTGCCTCTGTGCAAGAGGCCAATTATTGTAAGTTTTGATTCAGTTTTAATTTATTTACTTGTTTAGATTTTCTGCCATATGATATTTAGATACCTACTATTGTTTTAAACTCATAGCAATACAGATGTGAAAACCACATCAAATGTCATTCAGTTGTTTTTGCATGATGTTGCGGCATATATTGATGCCTTAGTTCACAGATGCATTAAGAGCAAAATTTTCGTTTTTCGTTTTTTTAGGCACAGATACATTAAATTTCATTTGCGCGTATTGAAATACCGTGATTCCATCTTTCTAGGAAAATCAAAGTGACACAGTTGTAAAATTTGATAATCCATAGGAAGCAAATGTAATAACCACCTTTATTTCTGCAAATCCATAAAAATATTGGTTTTAACTAGTGTATAGAACCGGGAAATCCCGGGATTTCCCGGTTTTTTTGTGGCGGTAATGGAACCGGGATTTAAAATACAAGAACCGGGATTTTCGGTACTTTCGGGATTTTTTTATTTTTTATTTATTTGGTTCGCCAACAAGCTGTGCAACACACAAGTTCATAAAGATATATGTGAGAGCATCCAAGTTGTCAACCTTCTTATATTATTATTCAAGTCGTTAATTGACATCATTAAAAACCGCATAGAACTCATTGTTTGGTTTTGTAATCATTTGAAATTTATACCCTCATAGTTTATACGGACAAATCCGTTTAAATATATGGCAATTGACAACACTGACACTATGCGCGGCGAACGATGCAAGAGTAGAACTCTGTAGTGATTCGGAAGATTCGGAATGATGTCAGATCGACGCAGAATGACGACTTCGAAACAAATGTAAAAATCGAGGTGGCTCTTTCTTTCTTTTCAAGAATGGAGGCGATCGTTGGCGTTTATCACAAGCTTATGGTTATCTTCTGAGTGTTCCATCCACCAGTGTTGAGCCAGAAAGGATTTTTTCATTCGGCTGGCCTGTGCTGCAGTGTAATAAAATTAGATCGCGTTTAGGTGATGTTACTTGGAACGCGTTGATCTTTTTGAGGACATATATTACAAAGAAAAAAAAACTTTCAAAAAGACCAAACAAATAGCTTATCTGTGATACCTAGGTTCTATTTGATTGTTAGATGTTAATCTGTTGGCGTAAATTTTATTTGATTTTGATATCTATTTGATTTCAATTTTATTTGTAATTGTATTGTAGCTAAGGGTTCCTATTTTTTTCACAGCGTTAATTAAGAGTACTTTCAGTTATAGTTTGGTTTTAACTGGATAATTAATGAATACTAAGTTTTACTATTGCTAAAGGCTGATTGTTAATAAGTGATTAATTATAATTAAACATAAATTATTAATGGTTAAAAAAAATTAAGTACCGAAAATCCCGGGAATCCCGGTTCCAGCATAGTCCAGTACCGAAAATCCCGGTTCCTTGAAATATAACCGGTTCTCTATACACTAGTTTTAACTGATTTTATTTTCCATAATAACTGCAAAATGCAATGCACAAAAAATGATATTCACATAATACATCTGATCATTGAAATGTTATAGGTTGGCCAGTGTATTACGTGTTGTTAATACATTTGAATCTGTATATTTTTAGGGAAATGGTTATATTAAATACTTTTAATGCACATAGGACATGTTTCCATCATACCTTCATCATGCATGTAAAAGGAATATAATTATTTTTTTCATTATAGTAAAAACCTAGTACCTATAATTTTATTTTTATCATTATTTTGTGACTGGTCTAATTCAAGACAAAGGTTGATTATTTTTAAATTTCAATGAAGCAGTCTTCATTGAAATTTAAAAATAATCAGCCTTTGTTTGTTTGGCAAAAAATAAACTTTATGAGTGCATATAGTGATAGCACTCATCAACCAGTGGGTTGTTTTCTTTATCTTATATAGATTTAATATTATGAACAAATGCCTAAATTATTAAGCCCTTTACCAGCCCTGTTAACTATAAAAATACATTTGCGTTTTTCATTCAATCCGTCAAATTTGATCATAGTGCACAAATGTATTATAAAGGGGGTTTTAGGTTTATTTGGCTGTTTTAATAATGTTGTCATTATAGAAATAACGAAATATTCAGACATAATAGAGACAAAGAATAAGTCTTTACAATAGTGTAAAATTGGTTTAAATATCTATTAGTATTTTCGTGCTATTGGGATCTAAACATTACAAAACTTTAAACGCTTCCCTGTAAAATTGTCAATCAAGTAGTTAATACATTTGTGAACTAAGGCATCAATATGACAGTAACAATGTTTCTTGTATTGTGCAACCTGACGTACACTTTTCACAATCAGTCACATAAATGCAAAGCTGAGTTTTACTGCTCAAGAAATGTACTGGGTACAGTACATTTATAATCCTTACGAATATTGCTAATGTGGTTTGTCTGTCATACTTTTACTGTTTAATGGTAGGACAGATGATGATGTGCCGTTCTCTAAATTCTCAAAGAAACAGTGGAAAGTTTCTTGGAAAGAGTATGGAAATTTTTTCCAAAAACATGAGAAATTTTCAAGGGAAAAAAATTTCGGGAACCAGAAATTTCTTAGCGGCACATCGCTAATTATATTTTGTCTGAGGGCAAACATAGGCTACTTTTAAAAAAGAACACTATAAATTATTTTTAAAAAATGGAATATTTTGTAATTTCAGGCTGGCTCGTTCTTCATAGCTGGCATGGGGCTCTTCAGTGGAACTTGTTATTACCACTGCTTCACCGGCGACCGCAGCCTGCGACGTCTTACACCCATCGGTGGCTCTTGTTTGATCCTAGGGTGGATTGCTATGGTACTGTAAACCTGAGCACTTCTTCAGTCTATTTCCTATGTTCAAATTAGATATAATTTAAGGTAGAGTCAAGTGAATGTACGTATTTGTATTTGCTTCATTCCATCTTTAGTCTGATATTCAAAAATATATTAGGCATGAATTATATACCTAATTGTCTGTTTAGTGTATTAAGTAGTGTGTTCATTAGGTATTTGAGTAATGTCAACTGAGTTTTGTTTTATAATATTCATGGATATGACTGTAACTTATATTTATTCATAGGTTATATGCTACATATATTGTTCTATTTACTTTATTCATTTATGGGCTAATAACTGCAAGAGCAACTTTATTGGAAATGGTGTAGCTATTAATTAATATTATTATATATTTCACTACGTAGAACTATCAACTCCTTACTACGTAAACATTAAGTTAACTCCTTTGTGACAAAGATATTTTGTACATATCTAATTTATGGTTATTGTATTTGTGACAATGTTAGACAAATAAAGTTAATTATTGAACAATTTGTTTATATTTGCACAATTTCATTACACTGAAGACACTGGGTGTATTCCTCCTGTTCCCCAGTGGGGGACAAATGATGAAAGAGGGAATAAACCAGCCACTGGCTTGCCATACCTATACAAATTGGACAGCTTGGTTTCACACTAAAATATTCAACTGGTTCAATGTCTGGTCATTAAATACGCCTATATAATTTGTAAAGAACAGTTTCTGCATTTTCAATGCCTGCTCATTTGGCTCTGACGGGGGTAACTATTTTTCGTCCCTAGGCTAGTGACGGCTAGGTAGGTACAGTAGTTTTCCAGTATTTGGGTTTACATACTCTTGAATGACATTCTTGGCGCTGCTTATTAGTGCTCATCTTTTGAGAGCAAGAATAAAGTTGACCTCTCTTGGCTACAAACACCATGTTACCTGGTCCCATCAAAATAAGTACTTATGCATCAGCTACATGCTTCTTCATGAACCAAACAAACAGGCTGACTCAGGTAGATCAAAAAGACAAAACTTACATTAATGTGTTATTTTACTGGGATATTTCTCTTACCCCAGTAAAAATATTGTTTTATTTTTGGCAGGTTGAAAGTGAGTGTTGGTGGGATGCAATGGTCGTTATGACCGCGACGGTCTTGCCATTGTGAGTGTCGGGAAACAACAGCCAATGAAACACAAAGTTGATCAATATTGTTTACATGGTTTTATTGAAATTGTTACATATTAAATTTTGCACTTTTTCTTTACTCATTAATGATACTTAAATGTTACTCAAAACATACACCGTTTGGTAATAAATGCTATTATATTTATAAGACTCTCATAGAAGATTCGTAGTGGTCTCCCGAAAACTAATATTAATTATAGTAGTATATTATATAATGGTGACGATATAGAGATGTAGTGTCAGTGTGCGCAGATTACAGGCATCGGGCGAGGTTCGTGATCGTCAAATGGTAGGTACGGTAGCCTCCCATCGAGAGTCTCTCTAAATCAATAAAGAAATATATAAAGCTATCACATTAAATTAACACAAAATATAGCTATAAACATATTTATGTAATCCAAATCCAAAGAAAACAAAATGTAGAACGTACAGCACTCGACAGTGTCCGTCACATAGTAAATAAAAGTCTGATTGCACAAAACGTAGTCCGGAGCGGGAGCGCTCCGACTAACACATTACAGATATCACTAACCGCGTTGACACGATATACAGAGGGTTGTTCACGACAGATGGAAGGAATGCTGGCCTTCGGAGGCGGCGAGGCGCAACTTGGCGCGCATCACCTCCGCGCTGCTGTAGTCGGGCAGCTTGAGGTAGTTGACGCACGTCATGACGGACGGCAGGTACTCGTCGGGGTCCAGCGACGACTCCAGCGACTTGCGAACTACCGTCAGCGGCGGGTTCAGCGCTTTGAAGCCTGCACGGGAAACGAACCTTAACATACTCATTCGAAACTAAATGGGAACAGTCTGTTTGGATAGTTTTGTAGATTTTCTAGTAGTAGACAAGAAAATAAATGATTTATAACAAAGTATTGTGGTCTAAAATAATCGTTCACTGCCAATGATAAGACCGCTTCAGATGTAAAATGGATTGACAACTAAAAAAAAACTATATGATCCGTTTTTTCCTAATGTACACAATCTTACCATGTCTTTTTGGGATTTTACAAGGGAAGGTTAGGTAACAACATTTTTTTTCTTAAGTAGAGATATTATCCTGATAGTTATATCAAATGAGGGTTATCGTTCTTCCGCTCACTAGTTGGCGCTACTGGCGAGCGAGGTCTGTCAGATAGTACAATACTGTCATCAGATGTCAAGTTCAAATGACAGTATTGTAACATCTGATAGACCTCACTCGCCAGTGGCGCCAACTAGTGAGTGGAAAAACGACAAGCCTCATTGGCAAGACCATAGACATAACTAGCTGTCGCCCGCGGCTTCGCCCGCGTGAGTTCCGCTTAGATGAAAAATCTTTCAGATGTTTCGGATTTTCGTTTTTTGTATGTCTACAGAAAATGTTCATCAGATTAATCAAGTTTTGCTAAGGCGCCATTTCCATATATGTTTTAGTTTAGCTGGTCTCTGGAAGCTTTTCTTCAGATGTTCCATATCTTCAATTTTTATACGTCAGCAGAAAATGCTCATCAGGTTGAACGACTTTTGTTGAGGCACCATTTCTATATTTCTTATAGTTTAGCTGTTCTGTTATGGTTCTTCATCAGATGTTCCTGTTTTCAAAATCAATTATAGCCTATATGTTGCCCAGACTTTATAGCTATACAACAAAAAAAGTTTCATTTAAATCCATCCAGTAGTTTTTGCGTGAAACGCGTACATACATACAGACAGACAGATAGACAAGAAATTCCAAAAATTTTTTTTTGCTTTCTATTATTCTTTTTAAGTGTCCCTCTATCCATTTTAGTCAAAAATACAAAATGTACAGACAAAATATTTTTACTGTTTTATTATATGTATAGATAATAGACTTACAAACTTGATTGTTACATGAAACCCACAAACGTTCTTATAAGTGTGCTCCAAATTCAATTTTTTTTACAGATTGTTGACAAATTCTAGGGAACCAAAACACACCAAAAATGTCAAATTTGACAAAAATGAATCTCACTGAAGATATTACCTGTCCTTCACCAACATAGGCAAAATCTGACACCCCGCTACCTCAGTGTCTGTGTCTCATAGGAAACATAAAATGTAACTCAATGGGCAAGACGTACCTCCGGTGGGCAGACGGGGGCTGCCGGTGACGAACTGCAGGAAGAGCCGCTGCTCGTCGCGCGAGTACGAGGCCAGGATGTCGATGAGCATGCGGATGGCGCGCGAGGTCGCCGTGTACCCGTGGTCGGGACGGATGGCCTCCGCCAGCATGCGCGGCTCCCAGCGGGACTCGCGCCCGCCTAACATACAAATAAAATTACATATACGGTCGTATATATTTGACGCATTGTTGCTATGTGCTTCTCGCTTGTACGGCACCGCCTTTTGTATTTATTTCTTACTAGTCTGTGCCCGCGACTTCGTATCAAGATGAAACTTACGCCAGATTTTAAGTTAGACCAATGATGATCAGTTAGTTAATAAAACAGTGAAAATTTTGTTCAATAGTTATTGCGTGATGCGCGTACAAACATACATACAGAAAGACAGACAAAAATTCTACAAAAAATGATTTTGGCTTCTATTGGCCCCATGAAGACTCCTCATAGTTTTTTTTCTTAAAAATCTTCTATGTACAGACACAGACCAGTTACAGTTTTTGTATATCAACATACTATCGCGCTACTACGAAGTTTCAACCTATCGCGATATGTCTGGCCACGCACTTTATGCTACATTGAACGCACTAGCGCGAATGGGTTCGCGCGTGTCGTATCCTGTCACACATCAAAGAAATTGCATTGCGAGCGAAACATATGCTTCTCTCTCTCTCTCTCTCAGCCGAAAGACGTCCACTGCTGGACAAAGGCCTCCCCCAAGGATTTCCATAACGACCGGTCCTGCGCTGCCCGCATCCATGCGCAACCAAGGACAAGGCGAAACAAATGCGAAACATATGCTTATAGACATGAAATTCGTGGTAAGACGAAGACGTAGTTTTATCAATGCAAACCTTCGCGCGATAGAGCTGTGCTAATAAAATAAAAGTAAATTTTCGTTCGGTAGTAGTGAGTAAATAAGTACATCCAGTGAACTTTGGAAGCAACTTACCTGAGGGACTTCCACAAAATACTTGCTCCAATTCCTCTGGGTAGAATATCTTTAGATTGGCCAATGGGAATACTGATTCGAATCCTTCTTTGAACGCCGACATTTGTTTTACCACACCTGTAATTAAGAGTTTTATATGTTAACAAGCTGTAGGCCAAGTTCCACCAAAGAACCACTTCTTTATCCCACCCAGTTGTTCTATACATCTGCGTAAACAATACAACTTAGAAGAATGAATATTGCAGGCGTGTTACCGTTAAGTCACATTAAGTCAGCCAGAAACAAATCTTATGTTACACATTGGAACATTGGTTACTCATTGGGAAGAGATTGGTACAAACCGGGAGTTCTTTTTCCTCGTTGCACAATTTTCCCATTGTGTAACACGTTATGTAACTCTGTTGTTAAGTTACATAAAGTGTTACACAATGGGAAATTTTATATTCATTGAGAAAACAGTTGCAATGTGTCGAGACATGCCCAAATCGAGAAATGCCTGTTACATATCTAGTTTTTTTTCGAGTTGAGTACAGGTATCGGCAAGGAGCCAGGCGGCGACTGCGCATGTACTCGCGGGGGGAAGCGCAGGTGCACGCTACCATACATTCCCGTTTCCCACGCAAACCGCACCTCCAAGGACATCTATTTTTCGTTTCAGCGCAGTCTTGTTTCGTGCTGAACGCTGTAACGTGTTACACATGACTGTAATCAACAACCCGCGGTTACCTTCGTAGAGCAGCCAGTGCGTGACGAGCGCGATGTAGTCGTGCAGGTTGTGCGCGGTGACGGGCAGGTCGCGGCCGCCGCGCCGCAGCTCCGTGCAGCCGTCGCCGGGCAGGATGAAGTCCAGCCCCAGCTCCTCGATCGGGCACCCGTCCAGCTCCAGGGCGCTTATCTGGGGAATTACCAGTAATTAGGATTCAATTTTTATAGTCCATAGATCAAATGGACCGCGGATGATGGGCTCCGACGCGTATGCTAAGGATGCAGGGGGAATCGCTCAGATGAGAGAGTATAGATCAAATGGCAGTATGGGACGTGGGTATCGTTGTCTAGGATTTTGAGGGTGCTGATTAGGAAAATGGCGGGTGGCCTTCGAGCCTCACAACTCTTAGCTCTGTCTACTCCGTAAGGGATAAAGACGTGATTATGTATCTGATTAGGAAAATGATATTTATTTTTGGGATCCAAGATGGCCGATACATTTTTCAATTTCGTTTTACGGGTATCGTTTTCGAGGTTTTCGGGGATGCTGATTAGAGAAACTTCAGATATGCACTTTCTCCGCTCGTCTCCTGTCCGCGTTGGGACTCCAGACCTTAACCTTAAAAGCCTTTCTACTACCTAATGATTTCTGAACTAATCTCATGACACTCACCATGTGGCTGCGCTGGTCGGGCGTGTGCCTCGGGTCGGCGGCGATGTGGCGGGCGCGCTCGGCCACGCGCCGCAGCCGGCACAGCGAGCGCCACAGCTCGGGCGCCACGTGCCGCACGTAGCTCGCTCACCACCGGTACATCGACACTCACCATGTGGCTGCGCTGGTCGGCCGTGTGCCTCGGGTCGGCGGCGATGTGGCGGGCGCGCTCGGCCACGCGCCGCAGCCGGCACAGCGAGCGCCACAGCTCGGGCGCCACGTGCCGCACGTAGCTCGCTCACCACCGGTACATCGACACTCACCATGTGGCTGCGCTGGTCGGCCGTGTGCCTCGGGTCGGCGGCGATGTGGCGGGCGCGCTCGGCCACGCGCCGCAGCCGGCACAGCGAGCGCCACAGCTCGGGCGCCACGTGCCGCACGTAGCTCGCTCACCACCGGTACATCGACACTCACCATGTGGCTGCGCTGGTCGGGCGTGTGCCTCGGGTCGGCGGCGATGTGGCGGGCGCGCTCGGCCACGCGCCGCAGCCGGCACAGCGAGCGCCACAGCTCGGGCGCCACGTGCCGCACGTAGCTCGCTCACCACCGGTACATCGACACTCACCATGTGGCTGCGCTGGTCGGGCGTGTGCCTCGGGTCGGCGGCGATGTGGCGGGCGCGCTCGGCCACGCGCCGCAGCCGGCACAGCGAGCGCCACAGCTCGGGCGCCACGTGCCGCACGTAGCTCGCTCACCACCGGTACATCGACACTCACCATGTGGCTGCGCTGGTCGGGCGTGTGCCTCGGGTCGGCGGCGATGTGGCGGGCGCGCTCGGCCACGCGCCGCAGCCGGCACAGCGAGCGCCACAGCTCGGGCGCCACGTGCCGCACGTAGCTCGCTCACCACCGGTACATCGACACTCACCATGTGGCTGCGCTGGTCGGGCGTGTGCCTCGGGTCGGCGGCGATGTGGCGGGCGCGCTCGGCCACGCGCCGCAGCCGGCACAGCGAGCGCCACAGCTCGGGCGCCACGTGCCGCACGTAGCTCGCTCACCACCGGTACATCGACACTCACCATGTGGCTGCGCTGGTCGGGCGTGTGCCTCGGGTCGGCGGCGATGTGGCGGGCGCGCTCGGCCACGCGCCGCAGCCGGCACAGCGAGCGCCACAGCTCGGGCGCCACGTGCCGCACGTCGCTCAGCGTCAGCCAGCGCTGCTCGCTCACCGCCCACCGGTACATCGACACCGACAGCGGAATGTCCACCTGGATATTTAAAAATAACGCCACTTTAACACCAGTGCCTGAAAAGCAATGCTAAACCATAATTACGTTTGTTCCCGTTGTCACCCCTAGATGTGTAACTGTTACAGATCGGGAACAATTTCCCTATGTGTAACAGTATGACACATTGCAACTACCTTTTTTCCCAATGAGTAACACTGTTACAGATCGGCACTTTTTATTCCCTTTACGTAACAGTAATAAAGCAACAGCACGTAGCACGTGAGAGACCCATTTTTAACCTAACAAAATAATACTTATTTCACGGTCTTTATACCCAGTATATAGAACACACTCACCATCCTGGAGTCCATGACGGCCTTGGCCATGAACTTGCCGAGGAAGCGGAACTTGGCCTTGACCCGTGAGAGGTGCGAGGCGCGCGCGTTGCGGCCCACCGCCTGCGGGAACAGCCCGCACGCCCACGACACGTACGTGGCGTCCGGCGCCGGCGACGGGATCAACGTCTCCTTTTCCAACTCGGACGGCTCTGGCGATCGCTCCTGGAAAATTGAGTTGCGGCATAAGTAATGCAATATAATTAATGAAAATGTTATTTTTTTTTTATTTTAAAAAAAATTTCAAATCATGAAAAATATAGAAAGCAAAATATATCGTCGACAGAATTCACATTTTCAAAGACGATATGCAATTGCACAACTCAGTAACACCTTTTCAAAAATATCGAGTTAGGTAGGTATAGCCTGACCAGGAATATAAAAACCCCCGCCATGTTGCGTTGCGGAAAAGCAATAGAACTATTACTAATACTGGAAACTAAGTTAAAAACCCATCTGTCATTTCCCCTGTCAAAGTTCAATCAAGGGCGGATCCAGTAAGTATTTTTTCTCGTTTTCCATTCTCGAGAATATTACCGAGAAATTTTTAAGAAAGTATCCGCTTGTTCTTTGAAAATTTCGAGAACGGCACATCACTAATGGTGGCGGATTATTTTTTTGGTAATACTTGTTACACTAAATAGCAGTCGGGGGAGGGGGGGGCGAGGGGACGTACCCCCGTGCTCCCACCCTTTAAATCCGCTACTGATTTCAATAATGTTGCAATATAAAACGCATAAGTGCTGCCTCTAATTCAGGGTTTTTATATTTCTGGTCAGGCTTTACAACCATTATTACGACTCGGCTTTCATAAAACGCCATCTGGTTAGGTTTTATTACATCGATTTTTTTTTCTTAATTAGACCTGTCAGAAAATGGCTTATTACCTCGTCAAGACTGAGCGCGTCCCGCACGGACGAGGCCAGCCTGGCGGCCGCGTCGGCCGCGCGGTCGGTCACTACGGGCGGCTGGCTCTTAACGATCTCTCCCGCGAATGACGTCGGCTTCTGCTTGAAGTTCTCGCTGCCGTGCCACAGGTCCAGGTCGGCGCGCTGGAGCTCCTGATAGAAACAAATTAATCATTTCTAATAAATGGGGTAAACTTCTCTACTATGATTATGGACGAACAGTCTTAAAAACAAAGTGCTAAGCTACGAGAAATCCGCCCGTCGCTTTCAATGGAGTTTTGCCGAGTGCCGGTCCGATCGTTGCCAGGCGGCCAGCCCCGCTTCTTGCGCTCGCGCAACGACATTCACAATTTATTTTTATTTATTTATTTTATTCTGGGCGTAGTGTAGGAAGCCGAAACTTGGCATGTAGGTTCATTGGGAAGTATAGGTGACTAAAAGAGGATTTCCCAAAATTCCCACGAGAACAAAATCGCGGAGCATCAGCTAGTACTATATACAAATACAATACCTGTGAGACGAGAGCGTAGAATTCCAGCGTCGGTCCCAATCCAGTTCCAACTTCGTTCTCATACTGTATTTCAAGGAGGGCTTTAGAGTGCGCGAACTCGTGCATGACGTGTTCCGCCTGGCGCAGCACGTTGTGGCGCTGCACGGTGCGCTTGCGCCGGTCCAGCCGCGGCGCGACCCGCTCGCTGTCCGCGCCGGCGTTGGCCGCGGCGCCGCCCCGCTCGCCGCCCGCTTCCAGTAAGCGTTGCAGTGCGCGGTCGCGGTCGAATGATACAACGTAGAAGAGGAGGTGCCGGCATTCGAATGGGAATATGAATGGGCTGCGAAAAAATTATCTTATAAATGATATTATATGTGGTTAGAGACTGGAACAAGTCGTCACTGCACAGATTAGACAAAATCTCCAAGATACACACGCATAAGCTTATTAAGCTGCTAGTGTGTTCAAAATAAAATAAATAAAAGTACCGTTTTTACATTTTGTGGTATGGAACCCTAAAAATTATGTTTCTCTCAAAAAGTGACAAAATATGACTGAACCAAAAAAGCCAGCCTCAAGCAAGCGTTGCAGCGCGCGGTTGCGGTCGAATGACACCACGTAGAAGAGGAGGTGCCGGCATTCGAATAGAAATATGAATGAGCTGCGATAAAATTATCTTGGTAAAGTACCGTTTTTACATTTTGTGGTATAGAACCCTAAATATAGTTTTATTCGTGTGTTCATTTACTAGTTGTGTATTTAAATGTTCATGTTTCTCTCAAAATGGGCTGCGAAAAAATAATCTTGTAAAAGTACCGTTTTATCATTTTTACTTGTTGTGTATTGTTCATGATTCTCTCAAAAAGTGACAAAATATGACTGAACAAAAAAAGCCCGCCTCGAGCAAGCGCGCGGTCGCGATCGAATGATACAACGTAGAAAAGGAGATGCCGGCATCCGAATGGGAATATGAATGCGTTGCGAAAAAATTATCTTGTAAAAGTACCGTTTGTACACTTTCTGGTATGGAACCCTAAATTAGTTATTAGTGTGTTTATTTACTTGTATATGTAAATGTTCATGTTTCTCTGAAAATGTGACAAAATATGACTGAACCTAAAAAGCTCACATAGTATATAGTATAAGTTGTATCTTACCAAGCATAAGCGATCTTCTTGAGCCATGGAGGTAGATTTCCAGTCATGATCACAAGTGGATCTTGTAGTTGTCGGTTGGCTTTGGCAGCGAGCTAAAATAATAATAAAAATTATTAGAAAACATATTCATTATCTTGTCGCCATGACGATCAAATAGTACAACTTATGTTTTGTATCAAGATAGAGAAGCTGTCACGTTGTAAAATTTTCCTTATTAATTTTATTTTTTTTCTGAACGCAAGACATCGATGTTTGTTGTAACAAAACGTTTCCAAACGTCAACGTCAAATCGAGGTTGTGTTCTGTCATCTGTCAAACATCATTAGCTTGAATGTCGTAGTCCGGTACGATGGCATTTTGGAAGCTCTTGGAAATTCCCTGGTTGGGAGCACATGGCTGGCGGGCTCTGATGATAAACTGATGATCTTCAGAGTGAGTATTCTTCAGCTTACGAAGTGAGTCAGAAAGACGTGAGGTCTTTCGTCGTCACTAACAAAATTGTGACAAAAACTTCTTTGTTCTTTTCAGGGACCGCGTGTCAGCAGTTCCTAATTTTTTTTATATATTCTAAATGGGTGGAGGGATGTACTGCGAGTTTCTGACGAAGTCCTGGTCAGAGCCGGTAAGCATTCCTGACTAAATTTGGAATAGGTTAGAAAATTTAACGCCATGTGTTTTAATCAAACCAATTTTGTTGTTTCAGCGGACGGGATTATTTTGAATTTGTTGTTTTAATTTTGATAACCTTACTTCGTCATTATTATTATATTATTTTGGATCTGTACAATTTAATTTGTACGGGATAGGTTTTCATCCTTTTGTGATGGAACCAAATTTTTATTGATCTTCCCCGAAGCCGTCGAGTCGAAGAATTGGATTTCATATAGAAGGAACACCCAGGTATCCTGCATAAGAGACCTCCAGGTAGCCTTTATCTTATTAGAAATATTTAACTTAGCATCGTCTCAGCGAAGATAATTCTTATGTAAATTTAAGTCTAGCATTTCCATGGTGACACAAAAATTAACCTTATTTGATGTAATTTGGTAACAGTATCCTATGGTTTATCTAGTATAGTACATAGAACCTATAGCGACCCAGCTTGGTCTACTGTGGCTAGTTTTAACAAGAGGGCATATGTGTGTACTAGTGTGTTGTAAGTTATAAAATAAACCTTATTTTTATTGTGTCTCAACCAGGATATTATTTATCTACAACCTTTATCACCCCTCATCAGCAGCTCAAGGTAAAGTTATTATTTTCACACCATTTCATAGTAATAATATTATTATAATTTTTTTGCCCATGGCAAGTCGCGGGCAACTCCCATAAAGGGATAGATTTGCCATGTGGCAAATGGCGCCCAACGTGGGGCCATTTGCCACATGGCAAATCTAATAAAACAAACAATAATGGAACTATGGTAATTACCATAAACCAATAAAAAAAATCCTCTGCATATTTTGGCGACCAAAACAAAATCGAAATAAAAAAAAACCAAAGATTCTACTGTCAGCAGTGAACCAAAAAAATATTTTACCAAATATGGAACAAAACGAGCCAACTACTTGCTCAAAAAAAACACCGTCAATCATACAGATATAACAGGAAAAATTGGATCAATGTCCAAAAATAATGCCACTGAAAAATGCAGCGAACCAAAATTCAGACCGAAGTCTTACAAAACACCGGACCGAAATCCTAAAAAGTTGTTCCTACATGTAAAACAAAACAATGACTAGTGCTAGTACAAAATAATTACAGTAGGCAGCAACAACAGTTCCATATTCGTCGTAATTGGGTAAATAAAATAATATCACTAACAGCCTGCGCTCCTCTTACCACTCCACTTTCACACATCACTTACATTTCTCGCAGAAACAAAACCATGGCCTCATCTTCCATACCTTCTTTTATTCGTTTTCACTCCCTCCTTTCATTCTTAGTAGTAAAACGGCCACTTCCGTTTACCACGTTCCTATCACTTGTGGGCGATAGTCGAGCTACAGAGACTCACTGGTAGTCGCAACTGTGGCGGCACGACGAGCACGCGAAATACGGCGACGATACAGGTCGTGCGTCCACGGAACAAGGACACATACAGATGTGCCGCTGCAACTGACAACATCGGCTGCTGTGTTTTCAGTGGCGGTGCGGTGAGCACGGAATTTTCCGAACGGACCGCACGTCCACCGTTCACCCGGATTACAAAAAAAATTGTCCACACAAAATAGCAGGTAATAAAAAAAAATAAGGTAAAACCCTATTAAAAAACTACAGACCTTTGAGGTCTTTAATATGCCAGGAACCAATAGGATGACCATCCAACCTTTCCAGTTCATAAACCAAATTGGACAAAACAGCTTTAACCCTGCACTTTTCGTACTTGGGAGCTAATTTTGCCATCTTAAATTTTGCAGCATCGCTCTGCGTATAACAACGTTTCCACACAATATCCCCTACAGAAAACTTTGCTGGCCTTCGCCTTAAATTGTAATATCTAGAATTTACTTCATGTGCTCCCAATAAGTGTAGCCTAACCTTGCCAAAAATATCCTTTAAACAACCTAACTCTCCAGCATATTCGTCGCGGGGCATAGCTACGTCATACTCCGCATCTGTGTCTTTGTAGAATGATCCATTGATAACTGGTTCCCTACCATGGACTAAAAAGAAAGGAGAAAACCCGTTGATCCGATACCACGTTGTTTCAAGTGCGGAAAAACCAATCACAACTTTGCACGTTGTAAAGGCACGCCAACAGATGGCGCTATTAAGTGTTTTGGTTGCGGGAAAACGGGCGTTACGCTTAGGAATTGTGTACAATGTAAAAATAATAAAAAACACAGTGGTTCAAAAAACTAGTAGTGCAGGATCGTGGTGAAAATAAAGATAAAGTTAATAAATTTTATAGTTTTGATTCGATCGCCACGGTTCTTTTTGCTCCAAATTCTAACGATATTAGACCTTATTAAAAATTTAATGTAAATAATTTTGAGATTTTCGGTTTATTGGATTCTGGTGCAGCCATGTCAATTCTGGGAAACAATTCACATTTAAACTTTGTGAAATTTGGTTTTGAATTTCAAGAAATTGAAAGCAACACGATTTGTCGCGTTGCAAATGGTATTGAGGTAAAGACGATTGGTTATATTTTTATTCCTGTTACATTTAATAATGTAACAAAGATTATTAAGTTTTTTGTTATACCTAAAATAGTCTCGCCAGTTATTTTAGGGGTTGAATTTTGGCAGGCCTTTCGTCTGGCACCTGAGATTTTTGACAACATTGACTACAGAGTATCCCCAGTTAATTATTTTAGAAACTCAGTAAATTCTGAAAGCATTAATACAATACAGTCTTATGAACATTTAACAGTCGCTCAGAGGGAGTTGGCTGATTCAGTGGTTGAAAAATTTAAGAACATTTCTTTTGAGGAAAAAGGTTTAGGTAGGACTACACTTATTGAACATGTCATTGACACGGGCGATGCGGCCCCTATTAAGACAAAGCAGTATCCACTTTCACCGGAAAAGAGAGCATTTTTGCAAACTGAATTAGATAGGATGCTGGCTTTAGATGTAGTAGCGCCTAGTGAAAGTCCTTGGAATAATCCAGCCTTGCTTGTCAAGAAGTCAAACGGTGACTGGCGGTTTTGTTTAGATTGTAGGAAGCTAAATACAGTAACGAAGGGGGATTCATATTCGATTCCATACATACCCCAGATTCTTGATAGCTTAAAAGAAGCTAAATATCTGTCTTCCATCGATTTAAGTTCTTCCTTTTGGCAAATACCGTTGAATAAAGACTCGCAAGAGAAGACTAGTTTCACAATTCCAGGTCGCGGACTATACAAATTTAAAGTCATGCCTTTCGGACTTTGCGGCGCACCAGCCCGTCAACAACGTCTTATGGATCGACTATTCGACCATAACATAACTAGTGATATAGAAAACGGCATGGTCTTCTGTTTTATCGATGACATAGTGATTTGTAGTTCAGATTTTAACACTCATTTGGTTCTTTTAAACCGTGTTTTGGAGAAATTGAAAATGGCTAATTTAACAATAAATTTTACTAAGTCTAAGTTCTTCAGGCAGTCGCTTAAATACCTAGGTTACGTCGTAGACGAGTTCGGATTGCGTACTGACCCTGAAAAGGTAGCGGCCATTTTAAATTTTCCTACTCCGAATAACGCACGGGATGTAAAAGTTTTTCTCGGTACTTGTTCGTGGTACCGTCGATTTATTAGAAATTTTTCAACTATTGCTGCTCCTTTAAATGGGCTAACTTCAAAAGGTAAAAAAGCACATCCGTTTCAGTGGTCGGAAGAGGCAGAAAATTCTTTTATAACGTTAAAAAATGCTTTAGTTACTGCACCAATTTTGGCAGTACCTGATTTTGATAAACCTTTTGCCGTCCACTGTGACGCTTCTGCTTATGGTTTAGGAGGTATGCTGTCTCAGACTATAGATGGTCATGAGCATCCAATTGCGTACGTTAGCCGATCTTTAAATAAAGCAGAGCGTAATTATAGTGCTACCGAGAGGGAGGCACTGGCGGTAATTTTTGCTGTGGAAAAATTTCAAGCTTATCTAGGTTCCCGTCCATTTAAAGTTATAACAGATCATTCCTCGCTGAAGTGGTTCATGAATCTGGAGAACCCGTCCGGACGACTTGCTCGTTGGGGTTGCCGACTGTCTCAATTTGATTTTGAAATCGAGCACAGAAAGGGCTCTGACAACGTCGTTCCTGATGCGTTGTCCAGATTGTTGAGGATTGAAGCTGTAGGTGATTCTGCAAATGATGATCAAGATGATTGGTACGTAAAAACTCTAAACGGTTGTAAGGCTTTTCCTAAAAATTATCCAAATTTTTGCGTTAGAGACGGGAAACTTTATCGTTTTTGCAAAAGTAAGTACAATTTACTGAGTGAATTTGACTGGAAAGAAGTGGTAAAGAAAAGTGACCGAAATGAAGTTATTAAAGCAAACCATTGTGAGGCAACAGCCGCACATTTAGGTGTATTTAAAACGCACAGACGAGTGTGTTTAACGTACTTTTGGCCGGGTATGCACAAGGAGATTGTAGAGTTTATTAAAAAGTGTAATGTCTGTGCCGCGTATAAACACTCAACAAAAGCTACCCCAGGATTGATGGGGCAGCCTAAGGTTTGCTATAGGCCTTTTCAGGTAGTTTCTACAGATTTAGTAGGTCCGTTACCACGTTCTCGTTCCGGATTTACATTTTTATTAGTTGTAACATGTTGCTTCTCAAAGTACACCCTATTATTTCCGTTGCGTCGAGCAACTAGTGCTTTAGTTGCCAAACATTTTGAAAATGACGTTATTTTGGCTCATGGAGTGCCTGAAACTGTTATTGCAGATAATGGAGTGCAATTCACAGGATCGGAATTCCGTAACCTTTTAAAGCGATATAACGTACCTAAAGTGCACCTTACTCCACGCTATACGCCGCAAGTGAACCTTGTGGAAAGGTATAATAAAACGGTTATGACTGCTGTGGCTTCGTATGTGGAAGAAAATCATAGAACATGGGACGAACAATTACATCGTATTCGTTTTGCTATTAATAGTGCAGTAAACGAGTCCACAGGGTTTTCTCCTTTCTTTTTAGTCCATGGTAGGGAACCAGTTATCAATGGGTCATTCTACAAAGACACAGATGCGGAGTATGACGTAGCTATGCCCCGCGACGAATATGCTGGAGAGTTAGGTTGTTTAAAGGATATTTTTGGCAAGGTTAGGCTACACTTATTGGGAGCACATGAAGTAAATTCTAGATATTACAATTTAAAGCGAAGGCCAGCAAAGTTTTCTGTAGGGGATATTGTGTGGAAACGTTGTTATACGCAGAGCGATGCTGCAAAATTTAAGATGGCAAAATTAGCTCCCAAGTACGAAAAGTGCAGGGTTAAAGCTGTTTTGTCCAATTTGGTTTATGAACTGGAAAGGTTGGATGGTCATCCTATTGGTTCCTGGCATATTAAAGACCTCAAAGGTCTGTAGTTTTTTAATAGGGTTTTACCTTATTTTTTTATTACCTGCTATTTTGTGTGGACAATTTTTTTTGTAATCCGGGTGAACGGTGGACGTGCGGTCCGTTCGGAAAATTCCGTGCTCACCGCACCGCCACTGAAAACACAGCAGCCGATGTTGTCAGTTGCAGCGGCACATCTGTATGTGTCCTTGTTCCGTGGACGCACGACCTGTATCGTCGCCGTATTTCGCGTGCTCGTCGTGCCGCCACAGTTGCGACTACCAGTGAGTCTCTGTAGCTCGACTATCGCCCACAAGTGATAGGAACGTGGTAAACGGAAGTGGCCGTTTTACTACTAAGAATGAAAGGAGGGAGTGAAAACGAATAAAAGAAGGTATGGAAGATGAGGCCATGGTTTTGTTTCTGCGAGAAATGTAAGTGATGTGTGAAAGTGGAGTGGTAAGAGGAGCGCAGGCTATTAGTGATATTATTTTATTTACCCAATTACGACGAATATGGAACTGTTGTTGCTGCCTACTGTAATTATTTTGTACTAGCGCTAGTCATTGTTTTGTTTTACATGTAGGAACAACTTTTTAGGATTTCGGTCCGGTGTTTTGTAAGACTTCGGTCTGAATTTTGGTTCGCTGCATTTTTCAGTGGCATTATTTTTGGACATTGATCCAATTTTACCTGTTATATCTGTATGATTGACGGTGTTTTTTTTGAGCAAGTAGTTGGCTCGTTTTGTTCCATATTTGGTAAAATATTTTTTTGGTTCACTGCTGACAGTAGAATCTTTGGTTTTTTTTTATTTCGATTTTGTTTTGGTCGCCAAAATATGCAGAGGATTTTTTTATTGGTTTATGGTAATTACCATAGTTCCATTATTGTTTGTTTTATTATTTCAAGGGGATTAGATTGGATTTTTTCTCTCTGTTCGTTAGCAGAGCTTTTGACGAAGTTAGGTTAGTTTTAACACATAATGAGTGTTATTTTTTTTTGTGTTGGTTCTTTTTTTTTGGACTGGTGGTTTTGTTTTTTGTGAGACACAGTAGAATTAAGTAGTTTTTTGTAGAACGCTGAGGGCAGCTACGGCTTTACTTAGCTGTTGCTTAGCAAAGCCTTTTTACTTAGGAGGGAGGTATTGTCACGTTGTAAAATTTTCCTTATTAATTTTATTTTTTTTCTGAACGCAAGACATCGATGTTTGTTGTAACAAAACGTTTCCAAACGTCAACGTCAAATCGAGGTTGTGTTCTGTCATCTGTCAAACATCATTAGCTTGAATGTCGTAGTCCGGTACGATGGCATTTTGGAAGCTCTTGGAAATTCCCTGGTTGGGAGCACATGGCTGGCGGGCTCTGATGATAAACTGATGATCTTCAGAGTGAGTATTCTTCAGCTCACGAAGTGAGTCAGAAAGACGTGAGGTCTTTCGTCGTCACTAACAAAATTGTGACAAAAACTTCTTTGTTCTTTTCAGGGACCGCGTGTCAGCAGTTCCTAATTTTTTTTATATATTCTAAATGGGTGGAGGGATGTACTGCGAGTTTCTGACGAAGTCCTGGTCAGAGCCGGTAAGCATTCCTGACTAAATTTGGAATAGGTTAGAAAATTTAATGCCATGTGTTTTAATCAAACCAATTTTGTTGTTTCAGCGGACGGGATTATTTTGAATTTGTTGTTTTAATTTTGATAACCTTACTTCGTCATTATTATTATATTATTTTGGATCTGTACAATTTAATTTGTACGGGATAGGTTTTCATCCTTTTGTGATGGAACCAAATTTTTATTGATCTTCCCCGAAGCCGTCGAGTCGAAGAATTGGATTTCATATAGAAGGAACACCCAGGTATCCTGCATAAGAGACCTCCAGGTAGCCTTTATCTTATTAGAAATATTTAACTTAGCATCGTCTCAGCGAAGATAATTCTTATGTAAATTTAAGTCTAGCATTTCCATGGTGACACAAAAATTAACCTTATTTGATGTAATTTGGTAACAGTATCCTATGGTTTATCTAGTATAGTACATAGAACCTATAGCGACCCAGCTTGGTCTACTGTGGCTAGTTTTAACAAGAGGGCATATGTGTGTACTAGTGTGTTGTAAGTTATAAAATAAACCTTATTTTTATTGTGTCTCAACCAGGATATTATTTATCTACAACCTTTATCACCCCTCATCAGCAGCTCAAGGTAAAGTTATTATTTTCACACCATTTCATAGTAATAATATTATTATAATTTTTTTGCCCATGGCAAGTCGCGGGCAACTCCCATAAAGGGATAGATTTGCCATGTGGCAAAGCAAGTGTGTTTCAAGATGGATATTCCGCTTGCACTGTGGCATCCTTTGCGTTTGAGACCAATGCTGAATAACATGCAAAGTATAAGTTAAAATGATATTATTATTTGTGAATGGTATATCATGCAGCCTGACGTTGATTTATCAATGAGGTCATCAATCCATTGGTCGGCTTCAGGAATCTTTTGAATGACCATTTAACTAAAACGTTAGTTACGATTCGAACGACAGTTTATTTCCACAGGGAATTTTGAGTAACCAGGACTGGTGGCGACGCGTCCTTCACCTCCCCGCCGGTAAGTAGCGGCGACCGTAAGAAGACGGGATGGACCTCGTGGTGTATACTGTACCTTGGCGTTGATGAAGTCAGCGTTGGGCACGAGCGGCCGGTGGTCGGGCAGGCAGGCAGCACGGTACAGCGTGTGCCAGTGCCGGCTCAGCGCGTGCAGTGCGCGCAGCACGCCCAGTGCCGGGAGGGACGCGTCCTTCACCTCCCCGCCGGTAAGTAGCGGCGGCCGTAACATGACGGGGATGGACCTCGTGGTGTATACTGTACCTTGGCGTTGATGAAGTCAGCGTTGGGCACGAGCGGCCGGTGGTCGGGCAGGCAGGCAGCACGGTACAGCGTGTGCCAGTGCCGGCTCAGCGCGTGCAGTGCGCGCAGCACGCCCAGTGCCGGGAGGGACGCGTCCTTCACCTCCCCGCCGGTAAGTAGCGGCGACCGTAACATGACGGGGGATGGACCTCGTGGTGTATATGTACCTTGGCGTTGATGAAGTCAGCGTTGGGCACGAGCGGCCGGTGGTCGGGCAGGCAGGCAGCACGGTACAGCGTGTGCCAGTGCCGGCTCAGCGCGTGCAGTGCGCGCAGCACGCCCAGTGCCGGGAGGGACGCGTCCTTCACCTCCCCGCCGGTAAGTAGCGGCGGCCGTAACATGACGGAGGATGGACCTCGTGGTGTATACTGTACCTTGGCGTTGATGAAGTCAGCGTTGGGCACGAGCGGCCGGTGGTCGGGCAGGCAGGCAGCACGGTACAGCGTGTGCCAGTGCCGGCTCAGCGCGTGCAGTGCGCGCAGCACGCCCAGTGCCGGGAGGGACGCGTCCTTCACCTCCCCGCCGGTCAGTAGCGGAGACCGTAATATGACGAATAAGGGGGATGATTGCGCGGGAACTACGCCCTCTGGAAACATAAGTTCGGTTCGCTATTGTCTTTTGTCTTTGTTGTGAGCACATGTTTAAGTAAATATAGAAAGAAAGAGCACATATTTTATTTATTAAATTATTTTTATTTTATTTATTTATTTTTTATTTTGATGAATATACAGAGAAATTTTGGAAAAAAGATCGTTGATTGCTTTGCGAGAACAGCACGTCGCTGTTCATATTTTTTTTTAAATTTTCTGAAATTATGGACCGTGTATACTGCACCACTATAGGATAACTTAGTGCTTGTCCCGGGAGATGCTACTTTTGCATACCTATGGCCGATAATTACACAGCAAGACTAAAATTGCCCTTTAGCTTTTTGCTGTCATTTAACTTGAAATGACTGTAGCCAGGAAATTTATTACTTGGAGCACAAAAGTGACACGTTAAAAATGTTAATGCTAGTGACGTACCATTCCAGAGCAGGTCTGGCTTGCGTCGCGAGGACAGCTTGGTGGGCTGGCCCTTGCCCTTGCGCGCGGCGGCGGCGTCCGGCCGCGGCGGCTCGCCTGTTTCCACTGCGCGGTAGTAGATCGTGTGCGTCTGCACCCAAATACCCGCGTTCGCTGCTCGAACACATAATATCATTATTAGACATACAATTAATGAAATGATTAAATTTTAACTTTTTTATGTTCTTTTGAATTAATATATTTTCTTTTGCAGTCATGAGGAATACGACTTAAGGAGGAGGAGGATGTTCTTTTAGTTATCGGTTTTCCGCTCACTAATTGGCGCTACTGGTGAGTGAGGTTGATTTTCTAAATTTAGTGGCCAGTATCATTCACCAGCGAAAAAAAAACTTTAGTTCTAATTATAAATTTAAAATCGCACTTCGTGATTTTGTTGGATTGCGAATAACGTAAATTAAACGTCACATTTATCAAGCACGTTTGGTATAAAATCAGTACATACCGAGTGGTGTCTCCGTGTCGGTGTCGGCGTCAGTCTGCTCGCCGTACTGGCGCACCGCCTGGTAGACGGTCATGTTGTACGGCAGCACTGTGTCGCCGATCAAAAATTCCAGTTTGTGTTCCGAACTGCAACAGAAATGGGGCCTAAGTCCTCATCGCTCTATCATATTTATCGTTCCGTCACACCTAGGACACTCGACAAAATGTATGAAACTGATGCGTTCTAATAGCTTATGACACGCATAATCGGTTACCAGTTCGATTCTAGAAGGTACAGCTTGTGTGAGTGAGATAATACATACACACCCACACTTGTCCCATTCAACCGGTAACTGTGAGGTAACGAACAGGGGGTTTGATTACAGCGGGAGACAGGTAGTGTCCATACGTTAGTACTCGTTATTGAACAGTGGTTCCGTCCTGCTGTCAAAATTGGCTTTTTAGATTTGGAGAGCTTTAGTGTTGTGTGTTTCACACAGCAGTACTGACTCAGTGGGGTGGTGGTGCGGCGGGGTGGCGGCGTCGTCGTCGAGGTCGTCGTCGGAGGCGGGCTCGTCGTCCGAGTGCGCCGCGCTAGTACCTAAGCGATACACAAGCCATGTCACACAGCAGTACTCACTCAGTGGGGTGGTGGTGCGGCGGGGTGGCGGCGTCGTCGTCGAGGTCGTCGTCGGAGGCGGGCTCGTCGTCCGAGTGCGCCGCGCTAGTACCTAAGCGATACACAAGCCATGTCACACAGCAGTACTCACTCAGTGGGGTGGTGGTGCGGCGGGGTGGCGGCGTCGTCGTCGAGGTCGTCGTCGGAGGCGGGCTCGTCGTCCGAGTGCGCCGCGCTAGTACCTAAGCGATACACAAGCCATGTCACACAGCAGTACTCACTCAGTGGGGTGGTGGTGCGGCGGGGTGGCGGCGTCGTCGTCGAGGTCGTCGTCGGAGGCGGGCTCGTCGTCCGAGTGCGCCGCGCTAGTACCTAAGCGATACACAAGCCATGTCACACAGCAGTACTCACTCAGTGGGGTGGTGGTGCGGCGGGGTGGCGGCGTCGTCGTCGAGGTCGTCGTCGGAGGCGGGCTCGTCGTCCGAGTGCGCCGCGCTAGTACCTAAGCGATACACAAGCCATGTCACACAGCAGTACTCACTCAGTGGGGTGGTGGTGCGGCGGGGTGGCGGCGTCGTCGTCGAGGTCGTCGTCGGAGGCGGGCTCGTCGTCCGAGTGCGCCGCGCTAGTACCTAAGCGATACACAAGCCATGTCACACAGCAGTACTCACTCAGTGGGGTGGTGGTGCGGCGGGGTGGCGGCGTCGTCGTCGAGGTCGTCGTCGGAGGCGGGCTCGTCGTCCGAGTGCGCCGCGCTAGTACCTAAGCGATACACAAGCCATGTCACACAGCAGTACTCACTCAGTGGGGTGGTGGTGCGGCGGGGTGGCGGCGTCGTCGTCGAGGTCGTCGTCGGAGGCGGGCTCGTCGTCCGAGTGCGCCGCGCTAGTACCTAAGCGATACACAAGCCATGTCACACAGCAGTACTCACTCAGTGGGGTGGTGGTGCGGCGGGGTGGCGGCGTCGTCGTCGAGGTCGTCGTCGGAGGCGGGCTCGTCGTCCGAGTGCGCCGCGCTGGTACCTAAGCGATACACAAGCCATGTCACACAGCAGTACTCACTCAGTGGGGTGGTGGTGCGGCGGGGTGGCGGCGTCGTCGTCGAGGTCGTCGTCGGAGGCGGGCTCGTCGTCCGAGTGCGCCGCGCTAGTACCTAAGCGATACACAAGCCATGTCACACAGCAGTACTCACTCAGTGGGGTGGTGGTGCGGCGGGGTGGCGGCGTCGTCGTCGAGGTCGTCGTCGGAGGCGGGCTCGTCGTCCGAGTGCGCCGCGCTAGTACCTAAGCGATACACAAGCCATGTCACACAGCAGTACTCACTCAGTGGGGTGGTGGTGCGGCGGGGTGGCGGCGTCGTCGTCGAGGTCGTCGTCGGAGGCGGGCTCGTCGTCCGAGTGCGCCGCGCTAGTACCTAAGCGATACACAAGCCATGTCACACAGCAGTACTCACTCAGTGGGGTGGTGGTGCGGCGGGGTGGCGGCGTCGTCGTCGAGGTCGTCGTCGGAGGCGGGCTCGTCGTCCGAGTGCGCCGCGCTAGTACCTAAGCGATACACAAGCCATGTCACACAGCAGTACTCACTCAGTGGGGTGGTGGTGCGGCGGGGTGGCGGCGTCGTCGTCGAGGTCGTCGTCGGAGGCGGGCTCGTCGTCCGAGTGCGCCGCGCTAGTACCTAAGCGATACACAAGCCATGTCACACAGCAGTACTCACTCAGTGGGGTGGTGGTGCGGCGGGGTGGCGGCGTCGTCGTCGAGGTCGTCGTCGGAGGCGGGCTCGTCGTCCGAGTGCGCCGCGCTAGTACCTAAGCGATACACAAGCCATGTCACACAGCAGTACTCACTCAGTGGGGTGGTGGTGCGGCGGGGTGGCGGCGTCGTCGTCGAGGTCGTCGTCGGAGGCGGGCTCGTCGTCCGAGTGCGCCGCGCTAGTACCTAAGCGATACACAAGCCATGTCACACAGCAGTACTCACTCAGTGGGGTGGTGGTGCGGCGGGGTGGCGGCGTCGTCGTCGAGGTCGTCGTCGGAGGCGGGCTCGTCGTCCGAGTGCGCCGCGCTAGTACCTAAGCGATACACAAGCCATGTCACACAGCAGTACTCACTCAGTGGGGTGGTGGTGCGGCGGGGTGGCGGCGTCGTCGTCGAGGTCGTCGTCGGAGGCGGGCTCGTCGTCCGAGTGCGCCGCGCCCGCGCCCGCCGACCGCGACCGTGCGCTCGCGTAGCCGCGCTGCGCTAGGTACCTAAGCGATACAAATCAAATCATTTAATATTGTAATATGTATACACAAGCCACGTCATAAAAAATACACAAACATCGTCTTAATTTTATAAACTACGAACTGCGCCTCCATGGGCTTCGTTTCCATGGGAATTTCAGGGTAAAACCCTTTGTCCCATTCCCGGTATTTTTCTACCTGTATACCAAATTTTACTAAAATCTGTTCATAAAGAATGAATAGAGTATTATGGCATTGTGAAGTCTTGCAAAGCATTATAAATGACATTCCATGGGAATTTCAGGATAAAAAGTACCCTATGTGCTATTCCCGGTATTTTTCTACCTGTAGTCCATAAGGAATAACTAGAGTGCTATGACATTATCAAGTCTTATAAAGCATAATAAACGACATTGAATCTTGTACACCACGGCAGGCGATGGTTTGTTTACTGCGTGTACTAGTGCAGCCATCTTCGTCGAGCTTTAAGTAATTAGCATTAGTAGTAGTAAAGTCTTACCTCTCAATGGCTTGAACTAATGCTAGGGGGTCTATCCGAACTACACCGCCTTTCCACTGCTTGAGATTAGTGCACGTCGGATGACGTTTGAGATCACACTGAAATGAAACGTTACTGTTAGAACTATTTCCAACATTACACGGTACACGATAAATAAAATAAAAAACTTTTAGAAAATAATGCGTCTAAAAATATTCGACAATATTTAGGTAAGTACATATGAACAAAAGGCAAACGGCACTTATTTTCCATTTTAAATACATCCGCTTCAGAAAATCACTTAAAGAAACTACTAAGATATCCAATCGCATCAGCTCAAGACGTAGTTTATAAATTCCTCCTATAACATTGAGGGCTTTGACAAATTTCATAGAGACGACACTCATCGCAGTACTGACCATCAGCTGGTGGGTATTGAAGAACTTGAGCGCGGAGGTGGCGGGGCGCGCGGGCAGGTCGTGCACGCGCACCGGGAACTGCTCCAGGTGGGACACGCAAGCGTTCACTTTCGCCACGAGGGCGGCAAGGGCGGCACTGTTGCCGATCGGCACCAGCTCGAAGTCCTCGCCCCACTCGCTGCTGCTGGAAAGTCGACACATTGTTATGGTTTCAAGTTGGTTTGATTTCGTCTTTTATCATAATTCGATGATAACAGTAAAGTGAGTAGTAAAGTGATTGATAAAGTAAGTGCTTTTTATGGTCAGCGTTTTAAGCTTGTATTTCGTGCAATCTCAGTTGCACTTGTAAACTACTTCCTATATATGCCATGTCACAGCCGACGACGCACCGTACAAATGTAAAATACGACGTAATAATCTCGTGTCTTACGTGTGTGATCTGCGATAAACGGAAGATAACCTACTATTGAAAACTATAAAAATGACAGTTTTCCTAACTAATATTATAAATGCGAAAGTGAGTTTGTTTATTTGTTTGTTACCACTTCACGCTTTATTTACTGAACCAATCTTCCTGAAATTTCGCATACACATAGAAGAACTGAAGAGCACATAGGGTACCTTTCATCCCGGGAAAGTTCCCGTGGGAAATTCACGCGGGCGAAGCCGCGGGCAGAAGCTAGATGAAAATAAGTTTTAAAACTGGCTGACATAGATCTACCAGGATCTTTATGGCAAAATAATATATGACAATCGTTATTTTTAAGGTGGACGTGTTGTTACACGTGAACTGCTCAAGTGCGATGGTGGTGGTGTAACAACATACTGACTGTGCGGCTTTGGGCATGTAACAATATACTGATAGTGCGGCGATGGTGGTGTAACAACACACTGACTACTCAGTGTTGGTGGTGTAACAATATACTGACTGTGCGGCAGTAGGCATATCCGCGAACACGTTGAGGAAGAGCCGCAGCCGGTCCTCGCAGGCGGCCACCAGCTCGGCGTCCAGCTCCCCCTCCGCCCCCGCCTCCGCGCCCTCCACCGCCTCCTCGCCCGTCAGGAACTGCAGCAGCCCGCCCAGCACGCCAGAGTGGTTCACCTGCAAATATACGACGATCAAATTGCGCACTTGTGCCATAAAAATCCTATCCTATTCTAATATTATAAATGCGAAAGTGAGTTTGTTTGTTTGTTACCTCTTGACGATTTATCTACTGAACCAATCTTCCTGAAATTTCGCATACACATAGTTAGGATTACGGAGAAGGACATAGGGTACCTTTCATCCCGGGAAAAATACTGTTCCCGTGAGAAATTCACGCGGGCGAAGCCGCGGGCAAAAGCTAGTTATAACATAAATGCAAAAGATTGGATGTTTGCGAGTTTGTTTGGATTTTGATGAATTTGGTACACTAGTAGATAAATACTGGGAAAAGCACATAGGGTACTTTATATCCCAAAAAATCTCACGGTAGCGAAGTCCCGGGGCACTGCTAGTGATTGGTATTTTGTAAGATAAATTGTAAACATTGTGATTCAGTTCAGATTTGAGCCTTATCAATCTTTATTTTTATCACGCCAGCTGCTTGTGTGGCACTGCAGCTGCTATGACATCAGTCAGTCAGTTCCCCACTCACCTCGAACGGAGACACATCGTGCTGCAGCAGCGTGTCCCGCAGCTGCTCGAGCGCTTGCCGCTGGTGCGGCTGGTGCGGCAGCGCAGCCGCTAGAGCCGCCAACTGCTCAAGCGCACCGGCGCCGCCGCCTAGAGCGCCCCATTTGCGTTGGAGACGCGCTGCGCTCCATTGGATCTATCAGTCAGTCAGTTCCCCACTCACCTCGAACGGAGACACATCGTGCTGCAGCAGCGTATCCCGCAGCTGCTCGAGCGCTTGCCGCTGGTGCGGCTGGTGCGGCAGCGCAGCCGCTAGAGCCGCCAACTGCTCAAGCGCACCGGCGCCCCCGCCTAGAGCGCCCCATTTGCGTTGGAGACGCGCTGCGCTCCATTGGATCTATCAGTCAGTCAGTTCCCCACTCACCTCAAACGGAGACACATCGTGCTGCAGCAGCGTGTCCCGCAGCTGCTCGAGCGCTTGCCGCTGGTGCGGCTGGTGCGGCAGCGCAGCCGCTAGAGCCGCTAACTGCTCAAGCGCACCGGCGCCGCCGCCTAGAGCGCCCCATTTGCGTTGGAGACGCGCTGCGCTCCATTGGATCCATTCGCGGACTTTTTCTCTAAAAATAATAAATTACATAAATATAAACTTGTTTGTAGTTGTGTATTACAACTTCAGCTGTTTAGTGTGACAGAGTTTGAGGGGGCGGCGTAAAGATCAAAAAGACAGGAGCATGGGAGTTAAGATGCAGTTAACAAAGCTGAAATAAAACACTGATGAAAATCATTTCACGCGGTGCATGCATAGTCGCGGCGTTCGAAGTGCAGGCGAATAGGGTGTGTATGCAACATTAACAACCATGTCTTCACAAGGCGTAATTTGTACATTTTGACAACGAAAAAACCGTGTGTGAACAAGAGGCTTTTTTAAAAAAAAGAGGTCTAAGAACACTCACTTGTTCTGCACAGTGAGGTTGGGGCAGTGCGAGTGCGAGGCGACGTCCTTGTGCGCGTGCGGCGAGCGGCCCCAGCGCGAAGGGTTCAACGAACTCAGGAACATGGACGTCTTGGACGCGCCGCCCACGCGGCTCGTCGAACGCGCCGCTGACGGCACGCCGGATGCTAGGAATAAGTATACAATAAGACCCACTCTGTACCGTACTGTAGTTATAAAATTACAAATCAAGTTCATAACACGATAATTCGAAGCAATACAGTACGAAAGACAGAAACTGAAAGATGGTTCTTGAATATATTGAAATTATAGGACGACATACACGAGCTAGGTGTACTGATATCGTCAAAGTTGCAGGAAGATGCTGAAGACAGCGGCCACTTTCGTTTGGTCTATGGAAAAAGCCTATTTATTGTATTTACTAGCCGCGCCCCGGGGCTTTGCTCTCGTAGGAATTTCGGTATAAAAAGTACCTTATTTGCTATTCCCGCTATTTTTCTACATGTATACCAAATTTCATCGAAATCCGTCTAGTACATTTAGCGTGATTGAGTATCAAACATCCTCACAAATTAGATAGATAGATCAACACTTTATTGCACCATTTACAGAAAAGAAATACAAAGTAGTAACAAAAGTAAATACATATATAAATGAGCGCAAAGGCGGGCTTATCGCAAATGCAATTTCTTCCAGCCAACCTATTAAATTAGGATAGGATTTCACTCAAAAACTAAAAGTTTTTATAAAATTAACAATGTCCAGCAGTGTACTCTTGTTGCTAGATGATGATATTGTATCCTACCATGCGGCAGATCGGTGTTGGTCTGGTGCGGCGCGTGCGGCGCGGCGTGCGGCGGCGGCTCGTCGCGGCGCCGGCCGTGGCGCGCGCCGCCCGTGCGCTTCACGGCGCGCTTGCGTTTCAACATCTCCGCCAGTTGCAGCGGGCTGCCCGATCTGAATGTACAGTTCATTTGTAATGTATTTCACGACTAAAGCTGCCTCCACACGTTGCGATCCGGTCTCGAAATTAGAATGGGATGTAGGACAGGAAGTCCGACGACTTCTATTTCTTTTTGTCATCCCTTTCTAGCTGTGAAATTGCTGCGATAGATTGCAAGTGATACACACTTTTACTCTAGGCCGTTTAAATAAAAACAAAATCTTGCAGAAAATATGCGTCAAATACACCATTTGTTTATAATTTTGTGCCACAAAGTTTGAAATAAATAAATAAGACAAAATTACAAAATAAAAGTATTGATTAATAAATATTAAAGAGCTGCTTACTGTAAATGCACATTGCACAAACTGAGCACTTGACTTCTTATTAGAGTATTTATAATAGTGTGGCACTGACCTGTGTACTGAAGCCTGAGCGTGAGAAGACGATGCCGGGCCTGGCTCACTTCCGTCGCTAGTTGTAGTTGCTGTAAATTGAAAAAATATTTGATCATTCAAAACTTTCTGTAGCCATATTACGTTACGTTAATATTTCCATGCAAAACCTTTACAACAAGTTGTGCACAAATTAAATAAAATGTAAATAACTTACGTAACGCAGCAGTAACAAAAGAGCCGGAGGCGGAGAATGCCAGAGACAAGTTGTGTTGCTCGATTGAAGTGGCCGATGTGGACGCGGGCGGGGACGACCCGCCACTGCGTACGCTGCCGCCGCTGGGGCTCTGAAAAAATGTTAATAGAGGAGCTCAGTAGTGTAATAGTTCACGCGCTTGGCATAGTGGTTGTTAAGCAACTTTCGTACTGGTCGGTCACTGGATGGGTGATCAAAAATGTTTTTTCTCGAGCTCCTCCGTGCTTGGAAAAGCACGTTAAGCCAATGGGTCATGGCTGTATTCGCAATCGTTAAAACCCACTAATCGGCGTTGGGCACGTGTGGTAGGTCATCGCACGTCTTCCATAAGGAATGCCAGTGCCAAAGAAATGGGACATTAAAATGATAATGATGAAAATAAGTCTTATTTATTTAAACTTTATTGCACAGAAACATATGTAAAGGTACAATGGGCGGACTTAATGCAAAAGGGTGCAAATACTAGGGGTAAATAAATTGACTATATTATAGTCTTCGTATCTTAAAACTAAGTACATAGTTATCTATATACCTTGAGTTTGTTCTGTCTGGGTGTCTGTTGAGCGGCGGGCGGCCGCTCACACAGCTGGGCCACCTGGTGCAACACGCCCTCGCGACGGAACTGCACGCTCATCTCCTCGGGCAGCCGCTGCATGAGGATCTCGGCCAGCTGCAGCGACCCCACCACTATGCGGAGGTCGCTCGACGCCATCATTCCGGCGATGTGCGACGATATCACCTGAAAGCAATTAGATTATGTACAAAGGTTTCATAGAATCTCATGAATTTTTTAGCACGAACTGCGAATTGGACATTTTTTGGAACTTTGGACCAATCACGAATTTGGACCAATCGCGCCTAAACCGAATATAACCTGTACTGTAATGATATCATCACTAGGTAACGCAGTCTCAGAGGTGCCTGTAGTGTACTCGATGGCACTCACTCAATACGAATACATATAAACATCACGGCCAGATTGCGTGCCCCTCCTCCGCACATAACTGTACATCACAACCAGACTTATTGACGTTCCACCGCACTAAGTAACTAGTAACTGTCATAATGAGTTCCAGTACACCTCGTGCAGCACGGCCAGCAGCGCCCGCCCTAGAGATAGGTCGCCACGCACCATTGACATACAATGATTTAGACATTACCTGCATTTTGAGCACTTGTCTGAGCAGGCCAGCGCCTGCGTAGTACACGCAGCGCAGGATGGCCTTGAGCGCTTACGAGCGCACCGCCGAGCCCGCCGAGCTCCAGTACACCTCGTGAAGCACGGCCAGAAGCGCCCGCACCAGGGATGGGTTGCCGCGCACCATTGACATACAATGATTTAGACATTACCTGCATCTTGAGCACTTGTCTGAGCAGGCCAGCGCCTGCGTAGTACACGCAGCGCAGGATGGCCTTGAGCGCTTACGAGCGCACCGCCGGGCCCGCCGAGCTCCAGTACACCTCGTGAAGCACGGCCAGAAGCGCCCGCACCAGGGATGGGTTGCCGCGCACCATTGACATACAATGATTTAGACATTACCTGCATCTTGAGCACTTGTCTGAGCAGGCCAGCGTCTGCGTAGTACACGCAGCGCAGGATGGCCTTGAGCGCTTGCGAGCGCACCGCCGGGCCCGCAGAGCTCCAGTACACCTCGTGCAGCACGGCTAGCAACGCCCGCACCAGGGATGGGTTGCCGCGCACCATTGCGATACGAGGGTCTGCAATGAAAACATGCTGTTAATAGATACCAAAAAAATTGTAATTTTACTAAAAATAAATAATAATAATATTAAAAAATAATAATATTAGCAAGATTATTAGGAAAGAGGAAGGACAAAAAGCACGTGGAATAAGAAAAAGAATATTGCTCATACTGATCATCAATTAAGTCAATTTATAAACAAGTTTGTTGTGGTATGCAGTGGTGTGGAACTGCGCTGAGTGGTTACGCTTATTTTTGTAAATATTCGACTAAACCAAAAAACGAAGATTCTTACATAAGAATTACAATGTAAAAGATCTGTGTGACACTCACCCGGGTGTGCGGGGGCGGGTGCCCCCTGAGCGTCCGAGGGCGAGGCCTGCGGCGCCACACGCTGCACGGGCCGCGCGGTGCCGGTGTGGTCGTTGAGCTGCTGCATGGCCGTCAGGTCCACCGTGTACGAACGGCCCAGTGTACTGAGGCACACTTCCTCTTCGCCCGCAGCAGCGCCAGCTTCGATCGCGCGGCTTTCCGCCCATGAATACGAACGCCATGTGCCTGAGAAATATATATTTTTTTAGTTGAAGGCTAAAAGCATAGGGAGTTTCATTAATGAAATTCTATCAATAAGGACTAACTATTGGAATATAGCTATGACTAGCGCCCCGCCCCGGCTTCGCTCGAGAGGTACATATATAAATTTTAGTTTGTCACTCAGGTATAATTTAGCCTTCTATTGGTGAAAAAAGTTTGAAACAAAAAAAAAGAAGATGTAGTAAAAAATAAAGAAAGTGTGATATACAGTTAGTTACCTCTGTCATCCCGCCACTGCCAGTGCGCGGTGCGGTCGTTGGCCGCAGACCACGGCCGGTCGAGATGAGCGTCCACAGCGAAGATGCCGTCCGTCGGCAGGCGAGGCATCAGCTCTCCGATCAGGCACGTGATCTCATATAGTTCCTGTGGCAGACGTGGCAGCAGCTCCACTTGCTGAAACAAAAATAGGAATTTTATAATCGCTGTTTACTTCGCTTATTTCCCTTGTTAAATTCATGTAAATAAGAGCTAAATTTAAGTGAACTTTCTTACGTGTCTTACATTATTTTATCAACACTTTCATACAAAACGTTCGGACATTTTTGTATTGACATCACTTAGGGTGTGTGTATATCTTGTTCTTTTGTATTGTTAATCTAAGCCACACACCTCTTGCTGCAGCGTGGAGCCGGTGAGCAGACACAGCAGGGTGTCGGCGATGGAGCGCTGGTGCAGCTTGAGCGCCAGCGACGGGCACGCGCTGCACATCACCCACAGTAGACGTAGCACGGTGATGAAGGTCCGGCCCGAGATCAGGGGCGGCTGGACCTGAGTCACTAACACCCACGCTCACCTATTGCTGCAGCGTGGAGCCGGTGAGCAGACACAGCAGGGTGTCGGCGATGGAGCGCTGGTGCAGCTTGAGCGCCAGCGACGGGCACGCGCTGCACATCACCCACAGTAGACGTAGCACGGTGATGAAGGTCTGGCCGAGATCAGGGGCGGCTGGACCTGAGTCACTAACACCCACGCTCACCTCTTGCTGCAGCGTGGAGCCGGTGAGCAGACACAGCAGGGTGTCGGCGATGGAGCGCTGGTGCAGCTTGAGCGCCAGCGACGGGCACGCGCTGCACATCACCCACAGTAGACGTAGCACGGTGATGAAGGTCTGGCCGAGATCAGGGGCGGCTGGACCTGAGTCACTAACACCCACGCTCACCTCTTGCTGCAGCGTGGAGCCGGTGAGCAGACACAGCAGGGTGTCGGCGATGGAGCGCTGGTGCAGCTTGAGCGCCAGCGACGGGCACGCGCTGCACATCACCCACAGTAGACGTAGCACGGTGATGAAGGTCTGGCCGAGATCAGGGGCGGCTGGACCTGAGTCACTAACACCCACGCTCACCTCTTGCTGCAGCGTGGAGCCGGTGAGCAGACACAGCAGGGTGTCGGCGATGGAGCGCTGGTGCAGCTTGAGCGCCAGCGACGGGCACGCGCTGCACATCACCCACAGTAGACGTAGCACGGTGATGAAGGTCTGGCCGAGATCAGGGGCGGCTGGACCTGAGTCACTAACACCCACGCTCACCTCTTGCTGCAGCGTGGAGCCGGTGAGCAGACACAGCAGGGTGTCGGCGATGGAGCGCTGGTGCAGCTTGAGCGCCAGCGACGGGCACGCGCTGCACATCACCCACAGTAGACGTAGCACGGTGATGAAGGTCTGGCCGAGATCAGGGGCGGCTGGACCTGAGTCACTAACACCCACGCTCACCTCTTGCTGCAGCGTGGAGCCGGTGAGCAGACACAGCAGGGTGTCGGCGATGGAGCGCTGGTGCAGCTTGAGCGCCAGCGACGGGCACGCGCTGCACATCACCCACAGTAGACGTAGCACGGTGATGAAGGTCTGGCCGAGATCAGGGGCGGCTGGACCTGAGTCACTAACACCCACGCTCACCTCTTGCTGCAGCGTGGAGCCGGTGAGCAGACACAGCAGGGTGTCGGCGATGGAGCGCTGGTGCAGCTTGAGCGCCAGCGACGGGCACGCGCTGCACATCACCCACAGTAGACGTAGCACGGTGATGAAGGTCCGGCCCGAGATCAGGGGCGGCTGGACCTGAGTCACTAACACCCACGCTCACCTCTTGCTGCAGCGTGGAGCCGGTGAGCAGACACAGCAGGGTGTCGGCGATGGAGCGCTGGTGCAGCTTGAGCGCCAGCGACGGGCACGCGCTGCACATCACCCACAGTAGACGTAGCACGGTGATGAAGGTCTGGCCGAGATCAGGGGCGGCTGGACCTGAGTCACTAACACCCACGCTCACCTCTTGCTGCAGCGTGGAGCCGGTGAGCAGACACAGCAGGGTGTCGGCGATGGAGCGCTGGTGCAGCTTGAGCGCCAGCGACGGGCACGCGCTGCACATCACCCACAGTAGACGTAGCACGGTGATGAAGGTCTGGCCGAGATCAGGGGCGGCTGGACCTGAGTCACTAACACCCACGCTCACCTCTTGCTGCAGCGTGGAGCCGGTGAGCAGACACAGCAGGGTGTCGGCGATGGAGCGCTGGTGCAGCTTGAGCGCCAGCGACGGGCACGCGCTGCACATCACCCACAGTAGACGTAGCACGGTGATGAAGGTCCGGCCCGAGATCAGGGCGGCTGGACCTGAGTCACTAACACCCACGCTCACCTCTTGCTGCAGCGTGGAGCCGGTGAGCAGACACAGCAGGGTGTCGGCGATGGAGCGCTGGTGCAGCTTGAGCGCCAGCGACGGGCACGCGCTGCACATCACCCACAGTAGACGTAGCACGGTGATGAAGGTCTGGCCGAGATCAGGGGCGGCTGGACCTGAGTCACTAACACCCACGCTCACCTCTTGCTGCAGCGTGGAGCCGGTGAGCAGACACAGCAGGGTGTCGGCGATGGAGCGCTGGTGCAGCTTGAGCGCCAGCGACGGGCACGCGCTGCACATCACCCACAGTAGACGTAGCACGGTGATGAAGGTCTGGCCGAGATCAGGGGCGGCTGGACCTGAGTCACTAACACCCACGCTCACCTCTTGCTGCAGCGTGGAGCCGGTGAGCAGACACAGCAGGGTGTCGGCGATGGAGCGCTGGTGCAGCTTGAGCGCCAGCGACGGGCACGCGCTGCACATCACCCACAGTAGACGTAGCACGGTGATGAAGGTCCGGCCCGAGATCAGGGGCGGCTGGACCTGAGTCACTAACACCCACGCTCACCTCTTGCTGCAGCGTGGAGCCGGTGAGCAGACACAGCAGGGTGTCGGCGATGGAGCGCTGGTGCAGCTTGAGCGCCAGCGACGGGCACGCGCTGCACATCACCCACAGTAGACGTAGCACGGTGATGAAGGTCTGGCCGAGATCAGGGGCGGCTGGACCTGAGTCACTAACACCCACGCTCACCTCTTGCTGCAGCGTGGAGCCGGTGAGCAGACACAGCAGGGTGTCGGCGATGGAGCGCTGGTGCAGCTTGAGCGCCAGCGACGGGCACGCGCTGCACATCACCCACAGTAGACGTAGCACGGTGATGAAGGTCTGGCCGAGATCAGGGGCGGCTGGACCTGAGTCACTAACACCCACGCTCACCTCTTGCTGCAGCGTGGAGCCGGTGAGCAGACACAGCAGGGTGTCGGCGATGGAGCGCTGGTGCAGCTTGAGCGCCAGCGACGGGCACGCGCTGCACATCACCCACAGTAGACGTAGCACGGTGATGAAGGTCTGGCCGAGATCAGGGGCGGCTGGACCTGAGTCACTAACACCCACGCTCACCTCTTGCTGCAGCGTGGAGCCGGTGAGCAGACACAGCAGGGTGTCGGCGATGGAGCGCTGGTGCAGCTTGAGCGCCAGCGACGGGCACGCGCTGGACATCACCCACAGTAGACGTAGCACGGTGATGAAGGTCTGGCCGAGATCAGGGGCGGCTGGACCTGAGTCACTAACACCCACGCTCACCTCTTGCTGCAGCGTGGAGCCGGTGAGCAGACACAGCAGGGTGTCGGCGATGGAGCGCTGGTGCAGCTTGAGCGCCAGCGACGGGCACGCGCTGCACATCACCCACAGTAGACGTAGCACGGTGATGAAGGTCTGGCCGAGATCAGGGGCGGCTGGACCTGAGTCACTAACACCCACGCTCACCTCTTGCTGCAGCGTGGAGCCGGTGAGCAGACACAGCAGGGTGTCGGCGATGGAGCGCTGGTGCAGCTTGAGCGCCAGCGACGGGCACGCGCTGCACATCACCCACAGTAGACGTAGCACGGTGATGAAGGTCTGGCCGAGATCAGGGGCGGCTGGACCTGAGTCACTAACACCCACGCTCACCTCTTGCTGCAGCGTGGAGCCGGTGAGCAGACACAGCAGGGTGTCGGCGATGGAGCGCTGGTGCAGCTTGAGCGCCAGCGACGGGCACGCGCTGCACATCACCCACAGTAGACGTAGCACGGTGATGAAGGTCTGGCCGAGATCAGGGGCGGCTGGACCTGAGTCACTAACACCCACGCTCACCTCTTGCTGCAGCGTGGAGCCGGTGAGCAGACACAGCAGGGTGTCGGCGATGGAGCGCTGGTGCAGCTTGAGCGCCAGCGACGGGCACGCGCTGCACATCACCCACAGTAGACGTAGCACGGTGATGAAGGTCTGGCCGAGATCAGGGGCGGCTGGACCTGAGTCACTAACACCCACGCTCACCTCTTGCTGCAGCGTGGAGCCGGTGAGCAGACACAGCAGGGTGTCGGCGATGGAGCGCTGGTGCAGCTTGAGCGCCAGCGACGGGCACGCGCTGCACATCACCCACAGTAGACGTAGCACGGTGATGAAGGTCTGGCCGAGATCAGGGGCGGCTGGACCTGAGTCACTAACACCCACGCTCACCTCTTGCTGCAGCGTGGAGCCGGTGAGCAGACACAGCAGGGTGTCGGCGATGGAGCGCTGGTGCAGCTTGAGCGCCAGCGACGGGCACGCGCTGCACATCACCCACAGTAGACGTAGCACGGTGATGAAGGTCTGGCCCGAGATCAGGGGCGGCTGGACCACCAGCTGCAACAAACATTGATGGTTATATTTAGGGCTGCTATCACCAAAATTACGGATCCAGGACAAAAACTTCAAATACCCTGGACACAAGCAGCAGCAATAGTTTACATGAACATTATAATGCCTGTTACCCGCAGACAGCATATACTACCGCTAACTACGATCATTACAGATCTGCCTTATTTGTATTCTAATAACGGAACGGAAAAAAAAAATACAGTCATTGAAACGAATATGCCTACCGAAAACTGACACTTGAAAAACACACATTCTGAACAATAAAAACATCCGCAATGGTGACATTTTACATGACCTAACACACAACGATTTATGATGATTATGAATTCAATAGTATGACTATGTAGGAATAAAAATAAAAATACTTACTTTTTTTTTGTATAACATAGGGCGGTAAACGAGCAAGCGGGTCACCTGATGGTAAGCGATCACCGCTGCCCATGGATAACTGTAAAAACACACTCAAACACGAGATTAACTTACCAATTGTTGCAAATTAGTCAACAATTCCGGAGTAGCTATCTCTTGAAGCCTGGCAGGGTCGTGTTGGAAACTGTCCACGAGGCGTGAGAATGCGAGGCAAACGCATTCCACTGATTTCTTGTCCTGTTGGGTGAGTCTGCAACAAACGGACTTGTTAATAACTTTGTAACAGAGAATAGACGTGCAATATTTTTACTTTGTGTTACGCAGCGGTTTTTATCAATAAAAATAGGTAGGTTCTTTAGCAGCAAATATACTGGAGAAATTCCTTAGTCCGATGAAATCTCCATCTATTTATACGAGCATGCTCTAAACATGAAGTTTACATAATTATTTATTAACTTTACAATAAACATACAACCAGTAAGTACCTGTTAGCAAGCAGTTGCAAGGAGTCCCGGACGAGATGGAACTCGTCGGGCGTCAGGTTCTGGCAGCAGTTGGCCGTGATGGACAGCGCGGCGCGCTGGGCGTTGATCGAGAAGAAGTCCAGGTATGTCAGGCAGGCTGACACACCGCGCTGCACAAAAAACATTGCCACATGAATATTTCGGAATAAAACAATATGCTATGTGCCCCATATAGCATATGTATGTGTACGTATTCCCGGTATGTTTCTACCAGTATACCAAATTTCATCGAAATCCGTCCAGTAGATTTTGCGTGATTGATTGAGTGATGATTAATATCAGTAGGATTATTCCGTTCCTGACAAAGTGACGACAGATAAGACAACGCACAGGCAGAACTACAGGGCGTAGGAAGCTGAAATTTGGCATGTAGGTTCTTTATGAAGTGTAGGGGAGCACTAAGACAGAATTTACCGAAATTCCCACAGAAACAAAGTTCCGGGCGCATCCTAGTTCAAGATATAAAATGTCACGTTATTGCTCATCTAAGACAACTCACCGCCTGCAGTATAGCCTTGGAGTGTCGTCGCGAGAGCATGTCGAGCGCGGTGAGGCTCTGCTCGGCCACGTCCATGCACGTGATGGCCTGCAGCTTGTCCAGGAAGGCCGGCACCGCCAGCACCACCGCGCCGCTGCTGCTCCGTATATATGTGATGGTTCATCTGAGACAACTCACCGCCTGCAGTATAGCCTTGGAGTGTCGTCGCGAGAGCATGTCGAGCGCGGTGAGGCTCTGCTCGGCCACGTCCATGCACGTGATGGCCTGCAGCTTGTCCAGGAAGGCCGGCACCGCCAGCACCACCGCGCCGCTGCTGCTCCGTATATATGTGATGGTTCATCTGAGACAACTCACCGCCTGCAGTATAGCCTTGGAGTGTCGTCGCGAGAGCATGTCGAGCGCGGTGAGGCTCTGCTCGGCCACGTCCATGCACGTGATGGCCTGCAGCTTGTCCAGGAAGGCCGGCACCGCCAGCACCACCGCGCCGCTGCTGCTCCGTATATATGTGATGGTTCATCTGAGACAACTCACCGCCTGCAGTATAGCCTTGGAGTGTCGTCGCGAGAGCATGTCGAGCGCGGTGAGGCTCTGCTCGGCCACGTCCATGCACGTGATGGCCTGCAGCTTGTCCAGGAAGGCCGGCACCGCCAGCACCACCGCGCCGCTGCTGCTCCGTATATATGTGATGGTTCATCTGAGACAACTCACCGCCTGCAGTATAGCCTTGGAGTGTCGTCGCGAGAGCATGTCGAGCGCGGTGAGGCTCTGCTCGGCCACGTCCATGCACGTGATGGCCTGCAGCTTGTCCAGGAAGGCCGGCACCGCCAGCACCACCGCGCCGCTGCTGCTCCGTATATATGTGATGGTTCATCTGAGACAACTCACCGCCTGCAGTATAGCCTTGGAGTGTCGTCGCGAGAGCATGTCGAGCGCGGTGAGGCTCTGCTCGGCCACGTCCATGCACGTGATGGCCTGCAGCTTGTCCAGGAAGGCCGGCACCGCCAGCACCACCGCGCCGCTGCTGCTCCGTATATATGTGATGGTTCATCTGAGACAACTCACCGCCTGCAGTATAGCCTTGGAGTGTCGTCGCGAGAGCATGTCGAGCGCGGTGAGGCTCTGCTCGGCCACGTCCATGCACGTGATGGCCTGCAGCTTGTCCAGGAAGGCCGGCACCGCCAGCACCACCGCGCCGCTGCTGCTCCGTATATATGTGATGGTTCATCTGAGGCAACTCACCGCCTGCAGTATAGCCTTGGAGTGTCGTCGCGAGAGCATGTCGAGCGCGGTGAGGCTCTGCTCGGCCACGTCCATGCACGTGATGGCCTGCAGCTTGTCCAGGAAGGCCGGCACCGCCAGCACCACCGCGCCGCTGCTGCTCCGTATATATGTGATGGTTCATCTGAGGCAACTCACCGCCTGCAGTATAGCCTTGGAGTGTCGTCGCGAGAGCATGTCGAGCGCGGTGAGGCTCTGCTCGGCCACGTCCATGCACGTGATGGCCTGCAGCTTGTCCAGGAAGGCCGGCACCGCCAGCACCACCGCGCCGCTGCTGCTCCGTATATATGTGATGGTTCATCTGAGACAACTCACCGCCTGCAGTATAGCCTTGGAGTGTCGTCGCGAGAGCATGTCGAGCGCGGTGAGGCTCTGCTCGGCCACGTCCATGCACGTGATGGCCTGCAGCTTGTCCAGGAAGGCCGGCACCGCCAGCACCACCGCGCCGCTGCTGCTCCGTATATATGTGATGGTTCATCTGAGGCAACTCACCGCCTGCAGTATAGCCTTGGAGTGTCGTCGCGAGAGCATGTCGAGCGCGGTGAGGCTCTGCTCGGCCACGTCCATGCACGTGATGGCCTGCAGCTTGTCCAGGAAGGCCGGCACCGCCAGCACCACCGCGCCGCTGCTGCTCCGTATATATGTGATGGTTCATCTGAGGCAACTCACCGCCTGCAGTATAGCCTTGGAGTGTCGTCGCGAGAGCATGTCGAGCGCGGTGAGGCTCTGCTCGGCCACGTCCATGCACGTGATGGCCTGCAGCTTGTCCAGGAAGGCCGGCACCGCCAGCACCACCGCGCCGCTGCTGCGCGGCAACGCCTCCAGCATGTATGTGAGGGCACGGCATGCGTGGTTCATCTGAAATAACAAGTTTTTGATGTAACAACTATTGGTGCGACTTGGCAGTAAAATCGACTCGAATGTCGTGACGGCAAAGGGCATGACGCTGTCGTGCCAAAATGCTCAGATGTTGTGCATCTGCCGGGCGTCCCGTGACAGCTAACTAGTTTTTATACATTTTCATTTATACATTTTTACTAGACTGCCCGAAAAGGAGTGTTATGTTTTTTGAGAGTTCGTTTAAGTTTGTGAGTTTTCTCATTCCAACTTAATTCCTAAACGCCTTTCCAGATATAGATGTGCGACTATCCTTAGATGCATTACGTAATCTCGGGCAACATAGGCTAACATAGGCGTAATAATTTTGTATTGCCACATAATTTAATGTGCATGCAAAATTTTTGCTCAAACGGAAACCGTCGAAACTCTGCTGTCATAAAATTTTATGTACAAATGTACCTACATCTGTATACTTTAACATGATTTCGTAATAGTTTGCGAGTAATAACGGGGGCACACTATACACGTTTCTAAAGATTGGCCTTAAATAAATGCCAATGCAATACTTTTTTATTTAAATATTAGACATGTTTACGTGTACAACTGTGTTTAGGTGTACAACCTGTAGGTTGTACAGAAGACGAAAAAAATCTTCCATGTGATATGAAAAAAAATAAAGACATAAAGATAAAAGGAAAACCATGTTAAATTATTTGTATAACTGAATACAATTAGCACATAAATGTTTTCAAACTTTATTATTTACATTATATTTAAACCCCGACCAAGAAAGGTAGGTGTTACAATTCAAAATGTGTATCTCTGTGTTAGTTGTCTAAGTATTCGTTGGTCTCTGTTTTCTTTGCACCCATAGGAATTACCTATTTCTAAACATAATATTATTCTATTGTTTAGTCTAAAAGCAGCAGTTCGAAGATTTTTTAGCTCTTTTTCTAGCGTTTTATAGTCGTCTCATTTATAGTAATGTACAACAAACATTCACAGTATGCTATAGATTTACACTGTGAGTCATTCGAACTCAATAGCTGCCAAAGCCAAATAAACACGGCGTCATTATCACACAACGCATTAAGCCATTATGAAACACCTAGTTACCTAATTTCCTGGCCTATTTATAAATGGTATATAAAATATTTAGGTTAATAAAGTTCGTATGTAAAAAATGTAAGATATACTTTTAGGGGCAACAGCTAGTAATAAAATAATGCCATCAAAATAGTAACATAGTATCTATCCAAAACATCCTTGACAACAACTGGTTCCTTATTACTTGTGTCGTCTCTAGGCAAGTTGTTTTTAGATGTTGTTGTTAATTAAATGGATGATACAGTTCGATTCAAATAGAATGTCTGTGAAATAGCTGCGAGCGCCAGTATGCTCAGGTGCCGGCCGCTAACACCTCGCTGATGACTTTTCTCAGACTCCCTGTTAGAATCGAACTATACAGTCCTCACAGTGTAAGCTCAACTTTTGTGCGCATAGTGTAAAAAGACAATACTTGTACATCATTTTGACAACCAGCGTATGTGTTGTTCCTTGTCTTGTGCAATCTGCTGAGTAGATACTATTCGGAATCATTTACACAAATGCGAAGCTGAGTTTATGCTGCGAGGACTGTACCTGTATCTTTATTAACTTCAACATCAAGGTTTCCAATACTGAATCTAAATTTCCCTTTCCCTGGCCCTTCACTCTACGCTCCGAAGGCACTAACAACTTCTAGTCAATATAAGCCGAACAACAATCAACCAGGTGCATCTTTGGAGCAGTGACGTCATTATACACTCACCATATCAAAGTTATGCTCGGCAGCCAGCAGGTTGACGAGCGCTGGTACCACCTGCCGCACGGGGAAGCCAGCCAGCGTGTCCTCATTGCCCATCACTAGCAGTTGGCACATCTCTATAACGGCCTGTAGCTGCTGCCCTTCGTCAACAGTGACGTCATAACACGCACTCACCATATCAAAGTTATGCTCGGCAGCCAGCAGGTTGACGAGCGCTGGCACCACCTGCCGCACAGGGAATTCAGCAAGCGTGTCCTCGTTGCCCATCACTAGCAGTTGGCACATCTCTATAACAGCCTGTAGCTGCTGCCCTTCGTCAACAGTGACGTCATTACACGCACTCACTATATCAAAGTTATGCTCGGCAGCCAGCAGGTTGACGAGCGCTGGCACCACCTGCCGCACGGGGAAGCCAGCCAGCGTGTCCTCATTGCCCATCACTAGCAGTTGGCACATCTCTATGACGGCCTATTGCTGCTGCCCTTCGTCACCAGTGACGTCATTACACGCACTTACCATATCAAAGTTATGCTCGGCAGCCAGCAGGTTGACGAGCGCTGGCACCACCTGCCGCACGGGGAAGCCAGCTAGCGTGTCCTCATTGCCCATCACTAGCAGGTGGCACATCTCTATAACGGCCTGTAGCTGCTGCCCTTCGTCAACAGTGACGTCATTACACGCACTCACCATATCAAAGTTATGCTCGGCAGCCAGCAGGTTGACGAGCGCTGGCACCACCTGCCGCACGGGGAAGCCGGCCAGCGTGTCCTCATTGCCCATCACTAGCAGTTGGCACATCTCTATAACGGCCTGTAGCTGCTGGCCTTCGTCACCGGTGGCTTGCAATCCAGCTAGCAGCTGAGCTGCTTTGGACGCCGCTGTAAAAAATATTAATTGTCATGGTAGAATCGACAAAATCAGATGGAGCTGACTCTGTGTAAGTCGAACTGGACAGATTTAGAACAGAACTTGGTCGATCCAGAAGTCTCAAAATGGGGCTTCAGGGAATTTTCAGAGTGACTGTGATATACCTGGTTAAAGTTCATCCTGCCTACTCGGTCTAAGTCTTTTCATGTTTAAAGTAAATTTACAGCTCAACCCAAACAAATCATCATCATATACCTAACCTTGTCCCATCATCTGGTACAATACAAGTATGTCTTATCTTTTGATAATTTTCTGTTCCATGTCATACTAACCTGTCCTAATAAATAATAGCGAAAATATAGTATCGTTGAGTTAGTATCCCATAACACAAGTCTCGAACTTACTTTGGGGCTAACTCAATCTGTGTGATTTGTCCGTATATATTTATTTATTATTTATAATACCCTCATAGTTGCATAGAATGTTGTCTTCAAAATGATGAGTAATAGAGATAACATACAGGCCACAATGAGAACACATACCCGAGTTGGCGGTGACGGTGCGGTGCAGCAGATGCTGCATGCGCGGGCCGAGCGCGCCCAGCAGGTGCGGGGGCAGCCCGCGCGCCTCCAGCAGCGCCTGCAGCCGGCCCACCTCGCCCTCCTCCGAGGACGACTCCTCGGCCGGAGCGGACGATACAGGCCACAATGAGAACACATACCCGAGTTGGCGGTGACGGTGCGGTGCAGCAGATGCTGCATGCGCGGGCCGAGCGCGCCCAGCAGGTGCGGGGGCAGCCCGCGCGCCTCCAGCAGCGCCTGCAGCCGGCCCACCTCGCCCTCCTCCGAGGACGACTCCTCGGCCGGAGCGGACGATACAGGCCACAATGAGAACACATACCCGAGTTGGCGGTGACGGTGCGGTGCAGCAGATGCTGCATGCGCGGGCCGAGCGCGCCCAGCAGGTGCGGGGGCAGCCCGCGCGCCTCCAGCAGCGCCTGCAGCCGGCCCACCTCGCCCTCCTCCGAGGACGACTCCTCGGCCGGAGCGGACGATACAGGCCACAATGAGAACACATACCCGAGTTGGCGGTGACGGTGCGGTGCAGCAGATGCTGCATGCGCGGGCCGAGCGCGCCCAGCAGGTGCGGGGGCAGCCCGCGCGCCTCCAGCAGCGCCTGCAGCCGGCCCACCTCGCCCTCCTCCGAGGACGACTCCTCGGCCGGAGCGGACGATACAGGCCACAATGAGAACACATACCCGAGTTGGCGGTGACGGTGCGGTGCAGCAGATGCTGCATGCGCGGGCCGAGCGCGCCCAGCAGGTGCGGGGGCAGCCCGCGCGCCTCCAGCAGCGCCTGCAGCCGGCCCACCTCGCCCTCCTCCGAGGACGACTCCTCGGCCGGAGCGGACGATACAGGCCACAATGAGAACACATACCCGAGTTGGCGGTGACGGTGCGGTGCAGCAGATGCTGCATGCGCGGGCCGAGCGCGCCCAGCAGGTGCGGGGGCAGCCCGCGCGCCTCCAGCAGCGCCTGCAGCCGGCCCACCTCGCCCTCCTCCGAGGACGACTCCTCGGCCGGAGCGGACGATACAGGCCACAATGAGAACACATACCCGAGTTGGCGGTGACGGTGCGGTGCAGCAGATGCTGCATGCGCGGGCCGAGCGCGCCCAGCAGGTGCGGGGCAGCCCGCGCGCCTCCAGCAGCGCCTGCAGCCGGCTCCACCTCGCCCTCCTCCGAGGACGACTCCTCGGCCGGAGCGGACGATACAGGCCACAATGAGAACACATACCCGAGTTGGCGGTGACGGTGCGGTGCAGCAGATGCTGCATGCGCGGGCCGAGCGCGCCCAGCAGGTGCGGGGCAGCCCGCGCGCCTCCAGCAGCGCCTGCAGCCGGCCCACCTCGCCCTCCTCCGAGGACGACTCCTCGGCCGGAGCGGACGATACAGGCCACAATGAGAACACATACCCGAGTTGGCGGTGACGGTGCGGTGCAGCAGATGCTGCATGCGCGGGCCGAGCGCGCCCAGCAGGTGCGGGGGCAGCCCGCGCGCCTCCAGCAGCGCCTGCAGCCGGCCCACCTCGCCCTCCTCCGAGGACGACTCCTCGGCCGGAGCGGACGATACAGGCCACAATGAGAACACATACCCGAGTTGGCGGTGACGGTGCGGTGCAGCAGATGCTGCATGCGCGGGCCGAGCGCGCCCAGCAGGTGCGGGGGCAGCCCGCGCGCCTCCAGCAGCGCCTGCAGCCGGCCCACCTCGCCCTCCTCCGAGGACGACTCCTCGGCCGGAGCGGACGATACAGGCCACAATGAGAACACATACCCGAGTTGGCGGTGACGGTGCGGTGCAGCAGATGCTGCATGCGCGGGCCGAGCGCGCCCAGCAGGTGCGGGGGCAGCCCGCGCGCCTCCAGCAGCGCCTGCAGCCGGCCCACCTCGCCCTCCTCCGAGGACGACTCCTCGGCCGGAGCGGACGATACAGGCCACAATGAGAACACATACCCGAGTTGGCGGTGACGGTGCGGTGCAGCAGATGCTGCATGCGCGGGCCGAGCGCGCCCAGCAGGTGCGGGGGCAGCCCGCGCGCCTCCAGCAGCGCCTGCAGCCGGCCCACCTCGCCCTCCTCCGAGGACGACTCCTCGGCCGGAGCGGACGATACAGGCCACAATGAGAACACATACCCGAGTTGGCGGTGACGGTGCGGTGCAGCAGATGCTGCATGCGCGGGCCGAGCGCGCCCAGCAGGTGCGGGGGCAGCCCGCGCGCCTCCAGCAGCGCCTGCAGCCGGCCCACCTCGCCCTCCTCCGAGGACGACTCCTCGGCCGGAGCGGACGAGCCCGCGCCGCCCGCGGCCCCCGGCCCCGACACACCGCCCTGGCCGCATTCCTCCACTGATGACGATGCTGGACGGTATAAAATAAATCTGATAAGTATCAGGCCAATCAGAAAAAAACACAATTTATTCCGTCTTTAAAAATGAATTTCTAAATCTGATAAGTATCAGGCCAATCAGAAAAAAAAAAACAATTTATTCCGATTAATTTCGATTTCAAGAGATTTATAAATTTCGCCAATAAGCAATCAACTTCGTAGCTCAGTTGTACTAGAGACAGCTTTGATCTGGAGGTACAGTGAGACAAGGCTCTATATGAATGTGTCAGGGGCGCTGCAGTGACTTTAGTGTCGTAGTAAAATATCCATAAATAGATGTGTAAAAAAAGAAATAAAAATTTGTTTTTTTCGCGTATCTTATAATAATTAAACATACAATCATGACTGAATAATAAGAATGAAAATCTATGATAAAAATCAAGTTCTAGGTTGGGTACATGGTTAAAGAAAAAATACATAAAATTGACATGGTTCTTGTCGTCATGGTAATCACCACTTTTAAAGACACAACACATGGGAGAACACAAAAAATGACGTTCATCAAGATGTCGGCGTTAGTTCCTTTTTTCGCCACATTCATTTTAAGCCTTATCGCACTTGTATAGAAGATCCTGTCAAGTGTGACTTTACTGTTTTTTTTTCCTAAAAAGCATGAAGTCATCATCATAATCATCTGACCATAAGGCTCTCCCATAGACCGATACATCCATCAACTAACGATGGCCTGCCTGACTATACCGTCAAATGAATTAGTGTAAGTCACAAAAAAGATTACCAGTTCTAATACTACTATTTAATCGTGAACACTGCAAGTCTGAACGACCGGTATAGAGAAGTACAAAATGTAGAATAAGCAGCATACCTTTGCCCTTGGGCTTGGCATCTGTGGAAGCGTTGTCAGGCATCGAAGCGGAAGCTGACGCCGGCGGTGTGGACGATGTGGATGCTACAGCACCCTGCATAAACAGTTATAGTTTAAATAAATATGGTTCTATCTATAGGGGTAGTGCCCGCGACAAGACGAGACAATTATATTTACTAGTTCATTTATCCGGTAAAATAATACAAACCATAACTGTAAAATTTGGATGACATAATTTCAAATAGAAGCATTATGACAACAGATACATGTTTTTGCTTAAAAATTATTACAAACTATTTGGAAAACAAGTATATAGAAGTCAAAGTCATGCTGTATTTTAAAGGTATCTGAGTATTCATTTATTGCGAGCATAAATGAGCATTAAGTAAATAACTAGTTTAATCAACTTACCGTGGTTAGAGGCTGGGGGTGGGACCGGCTGGACGCACCACCAGTGCTAGCACACGAACCCAGACTGCTTTTACCTGTAACAACACATTACGTGTCAACAAGCTTATTAATGCAAATAGGGTAAAAAGATAACAAAGGTAGATTTGCAAGTGGAGGATAAATAAGGTATCAAAATCTGTGGGTACCTACCTATATCTATAATATCTGAACATTCAATCATTTCACTACATGCTTCTTTAAAACTAATTGTTTTTATTGTGTTCGTAATTGGCAGCATTGTATGTAATCTTTAAGCCATGTATCGACTAGGCAATTTTGACGCACAGAATATGCACTCACTTAAAGTGAGACTTACTTTACTACTGGCTAAAATGAAATAGCACATGATGTTTGTAAACGAGGTACGAGCCGGGACAATTTGGACATGACAGGAGGTGAGCCATAGAATGCACAGCTCCGTAATCAAACATAATATTTGGCGAGAAACCCAAATATATACACTGTTCTATCCTGAACCTTTAATGGGAGCGAATGCCTGCCCCTTTCTTCAATCGGACAACAAGACGCATTGCGGGCTATCATCCCTTCTTGGTTAATATTCTCCCCGCACGCACCAAGCGCTTCTCGTCATCATTCTTAATGCCTGCATCTCCGTTCCCGAGCACATACAAACTGACTCTCTTCAAAACTAGAGTGAATAGGCTGCTTCTGGGTAAGCTCGCTACATCGTAGACCTCAACTCTGTCCTCGGACAAGAATGTGGTCAAGAACAGACCCATCCTAATCCTAATTAATATTATAAATGCGAAAGTGAGTTTGTTTGTTTATTTGTTACCTCTTCACGCTTCATCTACTGCACCAATCTTGCTGAAATTTCGCATACACATAGTTAGAAGTACCGAGAAGGACATAGGGTACCTTTCATCCCGGGAAAAGTACTGTGCCCGTAGGACATTCACGCGGGCGAAGCCGCAGGCAAAATCTAGTCTTTAATAAAAATAAAAAAAAGAATCTCCGGAGCGCAACATCTTTCGATAATACTCGCCTCGTTTGTCGCGTCGCGTGCTGGCCGGCTGCGGCTGCGGCATATCGCGCGCCCGCGCCCGCCGCCCGCCCGCGCTGCTGCTCGCGCCTTCGCTGTTACCAGACTGCACCAACACAACAAACAATACATTGCTTTATTATTTACTAGCGACCCGCCCCGGCTTCGCACGATATAAACCTTCCTCTTGAATCACTCTATCTATTAAAAAAAACCGCATCAAAATCCGTTGCGTAGTTTCAGAGATTTAAGCATACAAAGGGACATAGGGACAGAGAAAGCTACTTTGTTTTATACTATGTAGTGATGTAGTGATAGTGATAGTGAAGTGATAGTGATAGTGATTATTATCCTCTCTCTCTTTAATCGTATTCCTCATGACTATAAAGTTAATGAATACCCCTCTGGCATGCTAGGCGACCAAGACTGTTTCATGAGTTTCTTTCGGCATTTCTTCTCAGCAGTGGTCGTTCCAAAATGCTAGTAGTTTGTAGCTTTGAGACATAATATATTATGATTAAATAATTTAGTTATCGACGTGAAAAAGAGCCTTCTTTGAAGGCCAAGTTTCAATAAAATTTTTTGACTTTGACTGAGGGTCGTGATCATTATATATATGAAATGAAACTCACACAATGACTATCTTGACAATTTAATGGAGTGGTTTGCAATTGCCTTCTCCATTTTACAAACTAATTGATCATCAACCAGAGTGCAGGTTTCCTAACGATGTTTTCCTTCACCGGAAGCAAGTGGTGACCGATGAGAACTAACATAGGTACATGAGTCAGATTGGTATACAAACTCATGTAGCACGGGCAGGATTCGAACCTGGGACCTTTGCAGCCACAGGCGGGCGCCCTACCACTCGGCCACCACCGCTCCTATTATCATACTATCCTACTAACATCACAGCATATGTTTCATGCTAATCTAATATTAAAAATGAGAAAGTTTGGATGTGAGTTTGTGAGGATGTTTGTTACTCAATCACGCAAAATCTACCAGACGGATTTCGATGAAATTTGATATACGGGTAGAAAAATACCGGGAACAGCACTAAGGGTAGTTTTTATGCCGAAATTCCCACGCGAGCAAAGCCCCGGGGTGCGGCTTGTAGGAACGTTTCCTTCTTAATTAATATTGAAGATGTTTTGACATCTAGCATTATAGAGGTCGCTGTCCTTTGATGATATAGAATATATTTTGAGATTTCTCTTGATTTTATTATTTAATAACCGGAATAAGTAAATATTCTATTCCTAGTCATGTGTTATCCTTTATTTCAATAAAAGGTTTTAAATAAAACTCATCGAATTATAATTTTTATTGTTTGGCTGAACAACTAGGTGTTAATTGTCATAGATTTGACGTTTAAAAAAAATAAAAGGGACGCGATCGCAATTTGATGAAAATGGTCGGGTGACCGCAGCCGGCAGGCACATTATATTGTCTCGTTTCGTCGCCAGGGTAAAAATGAAGGATAAACCTTCATAAAAATGGTACATACAATGCACTAACAGGTAAGGCTTGGATAAAACGCTAGTTGTGGTTTTATTTCTGATGTTTGAACATCCCGTGAAGGAATCCATTGTTTTTTTTTCTTGTGCTGATTTTCTGTACAATTCGTTTCAGCCAGCCAAATTGCAGATGGAATAGAGGCCAACCTGAGTATTTATGTGAACGGTTGGATGGATTGCTTGCGTTACGCAGATTTAGTAAGTATTTTGAAATGATATATGCATCGCGCACATGGCCGACTTTGTTCGTGCCTTTGTTCAGAAATTTATGAAATATCTTATTCCAGGAACCGATCGTCACTGGTAGGCTGGGTTCATGGATGGGGAGTGTGTCGTAGATGGTTTTGATCAACACGAGATACTCGTAAGTTGTTTTTTTATCTAGTTGAAGACATGTGTTGGCCACATGGTTGCAATCTTATAAATGAATAAAATCCATCTCTTTTCTTTTCAGATGGGATTTAAAAGTTAAGATTTAAAATTTAAAATTAAACTAAATTAAACTGATTTAGAATTAAACGGATTTAGAATTTCTACTTAAATAGTTCTTACTATTGGAAATCTATAAATACTTAACTCAGTTCTTAATGTTTAAAGTTTTGATATTTCATCACTGCTTGAATAGTTTTTACTATACAGTAGTCTCCTTTAAATAAACATCTTTTGAGGTTTAAATATTTGCCCAAATAGTATAGGGGTGATTAGTTTGGTCAATCACAACGGTTGGAGAACCTGTCGGCGTGGAGAGTTCAAGATATACCTGCAGGATCACCAGGAGACCGTGGTTGCGGCAACAGGAAACGTTTAATCTACGGAATCTTTGGTTAGATCCAAAAAGAGGTACCAAAATTCATCTTATCTTGCTACGTCGAAGCTGGGGAATCAACCTTTGCTTTCCCTTGTATTTGTTACTACACAAAATTGGTAGTTAATCATTTTGAGGAGCTTTAATAAACCACGCGAACCGAATATACTCTCACGACCCTTTATATTTGGAAATTATTATGTTTTCTCTGACTCGGTCATCCTTACACACAAGAGTTTTGCTCATAATAAATAAGGTTATCTAAGAGTTTACATATTTTAAATATTGTACCATCCGTGTCCTCCTAGAGGGGTCATGTTTAAGAGTATAACTGTGCAATATTGTAATGATATCTAAATAATCAATAAATTCTGAGTACCTACCGAGTACAGACAATTTTATTTTATTTCCATTTAGCTAGTCCGGTTCCAGTTTTTTTAACAAATATCTGAAAGACTCTTAACATAACATAACATACCATAAAACACTAAAATTACCCATAAATATCTTTCAATATATCTCTCTCATTTGTATGCAAACATTGCCAGTATGCTCTCGTAAGGACATTGACCAGCATTGTTTCTCATTCAAATTGAAATTGACTATATTGGCCACTATCCATTAGATAGACAGATATAGATTAACTCGGACATTAATGCTACGCGAAATTAGGGCATTTTACTAGTCTGCAGATATAGGAAGCTTGGTATAAGCTCAATGGCCAGCCTCATCAATGAGAATCTTGATCTTTTTTGGATCACTGAGCCAGCAAAGTTAGGGAAAATACGTAAAGAAGGTGACACTGACCTGTCTCTTAGAAGAGGTATCCTGCCTGTGCCGCTGCGAAGTGCTGGCGCCCCTCGTCAGGCAAGCTCCCAGAGTAGCACCCGTCGCAGCTGCGATACTCTACACACACATTTTATTTATATTATTAATTTAATTATTATTATTAAACACTACAACTAGTTACCCAATATTTTTGTACAGAGAATATGTACAGATAAGACAGTAGAGAAACAAAATTTGTTCATCAAAGATTTGAACTCTGCGCGAACAAGGTGCTTAAAATTATTGTTTGAGTGACTTGGCACAATATCACATCAATTTCTTATCTTCTACTGCTATTAAACATTATAATGTACAAAAAAAGATAAGGTAATGGTATGAATTTATTAACAATTAATCGTAAATTTAGATATTTTATGGAGACCTATGACCAGCATTGGGTTTATGTGGGCTGATAATGATTAGATATTTTGCACTCACCCTCCGCGCGTTAGTCTGACGTAAATATGGTAGATCTCGTGGTACAATAAGAAGCTTGCTGGAGCCTTGCCCTTTTGATGAGCTGGGTTCTGTGAATGGAATAAAATATTCGTATTTATCTGTCGAGTATTGTTTGCGTTTCGCAATACAATTTATTCCATTATATGCACAATCATGTATTAACCTTCGGTATCCTTAAATGGAGTCGGAGTGGTTGATCTTCCGCAACTGTCCGCGCGGGTTTTGCGCTCCGCCGTTTGGCTATAGCACGCGTCACTCGTCGACGGGCTCGCTGCAACATCATACCATAATAATATATCCTATACACAAGCGAACATTATCTGCGTTGAATAACTGCACTTGATATACAAGATAACGTAAAAGAGATAAGATACGTGCGAGCACGTCGCGAGCGGCCCGCTCAGCGTTGAAAGACTGATTGTACACGAAATACATTGCGAATCGAATTGTACAAATTATCATCCAATAAAAGAAATAAACAGTGGATTACCTGAGCTGATAACGGTTGAGGTAGGTGGGCCAAGGTCGCGATGATTCCGATTCCTTAGACGATATGTACAGGATGGCTGGTCGAGTCTTTCACTCTCTATATTTGGAACTTTGCTTTCCCCAAACTCCTTGCTGGTATCCGCTACTTCTTTGCTATGGGGATCTATTTTAAACTTCTTGGGGCACTCTTCCAAATTAATCAGATAGCTGCTCTTCCTATTTGACAAGGAGCGGTGAGCCGATCGCTTCCTCTTCTTCCCCTTCCTTCTATTTGCTGTGGGGCTGTAGACTGAATAATCAGAGTCTAGTAACTCTGTAACAGTAGATGAACTAAATGGGGAATATGCAAAGTCTCTGTCTTCCAAGGGCAGTAAACCTTCAGATTGATTCAACTGCAGTTGAGTAGAATTAGGTGTGGCTTCTGGGGTGATTGGCAAATTCGAAAATGTTTGAGCCTTTAAAATATTATTCGGTTGCTCACAAACACTCTCGGTGAACTTGAGAGCAGTTCGTGAGCGAGTGCAGAAAGCGACACACTCTTCTGTGCTATTGTTAGATATGGAATGACTCTTGCGTCTCTTCCTGTCATGCGAGGAAGTTCGACCGCGTTTTGGGTGTAGACTGGCGGAGGATTTATTAATGTCTCCACCTTTGAAGTCGGTAGTGTCGCAGCGCGTTTCGTATACGTCGGCGCCGTAGGACCAGCGCTCAGTGATAGAGTAGTCGGACCTCGGCAGGGAGCTGACGAGACGCGAGCTCCTTCGCAGCTCTACGTGTGCGGGCTCAGCGTCCGAGCGGCGGCTGCTGGAGTGTCGGCTGGCAGAGCGTGGCAGGGGTGACGTCACGTTGTGTCTGTTCCGGCGACTGTGGCTTGAACGACGCACCTTCCGCAACCACCGACCGCCCACCACCCTGCTAGGAGAAGACCTGGAAACATAACAGAAATTTCCATGCCCATCAAAAGGACAAAAACCTATAAGGATGGATATTTTAAAAGATAAAAGCTGATCATGTATATACACTTATTTATTTATTTATTTAAACTTTATTGCACATAAACATATGTTACAGTACAATGGGCGGACTTAATGCTACAGCTATATATAGCTTATGCTACTTCATATAGCTTTTGGTAACTACTAAAGTGATTTTGTTAAAACTTATTACTCCCTCCCTAAATATTCTAGGTATTTACATTAATTCATGCAATGCAAGCCTGAATCCCTCAGAGTTCACTAACACTATCAATCGAAATTTCCATTTGAATTTTTAATTAGTTTATGTATTGTGTTACGTACACTTGTTTTTTAGCTAACATCTATATTTTATACATATAATAAAAGGCTGGTTTGGACTGGACATATCTTAAGAAGGAATGAAAATCATACAATAAATATGGACGCAAAGAAATAGAGGAAGATGGATGGATTGTGTCAAGGATAGCAGGAAGGGAGTATCAAATGAGATGGCAACCAATGGAGTGAACTCACATACTGTACCAACCCCACTTGTTTGAGTGACTTGGCACAATATCACATTACATTGGAGATATTTAAGAAAAAAATGCATGAGAGGTTTTTATAGGGTCAACTAACAGCTAAAATGATTTCTTTCTGTATGATTGTATTCGAAAACTGCTATATGGAATTTGATGCAGTATTCACAGAATTTGGCATTACCAAAGCTAACTTAAAATGTGGCACAAGTTTTATCCTGTCACGCCATTGAAAACCTGAGATAACTATCATAATCCTTCAAACTTCCTAATTATTATTATAAATGCGAAAGTGAGCTTGTTTGTTTATTTGTTTGTTACCTCTTCACGCTATATATAATGAACCAATCTTCATGAAATGCATGTACACACAATTATAAGCACTACGAGAAGGACATAGGGTACCTTTCATCCCAGGAATAAGCACTGTTCCCGTTGGAAATTTACGCAGGCGAAGCCGCGAGAAAAAGCTGGTTAACAATAAAAAAGCGGACGAACTTGCAGGAAAAAGCTAGTTTTCATATAAAACAGCAGGTGACACTTCTATTTGCTGTATAATTGCAAATTCAGTGAATTCTCAATAACTACACATGGATTTCCTTCTTGCTGTGGTAATTTTCCTCTCAATAAGGGATGAGGGACTAAATCAAAACTGTTAAGAACAAAGCTCTCTTAGCTCTGGCATGTTAATAATATCAATAGCTTGAAAAGTTAATATATATGTATACTAAAAGTATGTTTCACATTTTCCTATTTATAGCATACTAGCTTTTGCCCGCGGCTTCGCCCGCGTGAATTTCCCACGGGAACAGTGCTTTTTCCCGGGATAAAAAGTAGCCTATGTGCTATTCCAGGTCATTATCTACCTCTGTACCAAATTTCATGGAAATCTGTCCAGTAGATTTTGCGTGATTGAGTAACAAACATCCTCACAAACTCACAAATTCACAAACTCACAAACTCACATCCAAACATTCGCATTTATAATATTAGTATGGATTTTCATCTTATGAGGCTATGCTCCTGTGCTCATGTGTAAATCCAGGTTTCATTCTACCCAAATTTTCCTTAATGAATCAAAATTCTACATTATTCTAAAATTCTTGTGGGTGCGTAGCCCTTTGATGTAGCTAGAATGTTAAAATTCCAGAATATTCAAAATATTTCAAACTGCAACAAGGTTCTCTTAGTAACTGGATTTGTTAGATAAACCACACCAGGGCAGAATACAAAAATATGATTTAAAAAAGTATAAAGAATCTAGTAAGTACCTATACATAATTTTGTTCTCTGCAGTAAAATGGCACAGCATTTAACCAATCGAGTTGTCCACAATTACTCAAGAGACAATAGACTAGTCTAGAAACAGTGAGAATTAAGAACAAGGATGATTCATCACTTATATAAATCCAAAGTAATTATTCAAATGCATACATTATATTGACTAGGTGCAAAGTCATGGAAACTTTTCAGAGAAAAATTAATCATTTACAAGTTTTGAAGCACATTTATCATGCCCATATTTATTAACACCTGTAAGTACATTTCCATATCATAAGAAAGCTTTAAAAAAAGTTGAATGATTTTGATAATTCTAAAGGATCAAGCAATCTACTAGTATGAGCTGAACTTTTTTGAGGACTATAAAATAGGATGATTGCCACATCAATTAATGCCAATACTGGAAATAGACAGAAGGCAGAATGGAATGAATTGGTTGGATCACTTTAAGGCAAGGCAACACTTGGTGCTGATAGTGCTAAGTGCAGTAGCAGATCACAGACAAGAACTAAGTGGACACCCTGACTCCCTGACTGGACATTTTGAATGTTGTGGGCACCTATTCAAGCTGAAAGAAGTTAAAAACCTCAATGTAGGGTGTGTTAGAAGCAGAGCAGTCTATAATGCATATCATGTGCGAGTATGACTCATTGGCTATCAAACAACTGGTCGGGATATCAGAACAATTCATAGGTGTACAATCAATGCCAAGTGTTTTAGGCTGGTAGGTACCAAATAAATCACATTGTATGAATATTTATCAAGACCCAACATGACTTGGTCCGTCATGGTTGAAAACGTTATTGATGTTCTGTTTGATGAGAACTTACCCGCTGGACTCTCTCGTGAGTGCAGAGTGCGACGACGGTGTGATGTGTTGCTCGGCCATAGACGACGCTGGGGAACACACGCGGCAGCTTGTGTGGGGCCTGCGCAGGCCGCCCGCGCGCGCTACCTGCCCGGCACCATGCCAGGGCGAGCGCTACACCGCTGGCTCCGCATGCACACCTCACAAACACATCACCACTTCACGCACAGTCTCACTGTTGCACTTGATGCACTCTCCGTAAACTACACTGACACTCACTGCTGAGCTATCTGGAACAAAAGATGATACGCACTCAGCAATTTGAACAATGCTGCGTTACATAAACATTTTAACAATTAATAGGTACCAGTCCGCTGATGCAGGCGTATACCCAATCGATGCGTATATCAAGACTTCCTTATTCTTAATCACATTCGGGAATCTCTAATACATGGAAATAACACGTTTCTGGTAAATTATTGCAATGGATGACGACACATCAAGGACAGACAGAGCTCACTTTTTCATCGAAACAATTTTCAATCCATTCCACACAGACACAGCTGGCCAGCTGTCACTTCGTTCTGAATTGTATTGCCAGTATATTTAAAAATCTACCATAACAATGTTATTGATTTTATCTACCAACTATTTTTAAATACCTCTTTTTTTGAGCTACTGAGTTTCTTGAGCCAGGCAGGCAGATAATACAAAACAAAAAATTCAGTAATGACAGTGAGCACGAATATTTGCGAGAGGAACGTAATCATCACGTCAATTTATATGGAATGACCTTACATTTGTCAAATGATAGAGGCGCTGTTCATTTTCCATATACATTTTTGAATTGGCTTTACTATTACGTTCCCGCAAGTATTCGTGGTCACCACACTTGATTAGATCGATGTCATATAGTGAAAAAGTTTTATTGTTGTCTTATTTGGGCAAATGACAGGTAGCAACTGCCCAAACCAAACAAAAAATATTATACACGACTGCTCTACCTCGAAATACAGTAAAACAACTGATAGATACGCAGGAAAACTTAATTATTATTTCGCTTATATGTATAATAGGTATCTAAATTGGTTTATATATTCTACTATTTACAGTAAAATTTATTTTAGGGGCCGTCCATAAATTACGTCATCGATTTTTTCAGATTTTAGACCCCCCCCCCCCCCCAAAGAGTATATAATGAGTCGGGACTTCCATACAAAAAAATGGACTATGAAACGGGAGCGAAACAGGGCCGCCAATATGAAGGCCACAAATGCTTAACATTGTGCCAACATCAAGAAAAAAAAATAGGGATGTGGTACATCACACTTATTATCGACTTATCGGTATTAGTATTTATCGACCGTTTATCGTAGGTAGGTAGGTAGGTCGATATCAGCATTTGCCGACCGCAGGTAGTAGGTAGGTGATCTAATAGTGACCCACGCCCACAGTTTTATTTTGGGAGGAATTAATGAACACCAGTTTTATGTCTTTCAAAGTATATTTCTTTTACATGTTTTTATAGACGAAAAATGACAATTCCTTAACTCCAGGCTGTGCTCCAGGTTAGAAGTTCTGTAACACAAAAAAAAACATAACTATTAAATAGTTAAAAACCTTTTCCGTCATGAGTACTGGTTATTTTTCTTGTACTTTTTTCGGTCGAAGCCACGGGCAAAAGCTAGTATTACAATAAATGTAATTATGACAATGTACTTCAATATGGTGGTGGCGAGTGGTAGAGCGCCCGCCTGTGGATGCAAAATCCCAGGTTCGAATCCTGCCCGGGCTACATTAGTTTGTACACCAATCTGACTCATGTATGGTAGTTTTCATCGGCCACCACTTGCTTCCGGTGAAGGAAAACATCGTGAGGAAACCTGCACTCTGTGTTGATGATTATCAACTAGTGTGTGAAATGGAGAAGGCAATGGCAAACCACTCCATTAAAATTGCCAAGAAAGTCGTTGTGTGTGTTTCATTCCATATAATGACCACGACCCTCAGTCATGAGGAAATACGACTAATACCTAATACTTCAATATATAAAAATGCTTACTTGGACTATGTGATCTTTTTCTTTTAGTGTCACTCACAGTAAAATTTTCTATAGAAGTTAAAGGTTCTGAAATAGAATAAAATTACAGAGTAGGTAAGTGGCTGATTATGCGAAGTTAATATTGCAGAACATGTTATTAATACAATATACTTTAATATATGAAAATACTTACTTGGACTATGTGATTTTTTACTTATGGAGACAAGAAGTTGAAGTCTCTGCAACACAATCAATTTGTTTAGTAAATTTGGCAAGTTCTGCAAAGTTAACATTGTACATACGTAATTATTACAATATACTTTTTCCCAACCTTTTGTATTCCACTGCTGGGCAAAGGTACAATATACCCGTACTTTAATATGTAAAAAATGCTTACGTGGACTACGTGTCCTTTTTCTTTTAGAGTCACACTCAATTGAAAATTCTGAAGTTGAAGATTCTGCAACACATAAGAAAATGAATTTGCAGAGTGACATCCAATAAAATAAAATGAATTAATAAAACAAATATAATTTACTAACCCCTAACAGTGTGGCTGTAGTAATTATGATCATCCAAAACATTTTTCCTTTTCATATGTTAGATATGTAATGGAAAGCTGAGGAACAGGTCATCAATACATGGAACAGCATTTTTCTTAAACTGCATTTTCTTATTCTTGAAATCTTTTGTAAGAAAATGCTTGCCACATACATATTTTAATTGGTTCAATTTTTCAATTGGCACATTAATCAAATTTTTGTTTCCGGTAGCTGCTACCCATTGCCTACAGCTGAAAAGAAGACTAGATTGAAATTTGTATGTATGTTCTGTATTGTACATATTAATTAGTTATGATTTGAACATAAACTTAGGGGTACCTTAAAAGTAGTCACGATTATTAAGAGGATTTGCCAAGCCAAAAACATTTATCCTTCTAATACACCGTTTTGTATACATATATCAATATACCTAATAAGCTTTTCCTTCAATAGATTAAATTATAAACCATTCTTAAGAATTTTTTTATATTTTAATTTGAAACGAAAATTATCGATAAAATTTACAAACACTATACTTGTCAGCACTATTGTTTACATGCAACTAAGGTTATACCTTTTAATTTACCCGTTTATCTAATTTACAATGAAATTTATGACCAACGTAGTTATATCCACGATAATAATATAGATTTTGTACTTACCGATCTTCTTCTAATGGAAATTTTGCCATGAAAATTCTTTTTGACCGTCCATTCGATATGTTTTTATTTTACAAATTTCGCACTTTTTCCTGTTCAATCCGCTCATATTTGCTTTATATTTGTATTTCTACCCCTAGACGCTATAAAATTTTAAGAAAATTAGGCAGATTGCTTTAAAAAAGAGCACAGAATAATAATTAATATTCAGCGATCTTTTCAGAAAACCACATAAACAACAATAGAGAAACGTCAATGTTATAGCATGGCGGTCTAAGATGGCGGTGAAGTATAATCCGATAAAAATTGAATGCCGTCAATTGTTCACTGCTTTGTAGGTATGAATAATCTTTCGAACATAGACGTATTAAAAATTCGCTCCCGTTTTCATACGATCGTTTTTTTTCTTTGGAGTTGCGCCAGGCCCCCCCCCCTATAATCATCCTATCGTCATTTCTTAATGACCCCCCCCCCCTTCTCCCAAAATTGACGTCATTACTAGTTTGACAAAATAAAACATTGCAGATTTAAGAAAAATAGGGTATTATATGATTAAAACACTTGGTTATAGAATCACCTTTTATTACCAAAGACAAAGGAAGCCGACTTTGTTTAAACAGCGCCGATTTCTTTTATTCTCCGAGTCGCCGCCAATCTTCGTTTAATAAACACAGTGTCGCATACAAACTATTTTCATAGGTACGATGTTATTTATAGTTTAAAAAAATAATGTAGACATGCCTTGACCTTGTAATAAATAAATAAATAATGAGTTTAATAATTAATACCATTAAATACTTGCAAAATATCACAAGAACATTATCTATCCTTAGTATGAGACATGTATTTAAATATAAGTAATAGTATTAATATGTACTTTTATTAATTATGTAATGTTGTAGTTATTATTTAAGTATTGTGTTTATTATCAATACATAGTATAAAACAAAGTTGCTTTCGCTGTCTGTCCCTATGTATGCTTAGATCTTTAAAACTACGCAACGGATTTTGATGCGGTTTTTTTAAATAGATACACTGATTCTTAAAGAAGGTTTATATGTATAATACATGTAAGTACCACAGGCGAAGCCGGGGCGGGCAGCTAGTATTTTACTAGGTGTGCTGGAAGAAATTTCTTTTTAGAAATAATCTTTTTGTACGTGAAAAATAAACTATAAATAAATAAATAAGAATGACGTCAATTTCGAAACACCCCCCCCCCCATCTATCATTTACCGTCATCCGCAGACCAACCCCCCCCCCCTAATTTAGAATGACGTAATATATGGACGGCCCCTTAGTACACGTGCAAAGAAGTCATGAATGTAAATGTTTTCGGGAAAAACAATACCCCTTTTTCTTTTTTTGTCTTCGACATCCGAGAAGCTTCATTCTACTATGACCTACTAAATATTAGTATATGGCAACACTGGTTATCAAATAAAGACGACAAAGGTTTTGTTTGCATGTTTGTTGATTTCTTTATCCCCTAACGTAAAAAAAGAGGCATAATGTTTTTGTTCACACATTTGCGTTCAAGTATAATGTGACTAATGTAGATAGTATAAAATATGTATTGTAGGTAGTTTTATTTCTTCCAGAAATTTGAATGTATTACATATTGCTACACTTTGAAATTTGGATTTTGGAGTTTAGTCTTTGTCTCGGAACAGCAACATTTTCATTTTTAGGTGTATATTATAAATAAATCAAGTATTAAATTAAGAAGACATAGCAACTGTTGTACCGCTATTATATAAGCCTATTGTTTTTGCAATGCTCAATGGTTTTGATGAAAATAACTTTTTTGCAAAGAATAAGTTTTCTTCCAGCCTTACGCAACAGCGACACTCCAACGCTAGATCCTGGTCAGAAGTCGTTTTAGCGTCATTTACAATCTTGGCAATTATTAGTCAACATAGGGTACGTGTGTGCGAGTTCCCAATGCAAGCACATAACTGCATTGTGCTATAGTGATCACTTTTACTGTTTGCGGGTTTATAACGTGTTGGGAGCATTGCGTGCAGTGCACACACGAGCACCGTATCTTGGTCCCGTAGGCGGGGCAAAGGGCCAAGTCTGGTGAACGACCGCGCCCGACGATGTCGCAGTCAGCGGTGTCCGGTCGAGACACGGGCTGCTTTGGACTCGCAATCATTACGTGGAAATTGTATGCACCTTAGGTATAACGCTACACTAACTGTACTTTATGATAATTTACCTGAGCGATGCGCATTTAATGAAGTTAGGTATACCTGCAATGGCAGAGGGTACTTTTATTTGCGACGCATACCTTCATCTTGTTATCAACTTCACTCAATACAAAATGTAACAGACAAGGGTCCACACCCTAAACAACAGCAAAGAATGCGTTTCATAGAGGGCCTCCAGTAGCTGGGTAGATAATAGCAAACAAAGAATCGTGTCATAATTATAGGCTCCGATGATTTTGAATATATATAACTGTAGATTGATCAGAACTCGGACCGGATTAAACGGAGATTTGAAAGATTCTGGGTATGGACCAAGAACGCACAATCGCACAATAATCGGAATTTACAAGTGACAAATTCTCGATTATCACTGGAAAAAAAAGTAGAATATAAATGAGACTGACTGGCTCTTAGTCGAGGCAACCAGGAAATAACCAAAAGGATCAATGCAAGTCTAATAAACAGTGACCTCGGCTAATGTAATGAGTGACGCAACGAAACAACCGTTAGTACGTGAATTGGCAGCGAATACTACAATTTTAATTCAGGGCATGGGCACTACTTTGTTCGTATTACATCGACATAATACGCTACGCCTGTGCTGTGTGACAACATGTCTCTGCAAGAGGTGCTCAGGTATAGAATACATAATAGTAAATAATGTACTATTCATTGTAAAGTTAAAACGAGTAGGTAGTACTGGGTAGTACGTACATAGTTTTAAATACAAACCTCTACTTTATTGACTCTATTACAGTACAGACATTTGACCAATGATAACCTGTTTAAAGTAACCTGCCCGCCAAGACACAACCGAGCTTGCGAATTGAACATTAAACCAAATCACCAGGTGCATCCATCAGGTAAAGTAATATGAGAGGCTTGGTTGGTTAGATTTGGCACTTATTGTGCCACTCGGATCAACGCTAAATAGGAACGAACAGGTAGATTTGAACCTTTTGAAAGCAACCGAAGACTTCCACGCAGCCATTCTAAACTAAACCGTAAAGTAAACTTGAGAACATTTTAGTCACGTGTATCTGTGTTATTAAACTGCGCACGAGTGGACCGAACGTTTGGGTTTGGAGAAAAAAAAGGCACAAATCCTTGACGCGAGCGCGACGATGCTGATTTGTTATTCCAACTCGACCTTCCTTGACTCCAGAGTTCAAAAGCTTACCAAGCCGAACACATTGTTTTATTTTTTGCGAATGTATAATTCTCCTCGAATCAAGAATTTGTTGTTAGTAACAACTTGTTACCTACTAATAAAGAACCAGTTGTGGTAAGGACCCATAAAAACAATGTTAAACGACTCCTTATCAGCCATAAAAACTGTGGTATTATTTGAAATGGAATAGATAGAAGAAATAATCTACTGTTTCCTGCCATTTTTCTGAGAAGTGTTAATGCTAATGGTAATTTGTAACTTATAACCACGACCACAGACAATAAGATTAACGACTTTGTAAACAAGCTCGTGGAGACAATATCTAGGCGAAACAAGATCAATACTTTTTTATACATACAGATTTTTCATTTATTATTCGAAGAACATGGCGTCTCATTTCAACATGTAGTTTTTGTCCAAACAACAGAAGAGGAATAAGAAGAGGCGTTTAATTTTGAACCTTAATGTAGGAATTTTAAGGTTTATTTACTTCAAAAAGGTTTGGTTGTGGTGTGGCGAGGGATTGCGGCCCAAGGCCACAGGTCGACAACCCGGTTGTGCTGCAGCGTCCACGTGCGAAACCAGCTCACCTCGCCACCAACCTGAGAGCTCTGATAGCTGTTGCGCCTCTTGGCAACAACGTTATTTTGGTTGGGTTACCTTCTCGTGAAAAATATACTCGTACTACATACATTTATATAGTCTATTCCATGTACATAAAACAGTAAATTGATACCATGGAGCATATTCATAAGGATGTCTGCATTAAACGGCCCACCGTAGTTTGCATTAGAAAAAAATAAGGGCGGAAGCCGATTGTCATAGGTACAACGCTGAGAATCAGCTGTTACTAAAATACAAAACATAATGCATGTATTTCGAAGTAAGTCTACCTAATGTTTATTTTATTCTGCTAGTGGCATGAGAAATCAATTATTTTAACTAAAATTACCTACTTACCTTCTACAGTCTCGGCCAAAACCCATTTATTTGCGGCATATAAACAAGTGATGTCATGAGTTCTTCCGTACCGTGCCGGCCAAGTAAGCATGCATGACGCCGATGCGTTCATATAAATATTGGCTGCGGTTGGTCTAGCCGTAGCCGCCATGATGTTCGATCTTGTGCCAGAAAACTAAACGTCGGGTCGGATCGGTTGTCAGTCAGCGGGAATAGGAGTGCATCGAAATCAATCTGTGTTTAGTCGGGGTTCGCCGTACACACTGCACCCCACGGGGAGTCAACGACCGGCCCAGTGTGCACCCGCGCCCCCGCCGCCGAAACACACGCGACTTCTCTGGAGCCCTACAGGTTCAATGAACTCTCCGTCGTCCCTTTTATGAAAGCCCCCCTGCAAATAATACACTAGCAAGCTAGACAGATCCGCACTCTATTAAAGTTAGGAACATTATTATTGATTGAAGGTCTGAAGTCTGAAGCTGAACCCAATATACGACAAATTTCGATTAATCAGACTGTGTAGATATTTTCATAGCGGCAACCTGCTGAATGGATAGTGGTTTGGTCTTTGTTATCAGAAGAAGAACAGTAGGTAACACCTTTAGTTGGATTATTCAGACGGAGTATGTTTGAATCCGCCAGCATGTTAGTGGACCGGTTGCAGATAAAATAAGCTGCACTATTTCTGTACGGACGCGTCAGGGACACACTAGACGAGAAATAAAGCAGCGTCGGCATCGTCGCCAAGCGCTCTCCAAACAAGTTTTTTCTGATCTCAACGATCCGCGTCCAACACTGCATTTACCAACGTCATAAAGCTGGAATTATCTTGGCGAGTGCCAATGAAAACAGAAGAAAACAAAATTTTTGTATGAAAGAAAGTTGATATTAAGATTATGTTACAGAAAAAGGTACCGCGACGCAAGTCTCGGGAAATGAAACTGCAACGCAGAACGTTGAGCATGCAACAGCGCAAACAGCAGTGCAGGATAAATCGATTCAGCTACTTTAGCGAAACAAAAATTTAGAGGTGTGGTGTGTTATGTTTACTTTGCCCATTTGTGATCAACAAGAAATCTGGATAAGTTTAAATTGGATTTTTATGAGCTTAGACTGCAGATTTGCAGTTAAAGCTCATAAAAATCAAATTATTAAGACCATGAGACTTATATTATCACTACAACGTTGGCATGACCCAATTTCCAAAAAATATAACGTAGTGTGCAAAAAATAGTCTCTACATATCTAGACAACAAAGAACGAAGCAAAATAAAAGCGGAGCGAACGGGGGTGCAGGAAGAAAAGAGAGGGTGTTTATACGTACAGAGATAAGCAATTATATTTTAATGTATAAACCAGAGCGCCACACAAAAATATTTAGACCGCTGAAACAAGATGGATAAAAGCGGCTTGTGCTATTGATATTTGGAAATGTGATTTGTTTTAAATTAACAAATAAGAAATCCTTGATTAGATATACAGTACCGCTGGTCACGATGATGTCGATGTTTTACGTAAAATATTTAGAACTGCAAAACTGTTTCAAGATTTTATTTAACCTCTTCTTTGTCGAGATGATTTTATTATATAGCACGGAAATGGCGTCGCAGTCGCTTCGGACGCCATTTTATACGACAGAAAATTAGATCAGTCAGACAGACCGCCATAGGAAACGGAACACGGATTTATTATATGTATACCAGGAAACTTTTCAAAAATTATTACTGCATTGTATATGACTGTTGTATAATGATAACTTCGAAGCTATAAGAATCGCTTTCGAGTCTGATCGAGCGGTGAAAGCTATGGTGTCGCAACGACCACCTCCGGAGCCAAAAGGTTTCGACGCGGGTACCCGAGCCTCTTGCATAATGTTCGCTTACCACGACTACAAAACTTGCAGTAATTCGTTGACAGTAGACGAGACTGAATTTACAAACCCTGGATTTGTTTTGTGCCATTTCTGAGGGTCCAGTGAAAACCAGTAGTGTTATCTTCTTTCTTTTGCCCTTTTCTTAGTTTATCTTTGGTGGAGTTTCCTACGCATCACCAGGGTTTTACTCTGGGTTATCAGTCAGGTTTTTCACATCCATGTTTACCTCGGCTCACCATGTTACTAGTTGATTGCCTTTCAAGCTTAACTAGAGTGTTATTTTAAAACAATTAAATGCAGGTTGACACACAGATTGTTTTGGTTATCACGTTGATGACATATATACTTTGGAGCATGTCAGTCGCTAAAATGAGTTCAAGTCTACGGCCATTTACGCAATATGCGCAACTAGGTCACTATTGTACATCGGCTTAGCAGCAGCAAAAGGAGTAAATAGGGTCACAGAGTAATAATTCGATTGATCGAACTACATATTTTGAGTCACATCTTTAGTGTAGGTATGTAGGTTACGAAAAGCAATTTTAAAATAAATTTAAAGTTTTTGGGTTTGTTCATAGTTCATCAAATAACAAGAGGTTTTGCCAAATAATTATTACCTAATGTGGCTCACAGGGCTCGGGTATTCATAAAAGATAACTTTTCGTTACAAGCTGTCATTTACCTGTGTCACCAAAACAGCCATGTTTTTGACCTGGTTGAAATTACGATTGCGACGCAACCTGGAAGTTTGGCTCTGTCATATTCAAATAATAATATAATTTTAAAAAACTAGTTCCATTCCAAATGAAAGCATTATGTGACTCGTGGAGTGTTGACCTGTACCTGAGACCTGTACTAATGATATTTTTTTGTTATTCTAAGATATTCCTACATCCATCCATACTAATATTATAAATGCGAAAGTTTGGATGTGAGTTTGTGAGTTTGTGAGGATGTTTGTTACTCAATCACGCAAAATCTACTGGACGGATTTCGATGAAATTTGGTTCAGAGGTAGATAATGACCTGGAATAGCACATAGGCTACTTTTTATCCCGGGAAAAAGCACTGTTCCCGTGGGAAATTCACGCGGGCGAAGCCGCGGGCAAAAGCTAGTGATACATAAATTGAAGAAGGGCTCATACATACATACATTGAATCACGTGTTTATCCCTTACGGGGTAGAAGGGCTCAGTAAAACCAAAACTCTATGCCCAGCAGCAGGTTGATGTGGCTTTTCTATGATTTAAATTTTTGGGATAAAACTCCTAAAATAGGTTAGCTTCAATTGAACTAACTATAGTAAGATTTATTGAGCTAGTATGATTCACAGTAAGTAGAAAAATTTCGTTTTTGCTATACAAGAATATTTACCCTCGGATCAGAACAAACCGGATACGAAACTGGCGTATCGTACAACTTCCTCTTATAGCAGCGTCAACCGCACAGTCAGGAAAGTAGGGCGTATTTTTATTTTTCAAACTAGTGAGAACATCTGTTTATAGTTTACTAGCTTTCGCACACGGCTTCGCTCGCGTGAATTTTCCACGGGAACAGTGCTTTTCCCGGGATGAAAGTTACCCTATGTCCTTCTCCGTACTTCCAGCTATGTATATGCGAAATTTCAGGAAGATTGGTTCAGTAGATAAAGCGTGAAGAGGTACTGATACTGACTGATGAGTTCCTGGCCGGTTTCGGCCTCGGCGACTGTTTCCCTTAATTGCTGGGGTTGCTCCTTAAATGAGCTCTGTAATGGCTAGTATAGCCCAGCTTGTTGACAAATGTGCGAGAGCATAGTACACACGTAAGGACACCGTTAACAAAGTTGTAGTTATAGACTGTAGGTGGTTTAGCCTTAAGCTCGTCGCGTTTCCGGTCTTCTTCAGCCACTCTGTTGGCTTCGTACTCGACTACACTATCATTAACCAACCGGCGCCACTCGTCACGTCGATCCGCCAGCATCTCCCAGCGGCTGATGTTAATTCCGCAATTTTTCATATGTCGCTTTTGGACATCTTTAAATCTGAGGAGTTGCCCTCCTTGCAAGCGCTTTCCTTGTGCTAGTTCTGAATACAAAACGCGCTTTGCAAGTCTCTCATCTGGCATCCTTCTGACATGCCCCAACCACCGCAGTTGCCGCCTGGTAAGATATGCCTGTACGCCTCCAATGTTACAACGCCTTAATACTTCAGTGTTTCGTACCTTATCTTGCCATTTTATGTTGAGTATATCTCTTAAGCAGCGCAGGTGATATTTATCTAAAGTACGAATGTGTTTCCGGTAGGGACACCATGTCTCGGAGCCGTACAACAAAGCAGATAACACCACTGCCCTATATACGGCAACTTTCGTAGACAGTTTAAGACTGTGCGAACGGAACACCCGGTCTCGCAATTTACCATAGGATGCTGAGGCAGCTGCAATCCTACTGTTTATCTCCGCATCAAGTTGATTCTGTGATGTTATTGTGCTGCCAAGGTATTTAAATTTGCTGGTCATTTGCAAAGCGTTTCCATCCAACTGTATGCACGTCGGTTCAGTAGATTTACTCATAGCCATAACTTCAGTCTTTTTTACGCTAATCTTCAGACCATACCTACGACAGTTTTCATGTAGGCTGCTCATTAATTCTTGAAGGCCACTTACTGTATCCGCAGCAAAACAGAGATCGTCAGCAAACATGACAGCGCTTATACTATCACCTCCAACCAAGTTCCGTGCACGAAGTCGCGAAAGATTGAACAGTTTACCATCAGTCCGGAACTTTATATCTACTCCCACATTGATGTTTTTGGTGACCTCTTCCACTACCACCGCAAAGTATAGCGCAAACAGAGTAGGCGCCAGAACACATCCTTGCTTGACTCCACAGTTCACCGAGAAACGGTCAGACTCCTCGCCATCAACAGATACGCAGCAGCTCATCCCATCATGCAACAATCAATCAATGAAGAGGTAACAAACAAACCAACAAACAAACTCACTTTCGCATTTATAATATTAGTTAGGATTAGGATTTCGACAAGCAGATTCAGATATATGGACCATCTATTCCTTTATCACTGTCCTATATTTTGATATTGTTTGGCACTGGCAGCAAAACATCCATGGACAGATAAGATAAATCTGTCGTGTCAAATAGGATGAGGTTAGGCGAACATGTAGCTAATACTAGAGAATGCGGACGTATTCTCCATGTTCGTCGGGAGTTGGTTGAGACAGGTGGTTGGACTATTTTAGTAAGAGTGTCGCGTTACGTAATAGGCAATACCACACGTGCTGACTGACAGTGCTATACACTGACATGGAACTACGAATAACTATGAATATGCCCATGTTTATTTGTGCTCTGATGTCAAACATATATTTAATGACGCATGTAAACGGGACTGCCTTCATATTCATGTTGTCTTTGACGCAATCTACCCAATCCCTTCTTGCGTCTTCCCTATATTCCTTAAAAACTCTTTACTTCCATACAAAGCTCTTTTTGTGATGTGGAGTTCTTCCTTGAAAGTTGACAAATCTACAAGGAGTTCCCTGAGGAAAAATGAGGAATTTCTGTTTTACAGATCAACTCAACTCACGCTAGTATTCGAAGTTTCATCGATTAATGTCGTATAAATAGTCTTTTGATATCTAACCTACTGGCCTGAACTGTTCTACATAATTACATAAGTACCTACTTCTTTCTTATTAATAGTTCTAGCGAGTACCATGTCACGCAAGACTTCATATGCATCTAAAACGGCTTCAATTACAGAATATTTTATAGGTACCTATTTGATTCAAATTTATCTTATTGAAAAGTATTTATTAAAAACAATACCAGTTAAAATAACTCGGATCTTAGTTTAGCAACGTTACCAACCTTTGTGCGTCAACGATCATGATAAAGCGTTATTGCTTTTGTTTTGCAACAAAGGAGAAATAATATTGCAATCTGAGTGTGACAAGTACCTATTTATTTATACTTACTTGGAAAATACGTAACAGTAGTTACATAAATTATATATTGATAGATAACATCAATTTTGTCAAAAATGTCAGCATTTCATTTATTGTTATTGTTTTACACATAGAGTTAATTATATTGTTTTACAATCATCCGATCCTCAACTCAAAAATGGTAGCATTTCGTTTATTTTTTTTTTACACTTTACAGTCATCTGATTACTAGCATCATAATACTTAGTTTATAAAATCCATATTGAAGTATGTTTTGGAATCGTGTAACGGCTAACAATACAGTTTCAGTGTAGGTAATGAGAGGTGTCGGGCTGGCAGCCGGGCCGCGACGGATCGATACAGACGCGACCCTGCCACCTTGTACCCCTGCCAATTCAACACAGACCCGCACAACGATGGTTACTACTCATACATATACAAAATATCATTTCACAATAATGGATGAAGATGAGGCGTCAATCATCTCCACTGCAGCAATCTCTAGACGACAATTTACAATATTCTTATCCTCAACCCACCAATGCGCATTGGGTCCGCGTTTCTGAGTCATGGTCATGGCCTATTATATATCCACCCATAAGGCAGGTCAGCGCCCAGTAGTAGGTCATTAAAATGGCTGATGATGATAAGGAGTCTTATTCTCACTAAAATAAGTACTTGATAAAAATGTAATAAGCGTCGCGCGTACCCGCACTCGCCATGAAAATGGCGTCCTGATGAGCCCGAAACTATAGTCGGCAATCCCGACATAATAGCACGTGAGTATCCCGCTTTTTAATACTTATAATAAGATGTAATAGCGAGTTTGTTAGTTTGTCTACCTACTTAGCAGATTGTCATAAAATTTTCCATATACGATGACAGGTACTTACTTAGGATACGATACTTAGAACTTGAAGGCCGAAACCAAATCTCACGTGGACGAAGCCAATGGCAAAAGATACAGGAGTATTATGTTTTACTAGCTTTCGCCCGCGGCTTCACCCGCGTGAATTACCCACGGGAACCGTGCCTTTTCCCGGGATGAAAGGTACCCTATGTCCTTCTCCGTACTTCTAACTATGTGTATGCGACATTTCAGAAAGCCGCCGCCGCCGTTTCGACTAATTTTAGGCTTGCTCATTTTGATGTGTACTAACATTCTTCATCTATATATCCTGATGTAAAACATCTGACATCTAAGTCTCCCTGAGCTTATTACATATTATGTTAATACATAATAATTTGTGGATTGTGATCTGATAATCTTTTTGGGACCTGAAATATGTTCCTAATCCTCTTTTTGTGACTCACGATTCAGTCCAGTCCATTCGGCCCATTCAGTCCAGCCCAATCAGTCCATTCGGTTGCGATCTAGGTAATCATCTTTTTGTGGCTCACGATACAGTCCAGTCCATTCGGCCCATTCAGTCCATTCCATTCAGTTGGCTGAGTGGTAGGGCGCCCGCCTGCCCCTGCCTGCCCTCAGATGTTTCACAAGAACCTGGTACTTGCAGCCAAGTCCCAGGTTCATGTAAAACATCTGACATTTGAGCGACCGTTTTGGTCTAATCAAAGTGTAAGTTTGTCATTACGAAATCACTCCCACAGATTGTCCGAAGCAAGAGGACAGATGTTTTACATCAAAAACAAGCAAGCCTTACATACCTAAAACAATTGTATGAAAATGATGACGTAATTTATTCATTATTCAAATGACGGATGAAATCATGGATAATTTATTTGTGGCCAATTTATCCGTGGATGATTGTGGATGATTTATTCATGAATAAATTATCTGCGGATGAATTGACCACAGATAAAATTTTATTCGGATGATTATTTGAATAAAATTTTGCCCATCTCTGCTTACCCCTAATAGGTTGCCTTGAAGCAAATTTGTGAATAGACATACCTATGGCAAAACTAGCAACAGAGACACATTGTTTAAAGAAAGAAAGATCATGAAAATCATCAATTAATGATAAAAAACTAACAGGGCTAGATAAAAAGCTTTTACTTTAGTTATAAAAAAATAACTATGTAATAGGAACGGATTTTTAGGGGGGAGGTCATACGGATCATCATGACCTACCCCTGGGTCCTTCCTAGTATATACAATTTTTTCTGTACTCAAAATAATCCAGGCACTGTTCCCAGAGTTATTTTGAGTATATAGACCACACACCCAACCATATGCTCCCCCCTGACTTGAAAGCTGGATCCGTCCTTGATTGAGGTAGCCCTATAGAAAGTTTCCTTGTGCTATAGGATTTGTAACCTTTTGATTTAGCACTCAATATACCAAAGTAAAGTTAGTAATCAAATCAAGGACGAAAGAAGGAAGGCAAATTAAAAAGAAAATAGGCATTTTACATCTTGAAATGACTAGTATTAAATCAAACCCGTGATCGCCAGAGTAGCTTTTTAACTAGATAGAGATCATCAAAATAGTTTCAACTCCCAAGTACAAAGGAAATCAATGATTTAAACAAATTAATAATTTACATACCTGCTCAAATTGTACAATTTTAAGGTGAGATCTGTTAAATGCTTCATTACTTTAATTGCTTTGTCTTTTAACTTAACTTTTGTTTAATCCTTCAACACCTCTAAGGTCGAATGTGGCATTGTAGCCATTGTTTTACAATTTTTATTGTAAAACACTATGCTGAAAGGATTTTTGTCGAGAGCATTTCAATGAATACCCTCTAAATAGATAAAATTTTATTGTTTAATTACCTACTTTAGTAATGACTTCATCCTAAAGGTGCCTTACTAATGTATCATTTAAACAATTCAAAAAGCAACCAAATGCAATATTACCTTGAATATCAAGATAAGTTTAGCCTTGCATATTGAAATGAGACACGCACACTATGGTCGTCAGAATTTTTTATACTTGTAGGTAAGATAGAAATAATTCATTACATATTTTAAAAAAGGGTAGGTAATCAAATATAATTTTAAACTGAGTATTAAAAAACGTTACATAAGGATTATGGTATATTGTATAACTAGAAAATGATAAAAAGATTTATGTTACATCACAACCACCTATAAACTGTGACAAAGGGACAGTATTTCAACCAATTGTTGGTAGCCTAATACATAGTAAAATTAAATTATACAAGCTTACCTTTACGACGAGGTTCCCAAAGATTGTAGGCAGTAAGCAAAATACACGCGTTGGCCTAATTTAAACACATCGCATGTATTTCAAATAAGACGTAATAAATAGCTAAAAACGTAGTCCATTTATCGCAAGTGATGTTTCACCAAGTCCAAATCGATTAAATTTCCACTGAACATGAATTTTATAAAATCCTAAATATCACATGCAATCCACAAATTGTCACTGTTTCATGATGAAATGACACTATTCAATTTAGATCCATACTGATTTTCCACAAAATTTCAAGCACTTTGCTGAGAACAAAAACAGCTGGTTACTCAATCAAACCTCTTTTGTGTTTTTTTTCTCGTCGTAAAATGCAAGCCTTGAAGTGTGTCGAATCGTCAAAAATCGAATCGTAAAAATACTTGAGTTGAGGGCGCTAGTGTTGGTTTGGATTTATGGTATCGTACACAGAAATATATTTTTTTAATTTGAGTATTTAAGTCTGTGTGGTAAACTAGAATTTGTAGAATGCAACTGGTAAATTTTTATCAGAGACATAAATAGGTACTCTTTTTTAGTACTTTTACTTTTACTCCTAATAAAAATATATTTCTGTGGTAAAGACATGGAAGTAATAAGTACTACGTAACTTATTACTTCTATGGGTAAAGATAATAAAAAAGATTATAGGTATGAATAAACGTGTCGAAATATAATATACTGTAAATTCAAATGTGATTTTTCAGATATAGTAGGTAACACGTTTTAAAACTTTACAGGGTGTCAAATCCATTGGTCGTGTAGGTAACACAAAATGATGTTAAATTCCACTGTGTTCACCTGGGTGATATCACCTGGGTGAAAAGAGTTGACTTTTTAGTATCTTCATTTCACCTTAGACTCATTTCACCTAAGGTGAATTGATTCTACAAAATTGGTGTCATTTGTTCACGTCCGCATTTTTTCACCCAGGTGATAATGGGCCACTTTTTTAGTAAATTTAGTATACTTTTATCACCTACATACCTACAATATCTCAAAAACAACTCTCAAATCAAAGTCAAGTTAATATTCTAATCAGTTTTAAGTAAATTAAACATTATAAGTAGTACAAAAGTGATCATCAGGGCACAGATATAAGAACATTACTTACATTTATATGTCTGTGCATCAGGGTTAGTGTGTAAAACTCAGTGTGTAAAATAATAATCATTACATTATTTATAAAATAATTATCAACGTAATTTTCCGAGAAAAATGGCTATTGAAACAGTAACATCGAAAACAATATTTAAAAGCTTCTGTGTTCCGAACAAGAAAATACTATATTGCACTAAAGAAAATTATTAAATTATTTTATTTTCTTAACTGTAACAATCATTTTTGAATTTCTTATATGATTTAGTTTACATTAAATTAATAAATATAGTAACAGGCTTTTAATAGGCTTTTAACTATAGGGAGTTATTTCTAAGTTGTACGTGGGTGTCAAAGTCTACTAAAAGTTTAAAAAAAGTGGCCCATTATCACCTGGGTGAATTAAGTCCAAGGTGAACAAATAACACTAACTACTTTGTTGAATCAATTTACCTGATAAAATTTTCTAGGTGAAATGAGTCCGATACTAAAAAGTCTACCCATTTCACCTAGGTGAACAGAGTGGAATATACCAAAATGATTCATGACACAAATAAATTATTTTATTTATTCCGAAACTCAGGGCTTAACAAACAAAAACAAGATAACAACAAGTATAGCAACATTAAGCCACTTAATAGTTTTCAGAACTAGAAACATAGTGTATATATACACTATGTTTCTAGTCATTCTATATAAATATACTAGCTTTTGCCCGCGGCTTCGCCCGCGTGAATTTCCCACGGGAACAGTGCTTTTTCCCGGGATAAAAAGTAGCCTATGTGCTATTCCAGGTCATTATCTACCTCTGTACCAAATTTCATCGAAATCCGTCCAGTAGATTTTGCGTGATTGAGTAACAAACATCCTCACAAACTCACAAACTCACAAATTCACAAACTCACAAACTCACATCCAAACTTTCGCATTTATAATATTAGTATGGATAGAATAGTCGTAGAACTACTTATCACGAGGCAAAATCAAAATAATTAAAAAAAAACAGTATAAATTAATAATTATATAAATTTAAGCCTGGCAGAAATTATTCTAAATGCTGAAATAAATTTTAAATCTGTTCACTTACAGTTTATTAAAATATTGTTTTATGTTCAATCGTAACTCGTTTTAACCTCTGAATATCTCTTTTACTTACATAAAATCATTAAAATCTTTATACAAATCATATGGTTTTTCACTACTCTGTTCTAAAATATTGCTATTATAATTTTCTTCTTGAGTTAAACATAAATTTTTCAAGATTTCCGAAGGAGAGTGTATATTTTTATCTAACATTGGTAGGGAATCTATCAATTCTTCTATATTCGAATTCAGAATATCGTCAGTTCCTGAATTATTAATTTCTCCAACTGCTGGCTTCATTGGGTAAGACGTGTTTGAAATATTTTCTTCATTAATATTAATATTGTCTATAAATGGTTCAGAAATCAATTTGAAGTTATCGGATTCCATGTCCTCTAAAGATAATTTAGCTCCAGAACGGACCAATGCTGCATTTGCTTCAGAAACTTCTGGATACTGTAAGGTATTGTTGTAACTATCAGGAATAATTGTTTTTGGATCTATATTTTTCTTTTTAAGTTTTTCAACCAAGTCTCCACTTTGACGAATTACTATCCCAGGAGGTTTAGCAGAACATTTGTGCGTTCGCTGGGATACCTGTATCAAACATCAAAGCTAAATTAAATTCACTACCTACTAATAGTACCTACTAATACTTAAATGTTTTATCGGAGGATGAATTTCAGGTATTATTTTGCAAAAGCGTCCTTATTTTCTACTTGCTTAGTGACGCAAATCTATTTTTTTTTTAAATTAAATCATTAATAAATTCATTCGGCGCACCTAGAGTTTGCAAGGCTACGATATCAATATTGTCATTCGGAAAATTCGAAATCTTAAAAATCTAAGGATCCTAAAATTGACTTCATACATAAGTAGGTAAAATATAGCCTACCCACCCAAACACTTCAATCAAATGTAGAAATGTTTTCGTCTTGTTAAGTATACAAGAAGTTGAGACTCACGACAACTAAATACCTACGAGTACATCTATACAGGCAAATCACACAGATAGAGTTGACCGTAAAGTAAGTTCGAGACTTGTTTTATGGGATACTAACTCAACGGTACTATATTTTATAACGAATACAATATATATCTGAAGAAGATCATTTCTTTCTTGAGTCAACCGGGCCGGGGATCGAACCTGAGATAAATATCATGATATCAAATCCATAAATCTTTAAGTAGGTGTACCATTAAACTTACTTTATAGCGAAAACTTTTTTCGCATGCCGTACATTTATATGGCATTACACCAGTATGTATTCGACGATGTACTAGATAAGACACTCGTTGTCTAAAGCTCTTTCCTGAAAGTTAAGATTTTGTATCAGTACAAGTTTTAAAATATAGAAAAATAGATACTTTTAAATTTGTATTTTCTACTAGGAAGTCCTAATTGTGTTACAGAAAAGTGACTAGAATTTACTGAACCTCGTTTCGCTATAATTATTTAGCAGTAAATTGATCATATTAATATATGTAATAGTATACACGTACCACAAGTTTCACAAGAAAATGGTTTTTCCCCGGTGTGAATCCTTTGATGATTATGAAGTGTTGAAAGCTCTTTAAATGCTCGACCACAATAATTACACGTGTGAGGTTTTTCATCATTGTGATATAGAAGATGTTTGTGATAGGATTGTTGAAATGTGAAAGTTTTATTGCATTGAGAACAAGCATATGGCGTTTCTCCTGAAAAGTAATTTCACAATTAGTATTTATATACCTACCTGATTATATCATAATAACTCAAAATCCAATATCATGAATAAGTTAGTAGCTGAAATAGCATGATAAGTTCATGTTAATTGTAAGTAGTAAGAGTTAAAATAGCATCTGAAGCAAAAACGCAAAAAGAAAAAATAGAAAATATAATTATACTATTATTTTTTGTTAGTGTATGAATTACCTCATTAAATACACGAATTCTTAACCTGTATGTAGCCGCTTGTGTTTCTTTAAAAAGTATTTCGTAGTAAAACATTTTCGGCAAACATCACATTGCCATTGTTTGTTGTCATTTCTCTCTAAAGTTAGTTTATCATTAGAAATCTGATCAAGATTGCTGCAGGTAGACTCTTCTTTATCCATTTTTGATATGTTAGAATTATTTCCGGAAATAAATCCGTAGTGAGCTACTCTCAAATGTACCATCAAAGATCCTCTCATTTTAAAATGCTTTGGACATATGTGACATTCATATCGGGTAAAATTTTGGTTGGTATTGTCATCTAAGTTATGTATTAAACATTTATGCATTTTAAGTATATTTGTATCTACGAATTGCAAATTACAAATATCACATGTAGTGTTAGACATTGAAAACGTATTTTCCGCTTTCACTCTTGGCATATACACTGAATTTTTCATTGTTACACATTCTTCAACAGAAGTTTGAGATATGTCTATTACAGGAACCGTATTTAAAGAAATAACAGGTAATTTTGGAAATATCTTAACATATTTAATTGGGTCGCTTACTGTTGACTTTGTTGCCTTATTTTTAGCTGCGCCTGATCTAGATTTTTTTTGTTGCACTGAGGCTTGCTTATCTTCTTTTGGTGATTGCGCATTGTCTACAAAGTCTTGTTTATCCTGGCAATTCTTTGAAGTTGATAGTTTCACATGGCTAAATAAATGAATAGTTAGTTTATCTAGGCCATCAACTTCCTCTTGACATACTGGGCACAACATTTTGTTCGTCGACACATAAATTAATCTATCTCTTAACGATTGCACAGAATCAAACACTCCAGCATGAGAACATATTGGACAAGTTAATGACGCTGCAGTTGCACTCATTATAATGAAATATTCACAAAAACATATGTATTTTATCTAGAGAGCCGTCTACAGCATACTGACTTCACGGCGTGGAACTAAATCTAACGAGGTATTTTTAGAAGACTGCGCAATAATACCTTTGGCATGATTTCAAATTATTTTATAGCGTTCATTCATTGAAACTAACTTGTTATCAAGTCTTCTGGTTATTAACAAAACTTTATCCTTAGATAATAAATACAGAATTTTAATTTAGGTATGTATTAGCTTAGGGTATTTACCCAAAAGGGAAATCTTCTTTCGGGGCAAAGGGCAGTTACAAAGTTCCTCACACAAAAGGGGAATAGGGATTCATTTCAATATTAAACGAGTAGGTAATAGGTATATTACTTGCAAAATTTAAGATTGCCCCTTTTGATGAAAATCTAATAGTTTTGAGTTTTATCGTAGCCATGGATACGTAATGTTTTATTTTATTATTTTAAACATTTTATTATTAGAAAAATTAATGACGACAACTCACAGATTGAGCCAATACTGAGATGCATATAAGCATAGCGCTATTAAAAGACTGTACGCACATCACTCAAAAACTACTGAATGTTTGAAGTGGTTTTCACAGTTGTATTGCAAAAAGTCTAACTTTAAAACCTGACGCAGGTTTTTCATCCTGATATACCGCCCCGTTTAGAATGTCAGATATTAAATTCACAATTGCTAATTTCACAATGTAATTTATTTGTTATAATTTCTTTAAAATTTTGTACGTACCAACTTATCCATTGTGTAAATGTCCTCTCAATTTAACGCTGGTTGACTGGAAGAGATCCCATCCCGCCATTGCGCATTTACCTTTCCAGTTTCATTGTTATGTTTTTTTTACAATAGATTTACAAACTGTTAAACCTTCATGTTTCTGTAACACAGAAAATGATAACGACAATATTCTTGTATCTAAAGTTACTACTCATGAAATATTTTAGAAGTCCACAATTTTTTATAAATTATATTTAACTAGCTTTCGCCCGCGGCTTCGCCCGCGTGAATTTTCCACGGGAACAGTGCTTTTTCCCGGGATGAATGGTGCACTATGTCCTTCTCCGTACTTTCAACTATGTGTATGCGAAATTTCAGAAAGATTGGATAAGTAGATAAAGCCTGAAGAGGTAACAAACAAACAAACCAACAAACAAACTCACTTTCGCATTTTTTAAAGCATGATTTAAATCTGTGGTTTCATAGAATACTATATTTAGTACGATTTTCAGCAGTCGGGTTTTATTGAATTTGGTGCAGATTTGGTGAAAGTATTTGCAGAGCCACTAATATTTATTACAGAGCTACTCATATATAATCACTAGGTACGTTTTGCATTTTTCACGGTTAAATCATAGGCTAAATATCTAATGTTCACGAGATGTCTGTGCTAATGTTCATTTACGATTTTTCGGTTGTCTATGTTGCGAAAAGTACATCACTACGGCTGTCAGTGTGCTGTCTGATCTGAAACGTCATTTCTTATTTCAATTCGGTGATCAGCGCTTAGTTTGTTTTTTGTTTATCTCAGAAACGACGATTATTTTTCAGTTATTGATCTAACATTTAAAACTTATTATGAATTATTTGTACATTCCTATAAACTTTATAATTGTGTTTTACATTTCCGAAAAAAATATTAATGATAGCAATTATTAGGTTTTATTAATTTTACCAATCATGAGTGAAAAAAGCAAAGCTCCTGCTTACATGGCTCACCTTTTAGAAGAACTTGGCTGGAATCAGGGCACCAGGATTCCTTTAGCAAATTCTGATAATCAAGAACTAGAAAACCTGTTGATAGCAAGGTACAGTCTGTATCAAAAGTTTTGAGAGAAGTTTATTTTACTTGCTTTCTAAAATTAATTTGCTTTTGTTACAGACAAAATGAGATTCAACAACTCAAAGAGGCTCTTATACTGCAAACCCATAAACGTGAAGATCTCAATAAATATAAGGATTATGTCCACTCGGAATATCAGGAGAATACAGTATGTTTTAAAATTAGTTATGTTGTGGAGATTCATATCTGTAGTAGCAGCCCCCTGGGCTCACAGCTTTATAAGCCTTGCTCTAGAATGTTGCTATCATTATAAAAAAAACATAATCTTTAAGATAAGCATCAAGCTTTACAACTTTTTTTAATGTAAAGTCTCAAAAACATCATTAACAGTGTATAAATTTTTAGCGTCTGTTGTTCGCTCACAAGCAACAGTTAGAGCAGGAGGTGAAGCTGAAGCAGCTGGCTTGCAATGAGGCTGACCGGCTGGACAGAGATGTCATTGACCATAATAAACAGAGCAAAGATATTAATTTTCGAATTGATCGGACACAAGGTATGCACTGACACTGGCTTCTTGCTTTTTTAATAAAATTTATTAATGAAAATTCTAAAACCTATATTTGTTACAATGGCTCTGTTGGATAAAGGGATAGTGTGCCCCACATTGTGTCATTTATCATGAATATATTAATCTGGAAGTTTTCAAAAGGATATTCATTATTTATACCAAATATCTAAAATATTTTTTAAACAAACATTATTTTAAAGTAAAGAAACCATGTCTAAACATATAGACCAAAGTCTTTTTTGGGTATGATAACTTCACTTTACACCATTACACTTGTAGTCATTAACCTTGTACAATATTTTAGCCAGCATTGCAAAACTGCTAAAGAAGGCTGATGCCCTGAAGAGTGAAGTTTGCGGCGAGCGTGGCGCACTGCAGGAATGGCGCGCCGCACTGGAGCGGAAAGCGAGCGACATCACTGCAATCGAGCAGTTCACCAAGCAAGACCTGTCTAAGGCTAAAGTTAGTTAATAAGGGTTATCTTTTTTCTTCTCAATTGTTAAGCCTAAATTACATGTACTGATTAATTAACACTTGAAGTGGTCATGACTGAAATCCGTCAGACACACATCATCACATTTACTGAGTAAACGGGCGAGACAGCAAATCACCGAGTAAACACTACTCGGGCGAGACAGTGAGATAAGCAAGCAGCTGTTTATTGCGCATTTTGAATTTTGGACAGATAATGCAGTTTGACAGTTGCTAAAAAGGAGATCTCTAAATATAATTTTGGTATTGTTATCGTTCTCATTGAAGGCCTTGGAGACAAAGAGGCAGAAACTGAAGATGGAACACGACCGCATGCACGACCGGCTGGCCGAGCTGGTCTCCAACCTCAGCGCCGAGGAGAGGGCGTGCGAAAGGATCTCTGTGCAGGTCAGTGGTACAAGAAATCCTGCCAAGTATTTGCCAAGACTGTTGTTGCGTGTGTTTAATTCCACGTAATTACCACAACTCTTGGCCATGAAGAATATGACTAAGGAAAAGAAAGTGTTAGGCAGTCTCTTAAATCTATATGGTGTGAAATAGATGTGACTGTTGATTTTTGCGAGTTTTACTAATTGTCCTTCAACAATGAATATGTCCTTTAGTCTAGGATTAAAGGACTCGATTTTTCATGGAAAGCTGCCCCTACGACGATATTCCATTAACAAGCTGCTATCAATAGATTGATCGTTAGTAAGATAGAAACGAAATTATTTAATATTCATGTAATTCATGTAATATTTGCAGGTTATGGAGGGGATGGAACAAAGAAAGCAAATGATGCACATGTGGTCAGGCGCTGTTGAAAATTTAAGACAGCGCGATACAGACATAAGACATATCAGAGAAGTATGTAGAATGCTAGTACTCTGTGTAATATTAAAAAAAAATTATGTTAATTACGATACCAACTCATCCAGAGATTTTTTTTTTACATCCTACTAATAAAAATGCGAAAGTTTAGACGTGAATTTGTGAGTTTGTGAGTATGTTTGTTACTCAATCACGCAAAATCTACTGGACGGATTTCGATGAAATTTGATACACGAGTAGAAAAATACCTGGAATAGCCCCGGAGCGCGGCTAGTCCTAACTAATCCTAACTAATATTATAAATGCGAAAGTGAGTTTGTTTGTTGGTTTGTTTATTTGTTACCTCTTCACGCTTCATCTACTGAACCAATCTTCCTGAAATTTCGCATACACATAGCTGGAAGTACGGAGAAGGATATAGGGTACCTTTCATCCCGGGAAAAGCACTGTTCCCGTGGGAAATTCAGGCAGACGAAGCCGCGGGCGAAAGCTAGTAGGTAATATATTTTTCAGGATTATGCAGTGCTAGAGGCGGAAGCCAACAAAATCGCGGAGGAATGCCGCGAGCAACAAGCGTTCTGCGACCAACAGCGCGGGAACAACAACGACGCTCAGCGCGAGAACATGGCGCTCGCGCAGCGCCTCAGCAACGTCAGGATGGCGTACCAGCAGCTGCTGGAACTCAACGCCACGCTACATAGCGAGGTTCGACATGTTATACTAGCTATTGTCATGTATTCCTTAGTTTTTAATAGGGATGATGATTGGGTAAAAAATAAAATAAATAATGCTATTTAAATAATGAAACATAATAATTGAATGTCACTTTAATTGATGAAAATGGGAATGCTTTTTGACTCCATTAAAAGTGACGTCACTGTTGTGTACTGTCATACAAATCCCATATAAATTGTTGTTTTTGACATTTAGAAAAAAGTATCTAATTTGACTTGTTGTTATCTACCCTATTGAACATACATACATACATACATAGAATCACATCTTTATCCCTTACGGGATAGACAGAGCCAAAGGTCGTGAGAATCGAAGGCCACGCTTAGCTGAATAGTGGGCTCTCTGATGGAATGGAAATTCAGGTATAGTGACAGGTTGCTAGCCCATCGCCTATGAGTGGAGGAATCCCTAGTTTAAAGCCCTTTCCCTCGATTGACTTTAACAATCTGCGCGGGAAGAGAAGCAGCTGGCACATTCTATGTTTTTTCTTTGCTCCCAGACCAGCATGGAAGCAACATTTTTAATTTTAGTAAAAGTTTTTAATTGTAGTATTCTAAAATTAGCTTGTAAACTGAAGATAGAACACGACCGCATGATTGATTAATTAATACTAGCTTATATCGACTATAGTTTCGGATTATCATTCATCCATTTTCAAAGCGCTCGCCACACCTTTGCCTCTGTACACCGACATCTTAACTTTTGCAAGCCTTTGCTTTCGTTTTGCGTTGCCGGTCTTGGAGTGGGATAAGGTCGGATGGTAGGTGGTTTTTAGGAAGCTGGTGCTCCACATTTACAGATTGGGTACGGCATCGTATTCGTGGTGGTCTGTATTATATAATCGTTCAGTTTCCTGTGAGAGTTATATTAGGGTTTCTACACAAAAAGACGAAATCCTCTATTTGATTCCCAAAATATTCAAATATAATACATTAATAGTAAAAAAACTTAAAAAAAAAAGCTTTTATAAACGCTCTAAAAAGGCCCTTTCATTTGATACCCTTGTTGTAAAAATGCATTACAAATAACTATTCCGCCAACTTGGATGGTCCGCCATATTGGATTTAGAATGACGTCACATTCCATATCATGCATTATTGTCATCCAAACTAAACGTGTGTACAAAATTTCAGCTCAATTGGTTGAAGATATCTACTTGAAAATTGAGTCCTAAAATTCCACCATGATTCCACCCGAACGAACAATTAAACTTACATTGCAAATAAAATAATTTTGTTTCCAGGTGGCCTGCCTACAGCGCGAATTGAGCAATATGCGCGCGATGCTGGAGAAGCTGCACATGGAGAACCGGCAGATCATGGAGGAGCAGCACCGCAAGGACGTGCAGCTGCAGGGGCTGGCCGTCAAGGTCAGTATACTATTGTTGCAGCAACATGCGCTCGATGCTGCAGAAGCTGCACATGGAGAACCGGCAGATCATGGAGGAGCAGCACCGCAAGGACGTGCAGCTGCAGGGGCTGGCCGTCAAGGTCAGTATACTATTGCTGCAGCAACATGCGCTCGATGCTGGAGAAGCTGCACATGGAGAACCGGCAGATCATGGAGGAGCAGCACCGCAAGGATCGTGCAGCTGCAGGGGCTGGCCGTCAAGGTCAGTATACTATTGTTGCAGCAACATGCGCACGATGCTGCAGAAGCTGCACATGGAGAACCGGCAGATCATGGAGGAGCAGCACCGCAAGGACGTGCAGCTGCAGGGGCTGGCCGTCAAGGTCAGTATACTATTGTTGCAGCAACATGCGCACGATGCTGCAGAAGCTGCACATGGAGAACCGGCAGATCATGGAGGAGCAGCACCGCAAGGACGTGCAGCTGCAGGGGCTGGCCGTCAAGGTCAGTATACTATTGTTGCAGCAACATGCGCACGATGCTGCAGAAGCTGCACATGGAGAACCGGCAGATCATGGAGGAGCAGCACCGCAAGGACGTGCAGCTGCAGGGGCTGGCCGTCAAGGTCAGTATACTATTGTTGCAGCAACATGCGCACGATGCTGCAGAAGCTGCACATGGAGAACCGGCAGATCATGGAGGAGCAGCACCGCAAGGACGTGCAGCTGCAGGGGCTGGCCGTCAAGGTCAGTATACTATTGTTGCAGCAACATGCGCACGATGCTGCAGAAGCTGCACATGGAGAACCGGCAGATCATGGAGGAGCAGCACCGCAAGGACGTGCAGCTGCAGGGGCTGGCCGTCAAGGTCAGTATACTATTGCTGCAGCAACATGCGCTCGATGCTGGAGAAGCTGCACATGGAGAACCGGCAGATCATGGAGGAGCAGCACCGCAAGGACGTGCAGCTGCAGGGGCTGGCCGTCAAGGTCAGTATACTATTGTTGCAGCAACATGCGCACGATGCTGCAGAAGCTGCACATGGAGAACCGGCAGATCATGGAGGAGCAGCACCGCAAGGACGTGCAGCTGCAGGGGCTGGCCGTCAAGGTCAGTATACTATTGTTGCAGCAACATGCGCACGATGCTGCAGAAGCTGCACATGGAGAACCGGCAGATCATGGAGGAGCAGCACCGCAAGGACGTGCAGCTGCAGGGGCTGGCCGTCAAGGTCAGTATACTATTGTTGCAGCAACATGCGCACGATGCTGCAGAAGCTGCACATGGAGAACCGGCAGATCATGGAGGAGCAGCACCGCAAGGACGTGCAGCTGCAGGGGCTGGCCGTCAAGGTCAGTATACTATTGTTGCAGCAACATGCGCACGATGCTGCAGAAGCTGCACATGGAGAACCGGCAGATCATGGAGGAGCAGCACCGCAAGGACGTGCAGCTGCAGGGGCTGGCCGTCAAGGTCAGTATACTATTGTTGCAGCAACATGCGCACGATGCTGCAGAAGCTGCACATGGAGAACCGGCAGATCATGGAGGAGCAGCACCGCAAGGACGTGCAGCTGCAGGGGCTGGCCGTCAAGGTCAGTATACTATTGTTGCAGCAACATGCGCACGATGCTGCAGAAGCTGCACATGGAGAACCGGCAGATCATGGAGGAGCAGCACCGCAAGGACGTGCAGCTGCAGGGGCTGGCCGTCAAGGTCAGTATACTATTGTTGCAGCAACATGCGCACGATGCTGCAGAAGCTGCACATGGAGAACCGGCAGATCATGGAGGAGCAGCACCGCAAGGACGTGCAGCTGCAGGGGCTGGCCGTCAAGGTCAGTATACTATTGTTGCAGCAACATGCGCACGATGCTGCAGAAGCTGCACATGGAGAACCGGCAGATCATGGAGGAGCAGCACCGCAAGGACGTGCAGCTGCAGGGGCTGGCCGTCAAGGTCAGTATACTATTGTTGCAGCAACATGCGCACGATGCTGCAGAAGCTGCACATGGAGAACCGGCAGATCATGGAGGAGCAGCACCGCAAGGACGTGCAGCTGCAGGGGCTGGCCGTCAAGGTCAGTATACTATTGTTGCAGCAACATGCGCACGATGCTGCAGAAGCTGCACATGGAGAACCGGCAGATCATGGAGGAGCAGCACCGCAAGGACGTGCAGCTGCAGGGGCTGGCCGTCAAGGTCAGTATACTATTGTTGCAGCAACATGCGCACGATGCTGCAGAAGCTGCACATGGAGAACCGGCAGATCATGGAGGAGCAGCACCGCAAGGACGTGCAGCTGCAGGGGCTGGCCGTCAAGGTCAGTATACTATTGTTGCAGCAACATGCGCACGATGCTGCAGAAGCTGCACATGGAGAACCGGCAGATCATGGAGGAGCAGCACCGCAAGGACGTGCAGCTGCAGGGGCTGGCCGTCAAGGTCAGTATACTATTGTTGCAGCAACATGCGCACGATGCTGCAGAAGCTGCACATGGAGAACCGGCAGATCATGGAGGAGCAGCACCGCAAGGACGTGCAGCTGCAGGGGCTGGCCGTCAAGGTCAGTATACTATTGTTGCAGCAACATGCGCACGATGCTGCAGAAGCTGCACATGGAGAACCGGCAGATCATGGAGGAGCAGCACCGCAAGGACGTGCAGCTGCAGGGGCTGGCCGTCAAGGTCAGTATACTATTGTTGCAGCAACATGCGCACGATGCTGCAGAAGCTGCACATGGAGAACCGGCAGATCATGGAGGAGCAGCACCGCAAGGACGTGCAGCTGCAGGGGCTGGCCGTCAAGGTCAGTATACTATTGTTGCAGCAACATGCGCACGATGCTGCAGAAGCTGCACATGGAGAACCGGCAGATCATGGAGGAGCAGCACCGCAAGGACGTGCAGCTGCAGGGGCTGGCCGTCAAGGTCAGTATACTATTGTTGCAGCAACATGCGCACGATGCTGCAGAAGCTGCACATGGAGAACCGGCAGATCATGGAGGAGCAGCACCGCAAGGACGTGCAGCTGCAGGGGCTGGCCGTCAAGGTCAGTATACTATTGTTGCAGCAACATGCGCACGATGCTGCAGAAGCTGCACATGGAGAACCGGCAGATCATGGAGGAGCAGCACCGCAAGGACGTGCAGCTGCAGGGGCTGGCCGTTAAGGTCAGTATACTATTGTTGCAGCAACATGCGCACGATGCTGCAGAAGCTGCACATGGAGAACCGGCAGATCATGGAGGAGCAGCACCGCAAGGACGTGCAGCTGCAGGGGCTGGCCGTCAAGGTCAGTATACTATTGTTGCAGCAACATGCGCACGATGCTGCAGAAGCTGCACATGGAGAACCGGCAGATCATGGAGGAGCAGCACCGCAAGGACGTGCAGCTGCAGGGGCTGGCCGTCAAGGTCAGTATACTATTGCTGCAGCAACATGCGCACGATGCTGGAGAAGCTGCACATGGAGAACCGGCAGATCATGGAGGAGCAGCACCGCAAGGACGTGCAGCTGCAGGGGCTGGCCGTCAAGGTCAGTATACTATTGTTGCAGCAACATGCGCACGATGCTGCAGAAGCTGCACATGGAGAACCGGCAGATCATGGAGGAGCAGCACCGCAAGGACGTGCAGCTGCAGGGGCTGGCCGTCAAGGTCAGTATACTATTGTTGCAGCAACATGCGCACGATGCTGCAGAAGCTGCACATGGAGAACCGGCAGATCATGGAGGAGCAGCACCGCAAGGACGTGCAGCTGCAGGGGCTGGCCGTCAAGGTCAGTATACTATTGTTGCAGCAACATGCGCACGATGCTGCAGAAGCTGCACATGGAGAACCGGCAGATCATGGAGGAGCAGCACCGCAAGGACGTGCAGCTGCAGGGGCTGGCCGTCAAGGTCAGTATACTATTGTTGCAGCAACATGCGCACGATGCTGCAGAAGCTGCACATGGAGAACCGGCAGATCATGGAGGAGCAGCACCGCAAGGACGTGCAGCTGCAGGGGCTGGCCGTCAAGGTCAGTATACTATTGTTGCAGCAACATGCGCACGATGCTGCAGAAGCTGCACATGGAGAACCGGCAGATCATGGAGGAGCAGCACCGCAAGGACGTGCAGCTGCAGGGGCTGGCCGTCAAGGTCAGTATACTATTGTTGCAGCAACATGCGCACGATGCTGCAGAAGCTGCACATGGAGAACCGGCAGATCATGGAGGAGCAGCACCGCAAGGACGTGCAGCTGCAGGGGCTGGCCGTCAAGGTCAGTATACTATTGTTGCAGCAACATGCGCACGATGCTGCAGAAGCTGCACATGGAGAACCGGCAGATCATGGAGGAGCAGCACCGCAAGGACGTGCAGCTGCAGGGGCTGGCCGTCAAGGTCAGTATACTATTGTTGCAGCAACATGCGCACGATGCTGCAGAAGCTGCACATGGAGAACCGGCAGATCATGGAGGAGCAGCACCGCAAGGACGTGCAGCTGCAGGGGCTGGCCGTCAAGGTCAGTATACTATTGTTGCAGCAACATGCGCACGATGCTGCAGAAGCTGCACATGGAGAACCGGCAGATCATGGAGGAGCAGCACCGCAAGGACGTGCAGCTGCAGGGGCTGGCCGTCAAGGTCAGTATACTATTGTTGCAGCAACATGCGCACGATGCTGCAGAAGCTGCACATGGAGAACCGGCAGATCATGGAGGAGCAGCACCGCAAGGACGTGCAGCTGCAGGGGCTGGCCGTCAAGGTCAGTATACTATTGTTGCAGCAACATGCGCACGATGCTGCAGAAGCTGCACATGGAGAACCGGCAGATCATGGAGGAGCAGCACCGCAAGGACGTGCAGCTGCAGGGGCTGGCCGTCAAGGTCAGTATACTATTGTTGCAGCAACATGCGCACGATGCTGCAGAAGCTGCACATGGAGAACCGGCAGATCATGGAGGAGCAGCACCGCAAGGACGTGCAGCTGCAGGGGCTGGCCGTCAAGGTCAGTATACTATTGTTGCAGCAACATGCGCACGATGCTGCAGAAGCTGCACATGGAGAACCGGCAGATCATGGAGGAGCAGCACCGCAAGGACGTGCAGCTGCAGGGGCTGGCTGTCAAGGTCAGTATACTATTGCTGCAGCAACATGCGCTCGATGCTGGAGAAGCTGCACATGGAGAACCGGCAGATCATGGCGGAGCAGCACCGCAAGGACGTGCAGCTGCAGGGGCTGGCCGTCAAGGTCAGTATACTATTGCTGCAGCAACATGCGCTCGATGCTGGAGAAGCTGCACATGGAGAACCGGCAGATCATGGAGGAGCAGCACCGCAAGGACGTGCAGCTGCAGGGGCTGGCCATCAAGGTCAGTGAACTATTGTTTTTATTTAAAAAACTTTTTGAAAAATAAAAATGAGTTTTAGACTACAAAGACATATACTACAACAACTCACCACGTTTACGGTGAAGTTTATCGATTTGCTTTCCTAAAGTTTAGGTAGTTTTTTTTCTACGAACATAAATAGGATAAACCACAAAATACAAAATTGGTTTTTAGAAAAATTGCGAATATTCATACAAAAATACAAATAAATACATGATCCATTAAAAAATAAAAGTACCTAATAAATAAATACTGATTTATTAAGATTGCTTTAATGTTTTCAGTTGAAAGAATTAAAGGAAAAAGTAAAGGAAACAACGGACAAGTCGAAGTCTTCCGAGAAGCGGGCCAAGGAGTTGGAGGACATGTTGAATGTAAGTATTTGTAATATGGCTTTCGTTTCAATACAATACAATACAAACATTCTTTACACAAAGTAAACTTAAAACTAAAAAGATAGGAAGATGTGCAAAAGGCAGCTTTATCGCTGTAAGCAATAACTTCTGGGCAACCATTAGAAAAATTTCCTGGGTTCTTTTTCTGGGTTTATGAGGTTTCTGATTACGAAAATGATATTTATTTTTGGATCTTAGATGGCGGACGCTTTTATTTACAATTTTATAATTTAGGTATATTTTTCGGGGTTTTCGAAGGTGATGACTAAGAATATTTACACCATTCTTGTTTTGTCTTAAATTGTCATCTTACTGGGGCTCACAAAGTACTGTCTCGTAATAATGATAATTTAAAATTTTAGACCAATCAGAGACAATATTTATAAGTTTCCTTGCAATCTACGGCGTTTGTGGATTATAACTAAAAAAATTGTATTGATTTTATTTAAAAACATGTATAAAGGAAACACGAAAGATTGATTATTGATTAGAGATTAAAAAAATAATTATCAAGCAAATAGCTTGTTAACATTTTTTTTTTCTTCATATTTTATTGATTTGTAACAAATAAAGCTTTTTATTTTGTTTTTTAAACACAGGAGGAAGAAAGATACGCCTCTCAGATGACAGTGAGCCAGCAGCGAGCCATGCACTGCTCGTTCGTCGAACAACAGAAGTTTTTGGCGCTCAAAAATGAGGAGAAGCTCTTCTATATGCAGCTTAAATGTTTGTATCGTAATCCCAACTAATAATATAAATGCGAAGTTGAGTTTGTTTGTTTGTTACCACGTCACGCTTTATCTCCTTAACCAATCTTCTTGAAATTTCGCATACACATAGTTAGAAGTACTGAGAAGGACATTGGGTACCTTTCATCCCGGGAAAAAGCATTGTTCCCTTAGGAAATTAGGGCGGGCGAAGCCGCGGACAAAAGCTAGTCCTAAATGATTTATAACAAAAAAACTCGCAAATCATCATCATTAATCTATACATATAATAAAACAGTAATCTATAGATATAATAAAACGGTAAAAATATTTTGTCTGTACATTTAGTATTTTTTTGGAAATAAACTTGTAAGAAACTATTACTACTAAATCCTGTTATTTTAACAACTCAAATCTTAGTTTAATATGTACTGTTATGGAACCTGCCTACACAGTAAATATGTACATATTTACTAAATAGCAGTCGGGGATATGGAGGGGGAGGGGGGGGGCACGTGCCCCTGTGCTCCCATCCTATAGATCCGCTACTTCATTCAATAATGTTGCAATATAAAACGCATAAGTGCTGCCTCTAATTCAGGGTTTTTATATTTCTGGTCAGGCTTTAAATGATATAATGATGGTGAAAATTTACTGTCTAGCGTCCAAGGCGGTGATGAGCAAATTAGAGTCGAAGCAACGCGGAGTGGAGCGCAACCTGCAGAGCCAGAAGGAATCGCTATATGCAATCGTTAGTATATTACATATATATTAGGGGTCATCCATAAAGTACGTCACACATTATGGAGGGTAGGGGGTCGACATGGGGTCAACGAAGTATGACATTGTGTGACAGGGGGAGAGGGTTCCTGAATTTAACAACTACAACGTCATATTTCAAAATCAAATATTTTTATTTTCAAAACACTTACCTGACTACCGGATATCGACTTGCAAGTTGGCGGCTAATTCATGGTCCGATAAAAATACAGTCATCTTTGATTAGAGATTAATTCTTTTTGTGTTATATTTTTGGAAATAGGTATACATAAGTGAGTAGTGTTGTAATTCCCCAGTGTTATCAAGTGGAGACGCTGGGCACTCGCGTGATGCACATGGAGGGGGCGAAGGCTGAGCGGGAGTACTCCGCAGAGCTGCTGGAGAGAGAGAACAGGTGACGTTACTTGACAAACTTGTTCTTTATCTTATCGAGTGTGTTGTAGTCATATGACAAGATAATATGCTGCATTCCAATCTTATAGGAATTGCTTCCGTCCCAAGGGCGGAAATAAATTAAAAATAAACCTAATTTGGCTACATAGTCAGCTATTTATTTATTATTTATTTAATAGCCAAAATTGTTAAATAGAAAGTCCTTAGAGATGAGAATGCTATATTAATGATCTTATAAAACATGTAGTTCACGAGAACTCCCGGCAGACTGCCGAACCAAAAACAATTACACCATTATATTTTTTTTTATTACAGCTACTAGGCCAAAAAGTTGTCGCAGGTTCTACAGACTTTCCATACAAAAATGTCGTTGATTATAGGGTTGTCCCAAAGAATACAGATCCTTTATAGCCCTAATCCTTTATTAATCCTTTATATTTAAGAGTTAAAAACAGTACTTGTAATACAGCTTCTTTCAATAAAACATCACAATTTTAATGTGTAACTTTTATGTTGCTAGTTTAGAAAAAGAGAACAATAACAATTTTATTGCATTTGGGTATTAATGTCTCATCGTTATTAAATCAAAAATCATTTCTTTAAAATATTTGAGTAGGTATCGTTTTATAAATTTAAAACTAACACCGTAAATGACTGTCAGTCAAATTCAGCCACTTTGATCTTTTTCATCTCTAGACTATATTGACCTGACAAAAATAAATAAATTATGAATGATGATGTCCGAAGCGCAATTAATTTCATTGTGTATAAAAAGTCGCTCTCGCCCGAAACGCACACAGACCGGCCACGCCCACTTCATGACATCCGCCCGACATGTTGTCTATTCGAGTTGAATATTGAAACGTCAAATCAAAGGTAGGTCGATAGGTACCTTGAGATGGCATATGTTAAATTGAAATATGTATAGTGAAATATATCTGGATTTATCAAATAATAATACGTGTTGCTTGAAAGACTTATATTTTACGACAAGACACATGACAATAAGAATCTATGGCTAATACAAAAGATGACAAACTCTTTGGAGGCCACAGCTACACCTCCACCCTTAAAACATTACCTTAAAACCTTATAATTCCACTTACACACAACAACAACACTGAGTGTAAGTTAACCCGTTAATCAAATTCAAAACCATAACGCTTGGGCGGTTTGCGAACCCTTGCTGGACGCGCTTCACTGACGCAAGACGCACTAGGACGGTCAGGAGTGTGCTGCTCTCGCAAAGGAGAGGGTGCAATCGTCGGCGCGCGTTCCGGCTCCGGAGAGCCCGGCTGACTCGCCAACCGACCACCATCCGGCGAATTCGGCTGACTCACCAACCCACCACTATCCTCCTCACCTCCGCCATCATCGTTACCCGGAGAAATAAGCGAACCGCGCAGACTATTGCTTTGCATCCTAGATGTTGTTAGCGACGCTCTGCCCTTCAACTGATCTATATGCCTGTGTACCTCAGTTCCATTTCCGGCTAAAATATTATAATCCGTATTTCCGAGCCTTTTAGTTACCAGGCCCGGTACCCATTTATCAGGTTGTCGGTACTGCCTAAACCAAACCGGGTCGCCTACGTTTATCTGTCTTTCGGACCCGCCCGCTGACTCCCGCTGTCTCAGTTGGACAGACCTGACGCGAGCCTCAAGGTTGGGCTTCAAACAATCCAGCCGAGTTCTCAATGATCTACCCTGCAAAGCCTGTGCTGGGCTGACACCCGTGGTGCTATGTTCTGTATTGCGGTAAGTAAGTAGGTACCTATCCAACGCTGTGTCAACATTAATTTTCTGTTTAAGCGCCTTTTTAATAACATTCTTACAGATTTTTACGGCATTCTCGGCTGCTCCATTCGAGGCTGGGTGATAGGGCGCGGACAATACCTGTTCAACACCATTTCGACTTAGAAACTCTTTAAATTCTGCACTAGTGAACGGAGGCCCATTATCACTGACAACCTGCCTAGGAATTCCAAATCTTGCCCACAAATTTCTTAAGACACCTATTACCGCTTGAGCTGTCGTTCCCCTCATCCGAATCGCTTCTAACCATTTTGATCCTGCATCTACCATAACCAGATACGTGAGCCCATCAATTGGGCCTAAGAAGTCGAGATGTAACCGGACCCAAGGTCGTGCCGGCCACGGCCACGAACACGGCACATGCCTCGGGGGCGCGTCCGCTTCCACCGCGCACACCGTGCATGCGCGGCACTGCGCCTGTATCGCTTCGTCCATGCCCGGCCACCACACATAACTTCTTGCCAGACTTTTGGTTTTAACTACCCCCATGTGTGTATCGTGCAGCTCCTCGAGAACCTTATTCCGACAAGCACTGGGGACGACCACACGATGACCCCACATAACAATACCTAACTCAGTGTACAGCTCATCCTTTCTATTGAAATAGGGTTTGAGACCCTCTATCTCGATTGAACTAGGCCAACCGTTCCTAATGTAGCTCGTCACTCGACTGAGTAATACATCCCTACTGACTTCTTTTTTAAGAACAGTATAGTCCAAAAGCAAGGCATCTGACGCAAAATGAAGATATGTTTGTTGTGGAACCTGACCAGCTTCCTCGCTTGTGCTCTCTTTATGTGATTTAATCAGCCTCGACAATGCATCCGCTGTATTTTTATCAGTAGAAACATATTCTATGTTAAAGTCATAAGCTGTAAGAATGATCGCCCAACGTTGAAGTCTACTAGCAGCTGTCACCGGAACACCCCGCCCTGGACCAAAAATGGTTACTAAGGGCTTATGATCAGTTCGTAAAATAAATTTTTGCCCGTATAAATATTGGTGAAATTTTGTGACGGCGAAAATAATAGCTAAAGCTTCCTTATGTATCTGGCTATAATGAATCTCATGTTGTGTAAGAGCGCGCGACGCGTAGGCCACCGCGCGCTCAGAGCCATCGGGCCCACGCTGGGCCAGCACCGCGCCGAGACCCCGAGCACTCGCGTCGCACGTCAGCACGCATAACCTACTACTATCGTAATGAGCTAACGCCTCAGTGCTTGTTAATTTCTTTTTAATATTCTTAAAAGCCTCTTGGTGCTCCCTGCTCCACTGCCAAGCTACACCTTTCTTTAATAAGCTGTATAACGGACTTGTGTAATAACTCAAGTTACTTATGAATTTACCATAAAAATTCACCATACCCAAAAACGAACGAAGTTCCGAAACACAACTCGGGAACGTCATTTCTAAAATCGGTTTAATTTTATCAGAATCTACACTCACGCCATCCTTATCTATCATGAAACCCAAAAATTTAACCTTGTTGGCTAAGAAAACACATTTACTTTTTTTCAGTTTTAGACCATTTTCACCTAACCTAGTTAGTACTTTATTCAAAGTATTAAAGTGCGAATCTATATCTCTGCCCATAATTAAAATATCATCAAAAAAACTGATTACGTTTGGAATATCTTTAAGTAGATTTTGCATTATTTTCTGGAAAATACCTGGGCTTGAAGCAAGGCCAAAGACAAGCCTGTTGTACTTAAATAACCCCCGATGTGTATTAATCACTGTAAACATTTTGGACGGTTCATCCAGTTCACATTGATTATAAGCATGAGATAAATCTAACTTACTGAAATAAACATTACCATTAACACTAGTCAACAAATCCTCTACCTTTGGAACTGGGTACCTATCCACAAACAAACACCGATTAAGTGTCACCTTATAGTCTGCGCAAATTCGTATTCCACCGTCCTTTTTGTTAACGATGACAAGGGGAGTGGCCCAATCGGAAGCGTCTACCGGCTCAACGACGCCGGCACGCAGCATGGCGTCCAGCTCCGCATCGACGCGGTCGCGTAGTGCGTATGGCAGCGGCCGTGCACGGCAGTACACCGGCGCCGCACCCTCCCGCACATGCAGTGACACCTTACCGCCAGTGAAACGCCCCAACGATTCCTCAAATAACGATTCATGCCTGGAAATTAATTTTGACAACATTTTATTTTTAATTCCACATACATTCATTACATTTATTGGAACAGCAGGTATATCGATTCCCAGCTCCGCTAACCATTGCCTACCCAACAGACTAGTGCTACCATTATTAATAACATACAAGTGCAGCCTTTTTGTAATACCCTTATATGTGACATTCACATCTAAATACCCTAATGGATGTATTCTGGAACCATCATAAAATTTAAGAGTTAAATCAGACGATAATAACTTAAAATTGCTAAATGACTGTTTATATGTCCCACTACTTATACAAGAAATTGCAGAACCTGTATCAATTTCCATAATTAACTCACAATTTTCAATTTTAATTGATAAACATACCGGTTTATAACATCCCAATGACATTAAGCGTAATGCCTCTTCCTCAAAGTTGATCCCCTTTTCCATGTCGTCCACGCACTCAGGCCCGCCCTGGTATTCCAAACCAGGTTCGGAGTCACGTTCGTACCCGACTTGATCATCCCGCACCCAGTACTGGTTGGAGCTCGCCGCCCGCGAACCCTGGGCCCCGCCGCCGCCGCGACGACCCACTCCGGCGCCGCGGAACCCCCCGCTGGCGCCAATACCGCGCATCCCACGTCGCGCTGCGCCTACCAGGCCCACCGACGCCTGTCCCCGACGACTTGCTTCACCAAAAGTATTACTTTTCTTCCCGGGGCATACTCTTCTCAGATGCCCAATCTCTTGACAATTCGAACAGATATAAGAACGGAAACGACATTCAGTCTGACGATGTCCATCTTCGCCGCACGCCCAGCAACATAAAACGTCACGTCGAGCAAGTGATTGGCTGCCTGCACTGGCCGATCCACCGCGCATAATCGCGTTCATCGTGACAGAACTGACCGACCCTCCTACAACGCTATGCGAATCTCGCTCTGCCGCTTCCAAACAGCTCGCAAGGGTTACCGCCTTTTGCCATGACAACTTTTCCTCAGCAAACAACCTTTGCCTGATCAGGTCGCTCCTAATCCCGCAAACGAACTGATCTCTCATATTATCGTCTAAGGCCGTACTGAATTCGCAGAAGCGAGACAACTTTTTAAGTTCAGCTACAAACGCCGCCATCGATTGTTCGCCCTCTTGCCGACACTGACGGAACTTGTAGCGCTCAGCCAAATATGAAGGCCTTGGCTGAATGTGATCACACATTAACTTAACGATATCGCCAAACGAGCACTCTTTTGGCTTTTTCGGGCTACATAAATTTATCATGAGCTCGTAAGCCGCATCACCAACAACAGAAATAAGAGTTGGTACTTTGAGCCCTTCTTTTGTTTCGTTGACAAGGAAAAACATCTCGAGTCGATCACAATAGTTCCGCCAATTTCCATTTTCCACATCAAACGCCGTTAACTTATTGGTAACCCCCGACATTTTATTAACAGGATAATCCCACCTCGTTAGCCACTGAAATATATCTGGATTTATCAAATAATAATACGTGTTGCTTGAAAGACTTATATTTTACGACAAGACACATGACAATAAGAATCTATGGCTAATACAAAAGATGACAAACTCTTTGGAGGCCACAGCTACATATAGCAGCTGAATGGATAAGTAATTTATAAAAATATTGGCCTGTTTTGATAGATTGCATAACAAACAAGAGTTCCTAATACATTTGTCGTGGTGCAGAGCCGCCAATAGGTTTTACATTCATATATACTAGTGGTTCGCCGCGAACGTAGACCTCGTGGTTGTTATTTATTAAAAATATGAGAACGTAAATTTACTGAACCAATTAGAATTTTCAGTAAAATACGGGATTCTGTTAAAACAAAAATGTAAGGCGCACCGCATTACATTATTCAGTTATTGCGCGGTTGAGGAGAACAGATTTTCCAATCTTTTTCTTCATCTATTCTGAGCTGCAACAACTTCATTTTTTAATTTTTTCCAAGCGGATATAATTAAAACCTGGATCAAATATTATATCTGTAAACCGTTTTGATCTCGAAAGAGCTACGTATGTACATTCGGCTGCCAACTCTTTTACGCCAATGTCCACGACTACTTTATCCAAAGTAAGTGATTTATAATCGAGTATACATCCCCGAGTTGACCCCCTGTTGACGATAAAAATCGAAGATCAGGAACATCTGATGAAGAACTCCAAGAGACCATCTACACTATAACATACATGGAAATGGGTCCTTAGCAAAAGTCGTTCAACCTGATGAGCATTTTCTGCTGACGTATAAAAATTGAAGATCTGGAATATCTGATGAAGAACTCCAAGAAGTCAGCTACTTTATAAGATATATGGAAATGGCGCCTTTGTTACGTACTTATATTAATTCTGTGCCTTTGTGTAAATCGTTCAACATGATGAGCATTTTCTGCTGAACTACAGTTTGGAACACAAAAAATTTTTTTCATCTAAGCTAAACTCACGCTGGCGAAGCCGCGGGCAACAGCTAGTCCTAAATAATATTACAAACGGGAAAATGAGTTTGTTTCTTTGTTCATTTATTTGTTTGTTTGTTACCTCTTCACGCTTTATCTACTAAACCAATCTTCCTGAAATTTCGCATACACATAGTTAGAAGTACGGAGATGGACATAGTTTACCCTTCATCCCGGGAAAAGGCATGGTTCCCGTGGAAAATTTACGAAGGCTAAGCCGCGGGCGAAAGCTAGTTCAATATAAATGAGAAATATAGCAATACTCATCTCAAAAAATGTTAAGTTTCATCCAAATCTCATTACCGGTTACAAAATTATAGAGAAATATTTATTTTCACTAAAATACCTACGTATAATGGCTAGATGAATCTACCCCGTAAGGGAAAATGTCGTGATACTGTATCCTTATCCAATACTAACTAATATTATAAGTGCGAAAGTGAGTTTGTTTGTTTGTTACCTCTTCACGCTTTATCTACTGAACTAATCTTCTATAGTGGATCGTATTTCAGGTGCAGCGGTCTCAGGTTTTCTATGTGGCCCACCGTACCTTTCATCCCGGGAAAAAGCACTGTTCCCGTGGGAAATTCACGCGGGCGAAGTCGCGGGCAAAATACTTGCTACACGCATTCCACGAAATTAATTTAACGTTTTGATAAGTTTTCGTGGAAAATAAATACATGTACAAAAATGTCACTAGATGTCGCTGATACGAAAATGAACGATTCATGTTTTAACTCAATATATCTGTAATAAAAGAAGCGCAAAGAACTTAAAAATTCTAGGAATACTTTCAATACTTTCTACACGCATTCCTAATATCAACGAAATTAATTCAACGTTTTGATAATTATCACGGAACAAAAATACATGTACAAAAATGTCACTAGATGTCGCTGATACGAAAATGAACGATTCAGGTTTTAACTCAATATCTCTAAAACTAGTAAAACAATTTTGATATCCAATATACATGAAAAAAATAGTGATAATATCTCGTGATTTGTGAAGTTTCATCCTAATCTGAATAACGGTTCAAAAGTTATAGAGCAATATTTATTTTCATAAAAATGCATATTTCTCTAACACGGCTGAACCGATTTTGTTGCGCAACGAACTTAAAAATTCTATGGATAGTTGCTACACGTATTCTTAATATCATCGAAATTAATTCAACGGTTCGAGAGTTATCGCGGAACAAACATACATACACACATACAAACAATGTGTTTTCGCCCCAACTTGAATTATAGCCCTGGCTCGCTTCGCTCGCTCGGTCAATAATAGACTATCTGTGCCTCAGGGCTTTGCTCCCGAAGTTTATGTGGCTACAAATTTTATTAGATCAATATTGTAATGATTATTTAGCGTATTTGTTATTTCTATGACTACATGCTTATAATATTAATAGACCAATGTTCCATTCAAATAAAAATATTTGGAAACCCCACCACGTTTAACCCCATAACGTGGTTTTCACAATATCTCCCGAAACCAGCTCGAACTCTATTTAAAATCCTTAAGACTGCCCAGGGGTGATCTCCACCCGGTGGGATATTCTCGGACGGCGGGACATTAGTCGACGATGGGACATTAGTCGACTGTGGAGGGAACTTGCGTTTCCACTGGTCCATCCTGGCTCTGAGGGCTTCCTTGGCCAGAAGGGCTGCTTATAAACGTATAAGATAATAATCGCAACAGAATTGTTTTCCCAGGTTTGAACATTGTAAGACGACATCGAGACTGCTGAGCACGACGATAAGTTCGTTAAAGTATTCAGCAGTGTTGGAGAGTTCAGATAGCCGTGTCTCCTCTCCTGTATGATTCCGACAGCGGGTGTATTACGAGTATGTATTGGTATGGAGATCATATCAAGTCAAATCAAGTCAAGTCAAATTAGTCCGGTCATTCTATGTAATCAATGTATGGGGAAGAAAAACTAATTCATAAAGTTTTGAAATTGTGTGACATATAACCTTCGGTTGTGGTGTTCAACGCTCACTACCTCCCCTGCCCTCCCCCTGACGCTACCCCCCACCCTTTACTCTGAAATATGTCCCCTTTACCGGTTTTTTCACTTTTTCTCGAAAACTATGATAGACACGAAAAAGGTGTCAAAGGCAAAGATGATCCTTATTAAATTCTTAATAAAATATGTTCCATGTCTTATTTTGATAGACTTGATGGTTTACGAGCTAAAAGTTGTGTTTGGGGCACATGGGGAGAAAATGTACGTAAAAAAGAGGTATTGTTGCAGTTTTACTATTATATCTCGAAAAAAACCCAGAATTTCGAAAACATAGTACTATTAAAAGTTTTAGAACATTAAATTCTGCGTTTAATGGGACTAAATACATATATTTTGGACCACTCTGTCCTATATACTAGTGCTCATCGAAATTGCACAAATCCCACAGATATTTTAAATGCGAAAGTTTTGATGTATGTTTGATCCTCAACTATGCAAAATCTACTAGACGGATTTCAATGAAATTTCATACACTGCTAGAAAAATACTGGGTATAGTACATAGGGTACTCATTATCCCGAAATTCCTACGGGAGTATAAGGCGCAGCTAATATAGCATTTTTCATAGGTATGGAAAACTTGCTATGCCCCGGGGCTCCGCTCAGTTGGCAATTTTGAGATAAAAATTATCTTATGTGATTTTTCAAGTCTTTCTCTATTTGTGTATTAAACTTCGTCGAGATCCGTCCAGTAGACTTCGTGTGATTGAATGACAAAAATTTCAAGTTTGTATGGGAATTTTATTATTTATGATAATATACTAGATGCGCCCCGAGGCTTCGCTCCTGTAAGAATTTCAGAAAAAAAGTAGATTATATGCATTTTTAGGTTTAACTCTACTTGTGTACAAATTTTTGTTGAAATATGCCCGGTAGATTGTGTGTAATTGAATAACAAACATACATCCGAGACATCCAAACGTAAAAAAAAAGTATGTTTGTTGTTCTTAAATTACACAAAATCTACCGAGCATATTTCGAACTGCAACAATACCCCTCTTTTTAGGTACATTTTCACAACATGTGCCCCAAACACAACTTTTAGCTGGTAAAACGTCAAGTCTATCAAAATAAGACATGGGACATATTTTATTAAGAATTTAAGAGGGACCTTCTTTTCCTTTGACACCTTTTTCTTATCTATAATAGTTTTCGAGAAAAAGGGAAAAAACCGGTAAAGGGGACACATTTCAGAGTAAAGGCCCCCCCCCCCCTTTACTCTGAAATGTGTCCTAGCGTCAGGGGGAGGGCAGGGGAGGGTAGTGAGCGTTGAACACCACAACCGAAGGTATATGTCACACAAGTTTCAAAACTTTATGAATTACTTTTTCTGAAAACATAGAATGACCGGACTAAATGGGCGGGATCCAATCAAACTGATCAGCCAAACCGGAGTAAGGCCGATAATCGCATGCTCCAACCCCATTCGCACCGACTCGGTGTGACGACGTGCCGATCCGTTACGAATGGGGTTACAGCATTCGATTAGCGGCTTAATTCCGTTGAAATAAGGGTTTGGCGAAACAGCTTGTTTCGCCCACCTTTTTGATTTGGTTTCCATGGATACCAATATATCAATATATTGATAAATATATTAGGTACTAAAAAAAACAGGTCAAGTGCGAGTTGAACTCGCGTGGAGAGGGTTCCGTACAATGCCAATTTCCTGTAATCTAGAAGCAATGAACTATATTTTGTGATTTTTTTGTGGACGTGAAAAAGTGTCTTCTTTGAAGGCTAAATTTCAATAAAGAATTTTTGACTTTGACTTTGACTGTGGTCAGGTCAGCATCTCTCGTGGTGTTAACTAACGATGCTGGTCTTCCGTGGGTACCGTATGTTAAAATAAAATAATAAAAATAAAATCGATGTTTTCCTTCACCGTAAGTAAGTGGTGATCGATAAAAACTACGTCAGATTGGTAGGTATACAAACTCATGTAGCACGTAGCAGGTTTCGAACCCGGGCTTTTGCAGTCACAGGCGGGCACCCTAACTATCCACTCGATCACCACCGCTTATGTTCCTATTTAAATTTTAAAAATATTCTTTTAATCGAAGCAAAATCCACGCGGGCGAAGCCACGAACAACAGCTAGTTTAATATATGACAGCAATGTTTTGCAAAACTTTTTCTTTATATCCTAATATGTCTACCAAAAATGACCCTTATTTTAAAAAAAATATGTTTTTACGTGTTTGGTTCATAGGATTTTACCATCCTACTAAATTTCGCCTGATTTGGTCTAGATGAGTGACTTCCAACGGCCCCGGCGGGCCTGCCCCGGTGACGGGGCCGTTGGAAAAAAAAATTACCAACGGCCCCGGCGTGTTTTTTAAATGGGACGAATAGCATAAAAAATTTAAAGCATACGCTCCGGTAGAGTTTAAAGGGGGGGAAATTGTGTATTATATTGTAGACCTTAAGTATGAAATAAAATTGAAAAAAGAGTTTGTATGTAACAATCAGTTTTTATTGTTGATAACTAGTCGTTCGCTGCGAACGTAGACCTCGCGACTATTAAAATACAATATTTATTTTCACAAAAAATTAAATATCTCAAAAACGGCTGGACCGATTTTGATGCCCAACGAACTTGAAAATTCTATTAACCATCCCTACATATATTCCAACTTTCATCAAAATCGGAACAACGGTTCGAGAGTTATCGCGGAACAAACATACATACATACATACATACAAACAATGTGTTTTTCGCTCCAACTTGAATTATAGCCCTCGCTCGCTTCGCTCGCTCGGTCAAAAAATAACTAGTAGTTCGCCGCGAACTTAGACCTCGCGATTATTACTCGCGTTTTTATTGATATACTCTGATTTCGACTTTTCTAACATAATTCAGTTCCCTAAATAAAATCTAGATGGCGTTATCCAAAGTTAGAACACGCTATGGTTTCGTTTGCTACATAATCGCGGACATTTTTATTAATATTTCAAAAACTACTGAACCGATTTTGATGCCCAACGAACTTGAAAATTCTATGGATAGTATCTACACGTATTCTTAATTTCATCGAAATTAATTCAACGGTTCGAGAGTTATCGCGGAACAAACATACATACATACATACATACTTACATACATACATACATACAAACAATGTTGTTTTCGCCCCAACTTGAATTATAGCCCTCGCTCGCTTCGCTCGCTCGGTCAAATATCAACTAGGTATCAACAATCATATATACAAGAAAATAAATTACATGATGTTTGTTTTATATCATGACACAGAATACATAATAGTACAAGTATTAAGATAACAATAATATTTATTTTATTTATTTAACCTTTATTGTACAAACACAATGTATGGCACAATAGGTGGACTTAATGCAGAAGGATTATCTAACAGTCGACCTTAATAATACATACAAACTCTTTTTTTAATTTCATTGCATATTAAAATTTAAAGTCTACAAAATAATACACAATTTCCCCTTTAAACACTACCGGAGCGTATGCTATAAATATTTTATGCTATCGGTCCTATTTACAAAACACACCGGGGCCGCTGGTATTTTTTTTTTTTCCAACGGCCCCGTCAACCTAAAATCCGTGCCCGCCGGAGCCGTTGGAATTTTTTTTTTCAACGGCCCCTTCTCTGGGGCAGGCCCGCCGGGGCCGTTGGAAGTCACTCCAGTAGATTCGGATCAAATTGACTGTGACAGTGATCCTACAAGGGTTTCTTTTTTTTTGGACGAAACCCTAAAAACGTAAATGCTATCAAGCTATCATATAGGATCTTATGGGCAACCACATCGAGAAAATATGTACTGGCAACCATAAGAACCTATATGAAACCAAATCAATAGAGGTTTTTATAATCAAGTTGGGGTGAAAACACATTGTATTGTTGTTTGTTACATGATTTATTAATTTCCTCTTCTCCAGCCATCGAAATACAACAACTGTACATAACATCTCGATGTCTTCACCCAACCAAATGTATCTACCAAATTTTATTAAGATCAGACCGATTTTGATAAAATTTGGTAGACAAATAAATAAAAATCCAAATAAATAAAATGTATTCTACCAAAACATATTTACAATTAAAATAAACAATAATACACCTTCGCACATACACCACATTCGCAATATCTTGATGTTTCCCACTATATAAGGTAGGTACTTTTGAAAGTCGCCTATCAGGCGTGGGCACTACTCCTTGCCTGCCTTATCCAATTCGAATCGCACCTTTACTCCACCGTGCCTTTGGTCTAACATGCTTTATTTTCGTTGCATTCTGTAAATCTTTGTCTTCTTTCTTATGGAAGGTAGACACATAGGAAACCATCGTGATACGGTACTTATGTACTATGTCAGAAACATTACAATTTTCAACTTCGTTAGGCAACAATATACGTTTGTTAGTTTTTAAAAAAATCACGGAAATATTAAAATAAATATTGCATCATAGAGCAAAAGCCTGCGACGGCATGCCCTTTGTTATTTTATAAAAGCTTAAAACTCTGCGTGTATCTCCAGCATAGAAAGAACGATAAATTAATAGATAGAAACAATGTATTTCAATGTTATGAAAGTATAGACTTTTTAAATATATATTTATTTTTAAATAATACTCTAAAATACTCTAAAATCATATCAACCATTATTACGTTCCGGGACACATGGTACATTTATAAACCCCTCCTGCTCGAAATAGGAACTTTCATCAATTATATAGTGTACTAGCTGTTGCCCGCGGCTTCGCCCGCGTAAGTTTCGCTTAGATGAAAAATCTTTTTGTGTTACAAACTGTAGTAACCTAAACTCCAGTACTCAAAATTTCAGCCATTTGGTTATCCCGTGTCCCGCGGGAACATATTAGGTACTCGTAGTACAGTCACGGTGTTAAAATGAATCAAAAGTGATATTTCATTCAATAAACGATCTTCGTCTGCTCGTTATTTATAATTTCCCGTGTACCACAACTCCCACCCCGAGTCCCTCTTTGTCCTATCCCGTGTCCTGTCTACGTCAGTAGAAAATGCTCATCAGGTTGAACGACTTTTGCTAAGGCCCCATTTCCATTTATTTTATAGAGTAGCTGGTCTCTTGGAATTCTTCATCAGATGATCCTGATTTTTGATTACTAGTTAGTATTTTAGAGTACTTCAACAGAAAATGCTCGTCAGATTGATAAACTTTTGCAAAGGTACCATTTCCATATTTCTTATAGTTTAGCTGTTCTGTTGAGGTTCTTCATCAGGTGTTCCAGTTTTCAAAATCAATTATAGCCTATATGTTGCCCAGGCTTAACAGCTATACAACGAAAAAGTTTCATTTAAATCCGTCCAGCAGTTTTTGCGTGAAACGCGTACATACATACAGACAGACAGACAAGAAATGCCAAAAAAATATTTTTGCTTTCTATTATTCTTTTTAAGAGTCCCTCTATCCATTTCAGTCAAAATTACTAAATGTACAGACAAAATATTTGTATCGATCATCAGTTATACTTTCGTTTTATTATAAAAGCAGAATTTTATATGTTACTTAACGTGGAGACTATAAAAACACTCATGCTATCTATGTTAACTGCCCGAGCAACCATGATCCGAACTCCATATACGCTGATAGTTGCTACCCGTGTCTCGTGTGCCTCTCTGCGTACATGCCCAATATACCTATGTTTCTCTATAGAAACAGCTTTTATAAAATATGAACAGTTTAGTCATCGCGGGCTCTTGGTCCATTTATCTATGTGCCAAAATAATAGACAATTTTTGATTTTATGATAACCTGACATTTCAAAAGTGTTGCACTATTGCATATAAAACTATCCCAAAGTGAAGGGATTACAAAAAGGTAAATAAAAAGACGTTGCTTATATTGGTACATGCTACATGGCAAAATCTGTTGGTACGTTAAAAATATTGTGACAACAGATTTTGTGACGATATCACTGATAAAACCTATGATTTTATTTTGATTTTTCTTACTTGTGTTTTCTTTTTCTAAACAATAATGTATATAGGTGCGTGTATCGTGCAAAAAAATATACCTAACTCTTCTATTAAACTGTCAATGTTTTAAAAATGTTTTTAAAATTTTGCTTTTTTACCTGAATATTTTTATTATAAATATTTTTTTGACTTAAAATATAACTTACCTAAAATAATCACAGGTCTTTGCGCGCCGCGTAGCTATTCTAAAATATACCTATGCTTATGTATTTGGTATTAATGAGTCAGTTTCGCACGTCCTACAGAATTGAAAATTTACATCTAGTTTCAGTTGCGACGTGGGATAACATTAATAATCGACCGAGCGAGCGCAGCGAGCGAAGCGTCTCAGTTCCCACTAGCCGAAAATTCTTTTGTCTGTCCGGATGTTATCGCCTACAGGTCGCATTTCTGAACCGATTCTCATGAAATTTTGTAAGCAGGTTCGGTAATTTTATAGAATTTTTTAGTCGAGCCAGTTTTTCGAAATTTAAAAAAATGGCCGAAATATATAAAAAAAACCTCATATCTCAGCTATTTAAAAAATAATTCAAAAATGTCATTAGACATTTTTGTTATTCTTATTAAGACGCATTTTTTTTGTTTGAACAACATAGTAAAATTCAATAAAACCGCTATAAATCCATATGTTATAGATTCTCATACGATAGTTCATAAAAAAATCAATAGATGGCGCACCAAAGCTTTTAATACTCGCAAAATCGCTAATACGTTTACAAGAGTGACTTGATTTATTTATTAAATAAAATTAAATGGTTCTTAAAAATCATATGGCTTTTTTTTGTCTTGCTTGGCTTTGAATTGTGTGTATTTATTTGGTTAATGGTATTGTATTGTGGATTGCTTTGCATGGTAGAATTATCTTGAACACTTGAAACAATTCTGATATCAAAAAACTTCATTGTATGATTAGAAACCTATTATAAAAAAAAGTAATATATATAATACCTACATACTTACTAATCAGAGAGATTCGATTTCAAATTGAACTTTCTTTTTTGAACTTTAATTTTGTTGCACAAATAACATATACATACATATAACCAATAGGTACCATGCATTTCTGACGACTGACGACCTCCGTGGCCTAACGGTCATCACGCCCCGGACGGTTACACCAGAGGTCCCGGGTTCGATCCCCGGTCGGGTCAAGATGGAAAATAATCTTTTTCAGATTGACGTGGGTTTTGGATATTTATCTATATGTATTTGTTATAAAATATAGTATTGTTAAATTAGCATCCCGTAAAGTCTTGAACTTACGTTGGGGCTAACTCAATCTGTGTGATTTGTCCGTCTATATTTATTTTTATATTATTTGAGGAAAAAAGGCAGGTTTCAGTAATTTTTTTAGTGGTATTGACCAACCACAAGAACATGTTTCGGCTTATGGGTAAAATATGAGAACTTTTTACTTTCTTTCCAGCATTGGTAGGTTGGTTTCAAAACTCTTTTTAGCCAGGGACACGGTAAAATATCGGTTATTTCGTGGAAGGGCTCGCGAGGTCTACTGTTCTGACAGAACCACTAGTTATAAGTGCACCGAGAATCAGCCTACCAATTTAACTGCACGGACATGCTTTTTCTAAGGAACAATAAAGACATACATGTGCCTTGTTTTTATTGAAAAATTATTCGATTCAGAATTTTTTATAAAGTTGCACATCTCGTCATTAACGAGGTGACGTCATTGTAATGACAAAAATAATATCTAGGTTCTGCTTATGTACCTACCCACTGCGAATATATGCAGAACCAGAGAAGGGAACATTTAAAATTGTTATGGCAACCCAGTGCATAAAGTTGCCTGTGTCTGTCAAACGGATATAAAACTTTTCGTCTGGGGTACGAATTCTTGACTGTTATTATCGGCCAGTAAAAAATAAGTTTAAGTTTTTACGCCACCAATATCTAATTTCTATCTTTTTTTTCACAAATAAATTGTTTACACATTAAATAAATCGAAATAATAATAATCGTGAGGTCTAGGTTCGCGACAAACTACTAGCGCTCGAATAAATTTATGCTTAAAATTATGCGTAAGCAAGTTATGTGAAAAAATAATTATGATACATAAGAACATGCCATATATGGGCTAATCATACCAAATTGGTCGAGTCGGTTAAACGTCAGTCAAGTTGAAGTCAAGGAAACGTCTGTGAATACGGGTGTTAGAGTAGGGACTCGTGTGTCGATTCCCGCCGAGTAGTGTTTGACCATTCCTGAACTTTTGAGCAAAATCAATATCAAGGTACCTAATGCTTCCCTAAGAAAAAACAATATTTTCTTCTTACCTACCGCTAGGACAAACTACAAGCAGAACTCATTCTTCTATCGAGCATTGAACATGTGTAACAATATTTGTTCTGAAAATGATAGTGTAGATATTTTTAACACAAAACCTAAAAATTTAAGGCGTTTAGTGGAGGGCAAATTTTTCAATTCCCAACCCTAATCATACTTTTATTTCACTTGTCTAGTGCTAAATTTTTCATGTGTCTTTTTGTAATATGCATATATTAATTAGTACTGCTATTAATTGTAGTTTAATACCTTTTTCTTATATTCTTACCTATCAGCGAGAACAATGTAATTGGCTATCGAGCAATCATATATGTATAATAATATTTATAGATATTCCAAAGCTGTAATGTTCTCCAAATAAAATAAAAATAAAATAAATTCACGATGGTTGCTATTAGTTCTTTTATATTTTCCCGATTCGTGTGTCTTAAGAGTTATGAAACATACGTTGGAATCTGTACCTTTCTTCCCTCTTTAAACAATAAGCTATTACAGACTGAAAGGCGTGATGGGCCGGCACGCGGCGCGCGTGGCGCTGCTGGAGCGGCACTCGGCGCGCTTGATGGACGACATGCGGCGGCTGGCGCGCGAGATAGAGGCCCGCAGCCAGGAGCACACCAGGCTGGTCAGTTGGTGCATACCAAACAATAAGCTATTGTCAGACTGAGAGTGGCGCTGCTGGAGCGGCACTCGGCGCGCTTGATGGACGACATGCGGCGGCTGGCGCGCGAGATAGAGGCCCGCAGCCAGGAGCACACCAGGCTGGTCAGTTGGTGCATACCAAACAATAAGCTATTGTCAGACTGAGAGTGGCGCTGCTGGAGCGGCACTCGGCGCGCTTGATGGACGACATGCGGCGGCTGGCGCGCGAGATAGAGGCCCGCAGCCAGGAGCACACCAGGCTGGTCAGTTGGTGCATACCAAACAATAAGCTATTGTCAGACTGAGAGTGGCGCTGCTGGAGCGGCACTCGGCGCGCTTGATGGACGACATGCGGCGGCTGGCGCGCGAGATAGAGGCCCGCAGCCAGGAGCACACCAGGCTGGTCAGTTGGTGCATACCAAACAATAAGCTATTGTCAGACTGAGAGTGGCGCTGCTGGAGCGGCACTCGGCGCGCTTGATGGACGACATGCGGCGGCTGGCGCGCGAGATAGAGGCCCGCAGCCAGGAGCACACCAGGCTGGTCAGTTGGTGCATACCAAACAATAAGCTATTGTCAGACTGAGAGTGGCGCTGCTGGAGCGGCACTCGGCGCGCTTGATGGACGACATGCGGCGGCTGGTGCGCGAGATAGAGGCCCGCAGCCAGGAGCACACCAGGCTGGTCAGTTGGTGCATACCAAACAATAAGCTATTGTCAGACTGAGAGTGGCGCTGCTGGAGCGGAACTCGGCGCGCTTGATGGACGACATGCGGCGGCTGGCGCGCGAGATAGAGGCCCGCAGCCAGGAGCACACCAGGCTGGTCAGTTGGTGCATACCAAACAATAAGCTATTGTCAGACTGAGAGTGGCGCTGCTGGAGCGGCACTCGGCGCGCTTGATGGACGACATGCGGCGGCTGGCGCGCGAGATAGAGGCCCGCAGCCAGGAGCACACCAGGCTGGTCAGTTGGTGCATACCAAACAATAAGCTATTGTCAGACTGAGAGTGGCGCTGCTGGAGCGGCACTCGGCGCGCTTGATGGACGACATGCGGCGGCTGGCGCGCGAGATAGAGGCCCGCAGCCAGGAGCACACCAGGCTGGTCAGTTGGTGCATACCAAACAATAAGCTATTGTCAGACTGAGAGTGGCGCTGCTGGAGCGGCACTCGGCGCGCTTGATGGACGACATGCGGCGGCTGGCGCGCGAGATAGAGGCCCGCAGCCAGGAGCACACCAGGCTGGTCAGTTGGTGCATACCAAACAATAAGCTATTGTCAGACTGAGAGTGGCGCTGCTGGAGCGGCACTCGGCGCGCTTGATGGACGACATGCGGCGGCTGGCGCGCGAGATAGAGGCCCGCAGCCAGGAGCACACCAGGCTGGTCAGTTGGTGCATACCAAACAATAAGCTATTGTCAGACTGAGAGTGGCGCTGCTGGAGCGGCACTCGGCGCGCTTGATGGACGACATGCGGCGGCTGGCGCGCGAGATAGAGGCCCGCAGCCAGGAGCACACCAGGCTGGTCAGTTGGTGCATACCAAACAATAAGCTATTGTCAGACTGAGAGTGGCGCTGCTGGAGCGGCACTCGGCGCGCTTGATGGACGACATGCGGCGGCTGGCGCGCGAGATAGAGGCCCGCAGCCAGGAGCACACCAGGCTGGTCAGTTGGTGCATACCAAACAATAAGCTATTGTCAGACTGAGAGTGGCGCTGCTGGAGCGGCACTCGGCGCGCTTGATGGACGACATGCGGCGGCTGGCGCGCGAGATAGAGGCCCGCAGCCAGGAACACACCAGGCTGGTCAGTTGGTGCATACCAAACAATAAGCTATTGTCAGACTGAGAGTGGCGCTGCTGGAGCGGCACTCGGCGCGCTTGATGGACGACATGCGGCGGCTGGCGCGCGAGATAGAGGCCCGCAGCCAGGAGCACACCAGGCTGGTCAGTTGGTGCATACCAAACAATAAGCTATTGTCAGACTGAGAGTGGCGCTGCTGGAGCGGCACTCGGCGCGCTTGATGGACGACATGCGGCGGCTGGCGCGCGAGATAGAGGCCCGCAGCCAGGAGCACACCAGGCTGGTCAGTTGGTGCATACCAAACAATAAGCTATTGTCAGACTGAGAGTGGCGCTGCTGGAGCGGCACTCGGCGCGCTTGATGGACGACATGCGGCGGCTGGCGCGCGAGATAGAGGCCCGCAGCCAGGAGCACACCAGGCTGGTCAGTTGGTGCATACCAAACAATAAGCTATTGTCAGACTGAGAGTGGCGCTGCTGGAGCGGCACTCGGCGCGCTTGATGGACGACATGCGGCGGCTGGCGCGCGAGATAGAGGCCCGCAGCCAGGAGCACACCAGGCTGGTCAGTTGGTGCATACCAAACAATAAGCTATTGTCAGACTGAGAGTGACTTTGACTTTGTCTTAATAAGTCGGGCCGACCACCGTTTATGCCACACGTATACTTTAAATGTGACACAGATGGATGATCCATCCCATCACTTGCGCACGTAACGCAGCTGACGCCCCTAACAGCTGCGTTACGTCTGTGCTTATCGTGCCTAAAATTAATGTACACTGATCCAAACTTATTTTCTTGCAGCAAAGTCGTCTAAAATCCTCGATACTCGGCGTGGAAGGCGGCGACAAGGAACTGAAGGCGTCTCGCGAAGAGTGGAGACAGTCTCGGGTGGAAGAGGCGCTGATGAGGCTGAAGGTGGCGCACGCAGCGCGTGCCTTGGCTGGTCTGGACGACACGGCGTTCTCATTGGACTCCCAGCGGCTGAAGCTGGATGCTGTAAGTGTTACCAACAGCTTTTTAGATTGAGATGCTGAGCTCGGCTCAGCAGCTGATGAGGCTGAATGTGGCGCACGCGGCACGTGCCTTGGCTGCCTCGATGACACGGCGTTCTCATTGAACTCCCAGCGGCTGAAGCTGGATGCTGTGAGTGTTACAAATAGTCGTTTAGATTGAGATGCTGAGCTCGGCTGAGCAGCTGATGAGGCTAAAGGTGGCGCACGCGGCGCGTGCCTTGGCTGGCCTGGACGACACTGCGTTCTCATTGGACTCCCAACGGCTGAAGCTGGATGCTGTAAGTGTTACCAACAGCTTTTTAGATTGAGATGCTGAGCTCGGCTCAGCAGCTGATGAGGCTGAATGTGACGCACGTGGCACGTGCCTTGGCCGGCCTGGACGACACTGCGTTCTCATTAGACTCCCAGCGGCTGAAGCTGGAACTGCTGGATGCTGTGAGTGTTACCAACAGTGGTTTAGATTGAGATGCTAAGCTCGGCTGAGCAGCTGATGAAGCTGAATGTGGCTCACGCGGCACGTGCCTTGGCCGGCCTGGACGACACTGCGTTCTCATTCGACACAGTTCTCACTCATGTACTGAGCGTGAAAAAGCGACATATTGCGCGTCAATTGTTGCCTATTTAATAAGATATATATATTTTTTTATTTATTTGGAAAACCAACAACTAACATGACATGTATAAACAACAATTAAAAAACATACAGTCATTTAAAGGTTTTCACTGATAGATAGATATTATGTATACACTATTATCTAATTATTTAAACGTATGAGTGTGTGTGAGTGCGTTATACTTGAATTTTGAACAATAATAAGCTAATAAAAAACTAGTAGACCTAATAATAGTCACAATTAAAATTATTAAAATGATTAAAATGATAAATACATATAATATGTGAATTAATACCAATATGTAGGGTAGGTAGCAAAAGGTTTTGAAATGCTGAGCTCAGGACGTAGCTAATGAGGCTGAAGGTGACTCATATAACTTGACACATAATTATTGTTTGGTTGATGCAATCAGAGTAGCAATCCTTCAGCCAATGTCTGTTACTGTTTGTGTTATTTTGAGTTATTTCCAGGCTATGAACGAGCGTCTGATCGAGATCGCGGTGCGGCGCGACATGTTCAGCGTTCAGAAGCGCGCCCTGGTGGAGGACTGCGGGAAACTTCGCAGCGAGATTCGCGAGCGGGAACAGCGCATTGAACAACTCAAGAGCAGGTATTGTAGATAGCGTTACGAAGACTTACAGTCAAGAATCATACCTCAAAGATCTTATTACCTAGCCTTAAAGATTATATTGCTTTGTAGATTCTGACAGCACTTTTGATTCTTGACATACAGTTCGCGAGCTCCGAGTTTAGTTCAAGGAAGTTCTAGAAATAATTAGCGGTGCGCCCAATAATGAATCTCACGTCCTGTTAGATAGGGTTCATAGTCGTTTGCAGCTTAAAAGAAACGACCGCAATAGTATTTCTTTATTTATTATTTCAGATACGAGATATTTATTGGATCGCTTGGAAAAGATGAATCGGGACAACAACTGTCTGTAACATTCTTCAAAATAAAGGTAAGTCATATTGCAGTTAGTTTTAATTTTTGTGCACCCTGAGTGCCGGCCTGTAAATGTGTACCGCGTCTCTACTGACGCGGAGTGTAGTGGAGAGGAGCTTAGCGGTGCATGAATTGACCAATCACAACTTTTTTTTTTATTATTACAAATGGGTTTGCTCTTGACCACAATTTTGTCCGAGGACAGAGATGAGGTATACGATATGTAGCGAGCTTACCCAGAAGCAGCCTATTCACTCTGGTTTTGAAGAGAGTCAGGTTGTATGTGCTTGGGAACACAGACGCAGGCAGGGAGTTCCATTGCTTCGCTGTGCGCATTAGGAATGTTGACGAAAAGCGCTTGGTGCGTGCGGGAGGAATATTAACCAAGAACGGATGCATCAGGACGTCTGCAACGTGATTGGTCTTTTCGTGCCCGACGGATTCTGTGTGCGCGTTGTGCCGGCACTCAGGGCGTGCACTTACAGTTGATTTCTTCACTTCTCTTTTTTTATTGATTATTGATTAATTGTAAATTATTGTTCTCAACTTATTTACTTCGATGGCTCGACGACCCAAAGAGGATCTTGGCCTCCGATACCAGTTCCACTCCTTCCTGTTCTGCGCTACTTCCTGCCTGTTATTATTATTTTATCATCCGAACCAGCCAGCTTTTTTTCAACCAGCAGGTTGGTTCGTATATAAAATTAACATACAGCTGCATTACCACTGACTGACTCATTGACACAATGACATTCTAATACACAGACATGTGTATTAGAATGTCATTGCATTGACATCATTTGTTTGTTCTACGGAACTCAGAACTGGGAAAAAGCAATGATGAGGAAGTGTGGAGGGGGATGTGGAGGCACCGGGAAAAATATGAAAGTGGAACTTGGAGCAGTTCCGGACTGATACCTCTATCAGTCCCCGCTCTGCCTGATACTGCCCGCGGAAACTATAATAGTTAGAACGATCACACTCAGCGGCAGTCTTCACAATTAATAGCACAGAAGAAATTTAGAAAAAATTTAGAATTTGAAGCGGTGGCGGCCGAGTTGTAGGGCGCCCGCCTGTGGATACAAAATCCCAGGTTCGAATCCTGCCCGAGCTACATGAGTTTGTATACCAATCTGACTCATGTTAGTTTTCATCGACCACCACTTGCTTCCGGTGAAGAAAAACATCGTGAGGAAACCTGCACTCTGGTTGATAATTATCAGCTAGTAGCGCAGTAAATAGAGCGAACCTTCCCTAGGGGTTAATTACGTGCGATCCAGTAACTCAATTTTTTTTATATTATTGTTTAGGATGGTTGTAAGTATTTAAAATAAATATGGCACAATTGAATGGCTTTTGCACACGCCGCCAAATTGGAAAAATAAAAAAAAAATCACCACTTTGTTCAGTTTTTCGCTTATATTTTCTTTTAAGTGCATTTTCGCTAGAAAATTGTTCTACACAATGTTGTAGAAAATTAAATTTGCCGTTATTTACATTTTATATTTTGTTTCTAGGACTGACAGTTTCCGAGAAAAAAAAAATCCTTTGCCTTAAAAAAATATCATTTTTCCAACATTCGTCAATCTTTTTTAATTTAGAACGATGTAATCCAGTCATGACCTATTCTAGGAGAAAAAGTAGCAGAACAAACATCGTAGGGAATTTAATTACCTGCAATACGCTATTGCATATTTCTTAACCAACCCTGCAAGGTGGAGAGTAAAACTAAATGATAAAACAAAGGAAATTGTTTTCTGCTATAATATTTTACTTTTTACTAACTGAACCTCGCTCCCATGGAAATTTCGGGATATAAAGTACCTTATGTGCTAGTCCTGGTATTTTTCTACTAGTATACCAAATTTAATCGAAATCCGTCTAGTAGATTTTGTGTGATTAAGCAACAAATATCACATCCAAACTTTCCCATTTATAGTGTGATTCATTGCAGGTGAGTAACCGTTACCTGATTGGGACACTGTAAAAGTGTCTGTGGACATTATCAAGTACAGATATTAGATAATATTTGCTTCATCATCAATAAAGATTGGGAAAGAAACCCGATTTTAAAATGAAAAAGTTTGGATGTGATATTTCTTGCTCAATCTTAAAAAATCTACTAGACGGATTTCGATAAAATTTGGTATGCTAGTAGAAAAATATCAGGGCTAGCACATAAGGTACTTTTTATCCCAATATTCCTATGGGAGAAAAGCCCCGGGTGCAGCTAGTAGACAATAAAATATGATAGCAATAACGTAATATTTTAACTTTTACTTTTACTCCCTACTCCGTAGGGTTGGTTAAAAAAAATTACATGTGTTTTGTAGGTAATTAAATTTCCTTCAAATTTTATTCCAATATATATTTTCCTAGAGTAGGCTATAAATGAATTACAGCGCTCTAAAGTAAAAAGTTTGACAAATTTCCAAATGCGATCAAAAATGCGATTTTTTTAAAGTACACATCTCCATAACTATTAGTCCTAGAAACAAAATATAAAATTTACATTATAGGAAATTTATTTTTACAACATTGTGTAGAACTCTAATGTAGCTAAAATGCATCTAAACGAAGGTGAGAGCGCAAATCTGAATAAAGTGGCAATTTTTTTTTGTTTTTCCATCATATGGCGGGCGTGGAAGGGGGGAGAAATCGTGCCTCTTGCATATTAAACACTTACTAACCATCCTAAATAACATATCAAAAATTCAGAACTATTGAACCATTTGTAAGTAAACCCTACCCTTAGCTCTATTTTGGTCTTTATTCAATGAACTATGGACGAATTTGTATTAAATTTGGTATACTAGTAGAAAAATACCAGAAATAGTACATAGGTTACTTTATATCCTGAAATTCCCACGGGAGCGAAGACCCGAGGCGCAGTTAGCAGAAAACAAAATATTATAACAAAAAAAGCAATATTCCGTAGTTTTAATATTGAGTTTTACTCCCCATTCTGCAGGGTTGGTTAAGAAAAATGCAAATGCGTTTTGTAGGTAATTAAATTCCCTACAAATTTTGTTCCAATACTTATTCTCCTAAAATATGCCATAACTAGATTACAGCGTTCTGAAGTGAAAAGTTTGACAAATTTCAGAAAAAGAAGATTTTTAAAAATTTTATTATGAGCACACATCTCGGTAACTATCAGTCCTAGATACAAAATGTAAAATGTAAACAATAGGAAATTTAATTATCTACAAGTTTTTGTAGAACACTTTCCTAGCAAAAATGCATCTAAACGAAAATATGAGCCTAAATCTGAAGAAAGTTTTTTTTTTTTTTTAGTTTTTTTAAGATTACTACGGACGCGGAAACTTGGCAATTGTGCCCTTTTTATTTTGAATACTCACAATAATCCTACACAACATTTCAAAAAATTCACAATTGCTGGACCGTTTGTAATTTGATTCTCGTCTATTTACTGCGCTATAGTGTGTGAAATGGAGAAGGCAATGGCAAACCACTCCATTAAAATTGCCATGAGAGTCGTTGTGTGTTTCATTCCATATAATGACCACGACCCTCCGTCATGAGGAAATACGACTAAAGAGAGAGAAATTTAGAATTTTCGGGAACGCCAACAACATATTCAGATAGTCATAGAAACATTGATTCATTTTATAGTGACCATAAAGTAGATACCTAATGTGTTTAGTTCGCGGCGGAGCGCGCGGAGCTGCGCACGCGCGGCGCCATGCTGGACGGGGATATCACGCGGCGCGAGCGCGACGTGGCCGCGCTCGAGGCCACGCTGCGCGTCGTGCACGCCGCGCACAAGCACTTCATGCGGCACATCTCGCCGCTGCAGGAGGACAGTGAGTCTTGTTTACGGAGCTGCGCACGCGCGGCGCCATGCTGGACGGGGACATCACGCGGCGCGAGCGCGACGTGGCCGCGCTCGAGGCCACGCTGCGCGTCGTGCACGCCGCGCACAAGCACTTCATGCGGCACATCTCGCCGCTGCAGGAGGACAGTGAGTCTTGTTTACGGAGCTGCGCACGCGCGGCGCCATGCTGGACGGAGACATCACGCGGCGCGAGCGCGACGTGGCCGCGCTCGAGGCCACGCTGCGCGTCGTGCACGCCGCGCACAAGCACTTCATGCGGCACATCTCGCCGCTGCAGGAGGACAGTGAGTCTTGTTTACGGAGCTGCGCACGCGCGGCGCCATGCTGGACGGAGACATCACGCGGCGCGAGCGCGACGTGGCCGCGCTCGAGGCCACGCTGCGCGTCGTGCACGCCGCGCACCAGCACTTCATGCGGCACATCTCGCCGCTGCAGGAGGACAGTGAGTTTGGTTTACACATCAAACAAGGTCAAATCTAAGGTCAAGGTCTAATCAAAATTGCAAGTGTCAAATAGGATTCCAGCTCTGAACTTAGCTATTCAAGTGCGTGCGGGTCCGAGAGCCGGGAGGGCCATCACGGGTAGTGGTTTGCTAGCGAGGGTGGATCACCGCGCACGCCTGCTCACAGTACAGACAGGTTCAAACATTTGTTTGTTTTTCACTGACTGCCACTTTCATGTGACTAGAAATTCAAGAAATCTTGTGATCTTGTGATACCCCTGGAATTGCATTTATTTAGTGGCAGCAGTAATCACTTACCATCAGATGACCCGCTTGCTTGTTTGCCATCCTATGTTAAAAAATAAAAAATAAAACGTCTATCCCACCAGCTCCGGAAATCGAAGAGCTGAACAACCTCTCGAAGCAGTACTACTTGGCCCGCGATGAATTGAAGAAACAGAATGCTGAGATCGAGGCGCTGGAGCAGGTGGTGTCTGACACTAGCTCGCGGCGCACCATGCTGGTTGATAAGCGGCGACAGCTCGAAGCTAGACAGTAAGTGGAAACTAGCTGCAGAACCAGAACGCTGAGATCGAGGCGCTGGAGCAGGTGGTGTCTGACACCAGCTCGCGGCGCACCATGCTGGTTGATAAGCGGCGCCAGCTCGAAGCTAGACAGTAAGTGGAAACTAGCTGCAGAACCAGAACGCTGAGATCGAGGCGCTGGAGCAGGTGGTGTCTGACACCAGCTCGCGACGCACCATGCTGGTTGATAAGCGGCGCCAGCTCGAAGCTAGACAGTAAGTGGAAACTAGCTGCAGAACCAGAACGCTGAGATCGAGGCGCTGGAGCAGGTGGTGTCTGACACCAGCTCGCGACGCACCATGCTGGTTGATAAGCGGCGCCAGCTCGAAGCTAGACAGTAAGTGGAAACTAGCTGAAGAAGCAGAACGCTGAGATCGAGGCGCTGGAGCAGGTGGTGTCTGACACCAGCTCGCGGCGCACCAGTCTGGTAGATAAGCGGCGACAGCTCGAAGCTAGACAGTGAGTGGGAATCATACAACTGTAATAAATAACAATATAAGTCTGCAACGCATCAGTGAACCTTATTGGGTTGGGTGTAGACTGCGGTCTGCGGTGTTTGCCAACTATAAAAAAATTGTTAAATAGTTAATATTTTCTCCTGTTTTTTTATGATGTCCTAATAAAACTGTTAGATAGATTTCCACATTGGATGGAGCGTCTTTCTTTAAAAAAAAACCAAGCTACTAATTCATAATATTTCTTAGAGCCGAGGCAGAAAACGAGTTGGAATCGATCCGTGACCGCCTGATGCGACAGGAGAGCCAGCTCGCCAACGCGCGGGACATCGTCAGACTAAACGGGCGGCGCGCGCGCAGGCTGGTGGAGGGGGAAGATGACTGGCGTTTCTTCCAGGCAAGTGTTATGAGACTAGTAACGTTTCGAGACTCTGCTCCTGTGGGAACTCCGGAAAAGTTCCCTGTGTGACATTACACTTTTCTAGGTTGCTATCTGCTACTAGTGAAACTGAAAATCTTTTTTTTTTTATTTTTTTTTATAAAGGAATAACAAACAATTACATCTTCTACGACCAATATAATCTTCTGATTCACCATCTCTATACTTATTTATTCCTATTTTTTCAGCTATTTTACAACAATTTTATGTAATTATATTTTATTAGGTCCGTATTAATAAATGACACTCAAGTCTTAGCTCGATCTTGAAAGCGCACTTGAGTCGCGGTGCTAATTTATAAGTCTTACTTGAGTTCTCGCTTGAGTTCCGCGTATCAGCCGAGTCAAGACGTATTAATAAACAAATATCAGCACTCAAGATGCCACTCCAGAGCGTATTTGCTGATGACAGTACAACCATGACATGAGAGTTACTTGTGACAGTAGTTAGACCAGACTCAGTAAAAAGTAATAGACCCGGCTTAACAATCTATATCCAAACAGTAGTTATGTGGCCGGTTTCCATGTTTTGTCACTATTTTTAGTACTTTGTGCCAAATCCTTTGCCGGCGCCGGGTTTAGGTATGCACGGCACAAAGTACTTTTTAAAACATGGAAACCGGCCGCATTAATACTGTTTGGAGAAAGATTGTTAAGCCGGGTCTATTATTTTTTACTAAGTCTGCCGCCATTGACACCATATGCCATGTCAAAATTCTCAGCTTGTCAATTTGAAGTTGTGTGTGTTCTGAGATCTCAAGTGATACGCCGTTGATATAAGTTTATTAATTAGCGACGATCTTAAGTGCGTGAACATAACTTGAGTGCATATTGGCTGAGTTTGCACTTGACAGCTGTCTTGAGCTTGGTTTATTAATACCGGCCTTAGTGTATCATATGTGTTGTAACAGATATCAGTGTACGTCCGGGACTACGCCGAGGCGGCGTACAATGCCCTGCACGCACTGGACCAGCTGTGCGAGTCCCCGGAGCTGCACACGCGGCTCGCGGTGCTGCTGATCTCCACCGACCTGCAGCGACACGTGGCCAGCCACCAGCGACGCCTGCACATGTTCATAGAGCGGTGAGTGACTGCCACAGCTGTGCGAGTGTCCGGAGCTGCACACGCGGCTCGCGGTGCTGCTGATCTCCACCGACCTGCAGCGACACGTGGCCAGCCACCAGCGACGCCTGCACATGTTCATAGAGCGGTGAGTGACTGCCACAGCTGTGCGAGTGTCCGGAGCTGCACACGCGGCTCGCGGTGCTGCTGATCTCCACCGACCTGCAGCGACACGTGGCCAGCCACCAGCGACGCCTGCACATGTTCATAGAGCGGTGAGTGACTGCCACAGCTGTGCGAGTGTCCGGAGCTGCACACGCGGCTCGCGGTGCTGCTGATCTCCACCGACCTGCAGCGACACGTGGCCAGCCACCAGCGACGCCTGCACATGTTCATAGAGCGGTGAGTGACTGCCACAGCTGTGCGAGTCCCGGAGCTGCACACGCGGCTCGCGGTGCTGCTGATCTCCACCGACCTGCAGCGACACGTGGCCAGCCACCAGCGACGCCTGCACATGTTCATAGAGCGGTGAGTGACTGCCACAGCTGTGCGAGTCCCCGGAGCTGCACACGCGGCTCGCGGTGCTGCTGATCTCCACCGACCTGCAGCGACACGTGGCCAGCCACCAGCGACGCCTGCACATGTTCATAGAGCGGTGAGTGACTGCCACAGCTGTGCGAGTCCCCGGAGCTGCACACGCGGCTCGCGGTGCTGCTGATCTCCACCGACCTGCAGCGACACGTGGCCAGCCACCAGCGACGCCTGCACATGTTCATAGAGCGGTGAGTGACTGCCACAGCTGTGCGAGTCCCCGGAGCTGCACACGCGGCTCGCGGTGCTGCTGATCTCCACCGACCTGCAGCGACACGTGGCCAGCCACCAGCGACGCCTGCACATGTTCATAGAGCGGTGAGTGACTGCCACAGCTGTGCGAGTCCCCGGAGCTGCACACGCGGCTCGCGGTGCTGCTGATCTCCACCGACCTGCAGCGACACGTGGCCAGCCACCAGCGACGCCTGCACATGTTCATAGAGCGGTGAGTGACTGCCACAGCTGTGCGAGTCCCCGGAGCTGCACACGCGGCTCGCGGTGCTGCTGATCTCCACCGACCTGCAGCGACACGTGGCCAGCCACCAGCGACGCCTGCACATGTTCATAGAGCGGTGAGTGACTGCCACAGCTGTGCGAGTCCCCGGAGCTGCACACGCGGCTCGCGGTGCTGCTGATCTCCACCGACCTGCAGCGACACGTGGCCAGCCACCAGCGACGCCTGCACATGTTCATAGAGCGGTGAGTGACTGCCACAGCTGTGCGAGTGTCCGGAGCTGCACACGCGGTACTTACTGTTTTATTTACATACACAGCAGTCTCTTTACCTCGGAAGAGATTACTTATGAAATAAGTAGCTCCTAAATATATAATACAAACCTATTACCACTGTTTATTGTATCTGAATGTGTATGACATGTTGAAAGGTCATTAAACACACCAACGTTTCGACATTGACTTTTATTTTAATTTATTCACAAAGTTTTTATTTTTCGGAAGGTCGTTAGGTGCGCACATATTTTCAATACAATACATACGTAATTCACACGTCCATTACGTTAAATGTTATAATATCAGGCATAGTTCTAATCATATCATATTATGTACTTTCATACATACGTATTATACCTAATGCCTGTTTTTCGTGCTAGATAGGGCATAGGCTCTGGTTTCTGCCTATATCGCCGCATCATATTAATTCGTTTATGTTTCATACTATGACCGGGGATAGTCACTGGCTATCATCATCAAGGTTGTATCTTTAATGTTTGACGACCTTCGTGGTGTTGCGTAGTGGTAGGTAAAACCACGCACCTGCGCCATGTGGAGGTTCTGGGTTCAAATTCTAGTGCGGGCACATATTTGTATTTGTTTTCACAGTTATGTCTGCGTTTTGGATGTGTTGTGTACGCATTTTTATGTTTGTGTGGATTCACGACACAAGCTTATTACTTAGTGTATGCCGTTGTCCATATGTATCTCAAAAAAATTAAAAGTTTCGCTCAAGGTCACGCCGAACTGATTTACTAAACCATATTAGCCTTATCGTATGAATTGCATATTCACCTTACAAATCAATATAGATAATCACGTACACCACTCGCATTACCAAGTGTAGCCTGATACGGCACGATCGATTAACGTTGGCATTCCAATAATATTGTGAAACTCAATATTGTAAAACATATTGCCGTTTCTAATTGCTGTAGTATATTTTCCAGTCAATATGTTGCTCAGTTTATGTCACTTTACAATGTACATTAAAAACTTCCTCAGGGAATATTAGGTTAAATAATTCTTACTAATCTTGTAAATAAGTAAGTAAGTAAAAATGATTTATTGCACCAAACACGTAAAGGATACAAATTGAGACTTATAAATAAATAATAAATAAAATAATAGGTAAAATATGTACAATAGGCGGCCTTATCGCAAGTGCAATCTCTTCCAGGCAACCTAAGTGAACGGAAAGAGATGAACATATTGGCTATCACTTTCTTATTGTATTATTTAATCTTTTTTATTTTATCTTTTCTAATATTTGCACCTCGCACTCGCATCTGGTCACAACTGAAAATCAGTATATTGCCCCCCGGGTAATAGTGCCACTGAGGTGTGACCTTTTTGTATTGCTGCAACACACATTTATTTTTTCGTTTGTTTATTTTTCGTTGTTTGTTGTAAGAAACTGTATGTGTTGTTGTGGCTACAAATAAAATTCTTTATCTATCTATCTATCTAACATAAATGGCGGTGCATGAACAGAGATATAGAAAAGAAAATTGAGACAATAAGAGAGTATAACACATACAAAATACAGTCAGAGCCGGATAAATGTGACCCCCCTGAGAGATAGGGGGGGGTCAGTTTTATCTGCCCCGACCCCGACTATACACTAACCGCGGCACAGCGCAGCGTCCAGGGTTACGGTTAGCCTATTTCTTCCAGCTAAAGTCCGGATAAAACCTAATGGAGTACGAGTGTACTATGAAGGTATGCTATACTATTAGTATTTTTCGAAATTGTATTTATTAACCCTAGTTCTGCGCCATACCTGCTGATCTATGTTCTACAAGTCCTACCTGTCGGTTGCCTGTAAGAAATTGCTGTAGCGATAAGGCCGCCATTATACACTAGCCATTAAGATAATATTGTATTCCTGTGTATATTCATGATGCAATAAAGAGTTGGAGTTATCTATCTATCTAAAAGATTTTTCCAATCGGAAAGTTACAGAGATTAGCACGTTTGAACAAACAAACACTTCGAGTTATTAAACTAGTATTGGAATAGACAGCCTTCTCATCGAGTTTATTTTTGGTACAAAAAAAATATTACTTTTTATCCGAGAATTCGTAGGACCATATTATATCTCGTCCTGACGTCTCGACCATATTATACAGGGTGTTGGGTATTTTTGCAGATATTTTTCTGATTATAACTAGTTCTAACTAATAATTGGAGAGCTAAATGTGTATAAGAATCTAATAAATATTTATCTTTTTACAGTATCTTGAATGATTCTGCAGAAAAGCGTGGCTTGTCATACAAAGTGCAAGGTAAGGTTTTTTATTATTTTATTGTGGGTTTAATCTATATCTACCGTCGCAATTCTGGTATTTTTATCTATATAAGATTTTAATCCTATACTTCCGGCTCCATTTGAACCTGTCACTGTCGCTATAGCCAATCAGGGATCACGTCAAAATCGTCCCGTTAGGGTTTCCCTGACCTTCATTAATCAAGCATCGTTGGAAACCAATTAGAGTTCGATTTCGTGATTAGATAAGTTATTGAAAACGCGTTTTTCAGAATCGATATTTTCATCGTCGACGGAGTCTGTGCACAGCGGCATGAGTGTGGCGAGCGGGTACACTAAGAGACTTTCAGCCTTCCGCAAGACGCTCAGCGAGAAGGTCGGGGAGGACTCGGTTAGTCTCTCTTTTCGAGTCTTTGAAAAATCAAAATGAAAAAAATTAAAATATATTTATTAGCAAACTAGCTTTTGCCCGCGGCTTCGCCCGCGTGAATTTCCCACGGGAACAGTGCTTTTTCCCGGGATAAAAAGTAGCCTATGCGCTATTCCAGGTCATTATCTACCTCTGTACCAAATTTCATCCAAATCCGTCCAGTAGATTTTGCGTGATTGAGTAACAAACATCCTCACAAACTCACAAATTCACATCCAAACATTCGCATTTATAATATTAGTATGGATAAATGTAGATACTGCCTTAGCATAGTGGCAGAAAGCAAAAGCTCCGCGATTTTGCCTAAAAAAGGATAATATGATGGACCCTATATCCTTTTCAGTACTTCTAACTATGTGTATGCGAAATTTCAGGAAGATTGGTTCAGTAGATAAAGCGTGAAGAATAGGGTAGATGACAACAAGTCAAATTAGTTACTTTTTTCTAAATGTCAAAAACAATAATTTATATGGGACTTGTATGACAGTACTCAACGGTGACGTCACTTTTAATGGAGTCAAAAAGCATTCCCATTTTACTTTAATTAGAACTAAAAAATAGTAAACCATGTTATAAATAAAATTTATCAATTAAAGTGACATTCAATTATAATGTTTCATTATTTAAATAGCATCATATATTTTATTTTTACCCAGTCATCATCCCTATTACACCAAGAGACTGTTGGCCTTACGCAAGACGAGCGAGAAGGCCGGGGAGGACTCGGTTAATCTCTCTTTTCGCGTCTTTGTGATGTACCGCCTGAGCAGTTAACAATTTAAACTCTATATGACAAGACTGAAAATATTATGGCATAAAAAAGATAAACGGACGCGCAGCGCGATGAGGCGGCAACGAGAGGCGACTTGCAAATTTGAATCTAAATTTTAAATTGGTAACTTCTCAGTATCTTCGCCGCGCCTCTTCCGGCCATAGTATTAATGTGTGATTTTTTGTATTTTTCAGTTGGCGGACGAACCTGGAGAGCATGGTGAGCCACACAAACATTATTGTTTTAAAAAGTACAGCGCTTTATGCTAAGTTTTCCTTGCAACTTTAGCTATGAAATTAAGCAACTTTCTAAAGAAATATTTAGATATTTTTTTCATATTTCATCGTTTTTTTCTGGAAGTTGCCGTGATTATTTTGTTATCTTATCATATCTCACTCAAATCAATGTACAGATACCTAGGTACTTAGTACATAGACAACAGCTATGTATACTGGTTTATGCAAATAAGGGAGGGAGTTTTGAAATAAAATAGACTTCATGTCGGTTTTCGTTTTCAAGAATTAATAATAATAAAATCGTTTATTTTCTCTCCACATATAAAAAATTACAGTAATTGTACAAAAGAGGATGTTGTGTACCTTTTAGTGGAAAAACTTTTTATTAATTATCAATAGCAGAGCCCCGGCTTCACTCCCGTGAGAATTTTGGTTTAAAGTCCTTAAATGTGGCTATCGTACCTGTACATAAAGTATTTCTCAAATCTAACTGTAGTTTCCTGAAAATAGCACGTTCAAAAACAGTTTCATTATTATTAGTTGTTATTAGTATAGATAAATACTAATACTACAATCACTTTTCCACAGCCCGCAAGTCAGCGATGTCGATGCGTGTGGTGACGATTGGATTCGAAGACCCTTCGGGGCGGACAGAGCCTAGGCGAGCCAGCATACAGTCGAAGAGATCATACAAATAAATGCTCAGTCAGTTGTTTTAGATTGGCTCATCAATTGATGGCGTATGCGCACAGATGTTTAAAATGCGTTGCTTGGTAGTTTTTAGAATTGGTTCCAAAGAATGTTCCACCTCCAGCTGAAAGTTACAAGAAGCAGGAGTGTTTTTATCGGAACCTAAATATATTATGTCGATAATATAATTTACGTTTCGCGTGATGCTTTGTTTGGGTTGAGAATATTCCTAGCATCATGAGACAAAAAGATTTTCTCTGTTATTTTTAACTGCAGCAGGCATATTTAATTGTTTATATTCAAATAATAGAAACCGCTCTTTTTTTATTAAACAAATCATGAAAAACATTCTACAGACCCAGCAGTTTGCATTATTTTTTAAACAATGGTGTTTATCGTGTGCAGTTTAAATGGCTAGTTATCTAGCCATCGTAACTAAAGCTGGATTTCTTACTCAGCGGGCATAAATTCTAGTCAATTAGGTCATACTGATTTTGAAGTAAACAATAAAAAAATTAATTTATTAAATTTGGTTTTATTTTTGATTTCATTAACTGACGTCAAATCTAAATTAGTTGAACTTTTCATAGTTATACCAAAACAACCAAAGCGATTTTATCAAACAATCAAAGCTAATTTTATTGCCTGTCGTATCCCATATTATTATTTACTTTACCGAAATGACCTCACGAGTTCTCACCTCACCGGGGAGGTGAGGTGAGGAAAGGAGTTGTTATTTTAATATTGTTTTTCCTTGCTATGTACTATAGTGTAGGTATTTATTATATAATTTGTAGTAGGTAAAATGTGGAATTGAAATAATTGACTAAAACATTTTAAAATTTATTTCGGTAAAATTTATACTTTTGCACTTTTAAAATAATTACAAAACGCAAAGTGAGACTTATTGGCAAGAAAACAAATTTATACATAACAAAATCTGATTGGTGGGATTTAAATATTTATTGTCGAATGTACTTCTTTCTGGTACATGTTACAATAGAAACTGTCATAAAAATTTGTGTTGGTACTCTACACAAGCAGTCTACCCTAAAAGTGCTAGAATAGAATTAGAATATCGTCTAATTTTATTATAGTAAGTACATTCCATTTCGTGCTACACTATATTAACTTTATTTTTACGACATGAACATCTTGGATGACAGTGAAATCCTAATGCACATCCTATAGTTAAATGTACAATTACAAATGAGAAATGCTGAAGGCACAAGGACTTACATCTTCAGGCTAAATTAATTTTGATTCCTGCAGCCAACATACCAATTGTAATGACATAATTTTGAGAATATTTATGATTCTACACTATGAACTTTTATTTATTGTGTCTTTAGGCCCTTTATTTATCTAAGGTCAGGACTTGAAACCAGAGCTTACTATCAGTACCAAATTCTCCATATAAACTCCCGGAAAGTACTGGTAGTTTATAAGAGAACTAGCCTCTGCCCGCGACTTCGTCTGCGCATATCTCAGGTTCTAACCGGCGTATCAAGATAAAACTTACGCCAGATTTGAAGTTAGACCTTCCATAACAAAACAGTGAAAACCGCATCAAGTTTGGTCTTGTAGTTTTTGCGTGATGCGCGTACAAACACACGGAAAGACAGACCACAATTTAAAAAAACATGGTTTTGGCTTCTATTGGCCCTATGAAGGCCCCTCATAGTTTTATTTCTTAAATATCTTCTATGTACAGACATAGACCAGTTACAGTTTTATTATATGTATTAATGATTTGGTACCTGTAACTGTAACAACTGGTAACAAGCCCTGCTTGAAACATGTCATACTTTTATCAGGCCTGATTTTTGTTGCGCTTTATTATAGCCTCACATTTCCTATCTGTTAACATATAGTGGCTCATACATTACATATTTATCAAAACTACTCATACTTACATAAAAATAAATAAAACAATACATACAAAAATGAATGAAAACATTAACTCCATTGTGGATACTATAACATAGTGATTGTGAGCAATGGATTCGCTACTCTATTATCTACAACACATGAAATGACACTGATATGGGACATTTATTGACAACAGTCCAAAGAAGTAAAAAATACCGACATAACTTTTGCTTTATAGTTCAAGTATTGATAGTCATCACAGAAAATGGACAAAATAAATTTTATTATCCAGACATATACACATAGGTATTGTAGATCAAGGAAAACACAATGTTAATCTGATGGAACTTAATCTTGCTACATATTCTAACACTGTTTTACAGAACAACTACATAAAATAATTTAACCAGTAGTCAATGCAACTAAAGAAAATTTACTATTCCACAAATAGGACACAGTGGCTGGAGTAGGAACTACCAAAACCAAACAGCATGGGGAACTCGATGGTGAGTAGGCCAGATGGGACGGGCCTGCAGCGTGAGCGTGGGCGTAATAGACGCCGCGTGCGCCCCTTTCTAGTGTCACGACGGCACATGGGCCTCTCACTTACTTCAAACAGTGTTAGAATATCAAAGCGTCATAAGTCAGGGAAACGCAGCGGATCTTCTACATAGTCCTCAGGAATAATAAATAAGTTTGGATCTACATCATCACGGAAATCAAATTTTTGAAAAGTGATTTTAGCTGTAACTGTTGGCAAAATTGGAATATCAATTTTAACTGGAAATCCTTTTGGCAATTTCATGGCTACAAATTGACGTAACTTAGCAAAATGCTTAAAAGGTGCAATAACTTCTAAGACATTTAGCAACATGTCAACACTAAGTGGAAAGTCATCGCTCATTGCTATAGTGGCTCGGAAATTTCTTGACGACTCTTTATATACAAGTTCTCTGCCCAGTCCTGGATACTGCCCTGGAGGGGATGATATGTATGCATTCCAATCTACATTGTTATCTGGAGGAGGATTCAATGAGGCACGGCGTGCTGGCTCTCCATTTGTTTCCAAATTCTGAGTGTTCCCTTTTGTAAGACTTTCAATAATTGCTTTATTTTTCTGTAGATCATCATTTGATAAGTGTTCCCTCCTTTTACGTGATTCCAAAACCAAGCCTGATATTGTATAGATATCACTTTTGTATATACCAGCAACTAATTCTTTGCGATCTTCACGAAATATCCATCCAGACTGTGCTCTAGAAAATGCAATGCCTTTAGTAGACATCTGAGCAGCCAAAATATCACTAGACATCAAAATGTCAACTTCATCCTCAATTTCACTCTCAGTTTCTTCATATCGGACTCGTTGGTAAACATTTGCTTTATTATCCATTACAGTCAAAGATTCACTTGGTAATTTCTCTCCTTGAAAAATAAATGATATATCTCCTCTTTCCCATTTCATATCGGTAAAATCAACTAATGTGGTGTCTAATCTGATACTAGAGCCGCATTTGTAAATTTTGCACACATCTGATGGCAATATTCTAGAGACTAGAGGTACCCATGAATGAAAATCCCACTTGAGTTCCATGTAAAAGTCTTGAATTTGAGCAAGTGCTCTGATGAGATCAGGTCTTCTGAACTCCATCTGCTCGCGTGCTTGCTGCTTGAGTTTGCGGACCAGCGACGAGATTGTTTGTCGGTCGCCATAACTGATAGCTTCAGCAAGCGGTGACCAGCCAGCAAGATTCTTTACTTTAACTGGAGCACTGTGAGCTAGAAGGAGCTGTACACATTCTTTTCGACCCAGCATGACAGCCAGGTGCAGAGCTGTGTTTCCATGCTTGTCTTTAAGTGTCACGTCGTTGTTTCTGAGTAAAGAGGACAGCTTACGTACGTCCCCAATAAATACACACTCGTGTAGAGGAAATGATTCTTCCTCTGCAGAACAGTTAGAGATAGACATTTCGCACAAACGTATTTTTAAATCATTACTGGTGCAATTAATGAATACAGAATAGAAACAATTTTGACAATAATCTAATCAATGAGATAAGATTCAACTTCTTCGGAAAGCGACTGTTCCATTATTGTATTTCAGTTCATCAACGTTTGAGGAACAAACTTTACACCGTTATTATTTGATAGTGAAATCATATTAATCAGTTTATACAATAAATTAAATAAAAATAATATTTTCATTTACAAAACGTCCATGTCCATAGAATCCATCACTCACTTTTTTTTTTATGACGTATCTTTTTTACTATATTGGCAGGTTGGCAGGCACAGAAACCTATTTTCATAAATCCATCCGTTCGTACAGCTTTTCAAATTGTAAAAATGGCAAAAAGAAAGTAAATAAGAGGAGTTATAGAATACTTATTTCTGTCTCTGTGGGTACATTAAGTGGTGGAACATGGCACGCCTTTTTCCCGTGGGGGTAGGCAGAGACTAGCGATTTCCACTTGCTACGATCCTTACAGTTATCTCTTACTTCCTAGGTCGTAGTCAGTCGTAGCGTAGTGCATATTTATTAATTTCTTAATAAAAAATAAATAGGTACGAAAAAAAATATTTATTTCATAAATTGCTTAGCAAAATCCATCGTCGAGAAGAAGCAGTAAAATCAAAGGAAACCAACTGTTACGATCACCACCGCAGTCATTTCCTCCTCTTGATATTATGATAGGTGGCGGAGGTGGAATGAAACCGGGTCCAAAACCAGGTTGGAAGGCAGGATTTCCGTAGCCATACTGACAAGTAACCGAACAGATCTGGAAAGGAAAAGCATAGGTTAGCATGTGTATACTTTTTTACATAAATACTTTTTTATTTAGTTTAGTTTTTATTTAGTTACTTTGTGCACCCATGCCATACATATTTCTGTTTATCCCGAAGGTTGACTGGTAGAGAATTGTAGCATTAAGTCCGCCTTTTATACCATTGTAATTATTTTGGTTTAATAAAGTTTTAAATAAATAAATAAATATGTGATAGTCACCATACCATACCATACCATCACGTCCATCACATACATGGTCTTGTGTAGAAAAATATGCACGTTTATATTATAATATAGTATTAATTTGTACGTATAATATCATGCATCATGGGGGTGAAAACTAAAAAAGCACCCCTATTCTTGTTTTCCTAGAATTTTTAGGGTTCCGTACCTCAAAAGGTAACAACAGAACCCTATAAGATCACTTTGTTGTCCGTCTGTCTGTCTGTCAAACTTTTTGTTTCTCAGGAAAAAATATAAAAATAAAAAATAATCAAAATTCTTCATGAACATGATCAGAACAAACTTAATTTTGTGCTTGAAGCAGTATGAATCCTAGGGATCGAACTGCAAAGTTAAGTTTGTTTTTGTAACTAGTAGGTTATTTAGTTAGAGCTATAATGGGAGGTGCTTAGCGTGTACGGATCCCTCAGTGCGCACTTGGCCGGTTTTTTTTAGAATAGCAAAAGAATAAAACAAAGTTTGTACGTACACTTAAAGCCAGGAACACCGAGATGCAAATTACCAACTTCGAAGTCATCTTGATTTCAACTTTGATCGTCTATACTTAATAACTGTTCTGAAACCTATAATTTATACCATGTAAAGTTACAAAATTTTAGATGTCGTTGGTAATTATTGCGTACAAATACTGCAAAGCCTTATCTTTTTGGGGCTGCTTTGACGGCACGCACGTATACTACTAGGTAATATGTTCACTGACATACTTTTATTTCTTCATACCTACTTACTTAGTACTTTTCAACCTTGTTGCAGCTTGTATTTTTACACGATTTCCCAAAAAAGAGTGTTATGTTATCTGGGTTAGTGTTCAATATATTTTTTATACTTATTTATGTACTCGTATGTCTGTGGAGTTACTTTTAATTTCCGTTTATCTTGAAGATTGACTGGTAGAGATTCTATTGTATACGCCTTTTAAACCAGACGTATTTTCGGTGGGATCCTTTCATTTCTCATAAGGTTAATAATCATAATATGGTTTGTCATAAAGCCTTTCTCATAATTTTTTTATCATAATATTTTATTCAAATAATATTTATTGTAATAATATTTGTGTAGTCATAATCATAAATTGTCATACAGATTTTTTTTATAAAATGGTTGATCATAATGCATTTGTCATAATTGTTATTGTCATAAACATAGTTTCTTTTTTATTTTGTTCATCTTTTATTTTGTTGATGCCATTTGAAGACATAATGTAAAATTTGATTATACCTATTTCACATTAAGTTGACACAAAAACTAGTATAAGTTAGGGTGCGGCGGGGGTGGCCCTTGGGCCACCCATAAGCCGCGAACATAAACAACAAAAAACAAAAACTTAACAAATCTTACCTTTTTTTCTGAGTGCGTCCGTACATTATGAGTTCTCTTTTCTCTGTACATTATGAGTATTACTATTATGATTAAATTATATTATGATTATTTATGTTTATGATAATTTGTATTTATTACAAAACAATTATGTTAAAAAAATTATTTAAAAAAATATTATTTTAATTTTAATTTATATTAATTACTAGCTTTTGCCCGCGGCTTCGCCCGCGTGAATTTCCCACGGGAACAGTGCTTTTTCCCGGGATAAAAAGTAGCCTATGTGCTATTCCAGGTCATTATCTACCTCTGTACCAAATTTCATCGAAATCCGTCCAGTAGATTTTGCGTGATTGAGTAACAAACATCCTCACAAACTCACAAATTCACAAACTCACAAACTCACATCCAAACTTTCGCATTTATAATATTAGTATGGAAGTATGGATGATTATGTGGAAAAATATTATTTCGAACTATATTATTACAAATATTTTTATGACAATCATTAGAGACCCTTTTCGGTTTAATAACGTTTTAAATAAATAACAAAGTTTCTTTATTCCTAATCGCTTGCTAGCATTAGAATATTTGAGATACTTACCTAGTTATAGAGATTTGTAATAGCCTTTTATTAGGTACCTAGTTGTTAAGGTCTAAAACTTTGTAGAGGCTCTAACAAGTTGTAGTTGAACTAAGTAACTAAAACTAACTATGTATGGCCACACCCTGTCCAGCAAATAAATTGGTTTTGTCTACCCATGAATTGTTAATTTTTTCGCTTATGGAGCTAATTTGAACCTCTACAAGATCATTAAAAATGCCATTCACATTTTCCGCGTCCACAACATGGACCTTCGTAGCTAAATCGGTCGCCGGTACCGGAAATCGATGAATCTTCACTTTTTTGGAGTACCTAGGTTAAAGGCTACGGTTTAAAAGTTTTATATCACTTTTTTTACTAAGTGATTTTTTTTATATAGAGGGTGGCCAGTATCTTCTTCTTCTTCTTCTCTCAGCCGAAAGACGTCCACTGCTGGACAAAGGCCTCCCCCAAGGATTTCCACAACGACCGGTCCTGCGCTGCCCGCATCCATGCGCAACCCGCAACCTTCACCAGGTCGTCGGTCCACCGAGTGGGAGGCCTGCCAACACTACGTTTTCCGGTTCGTGGTCGCCACTCGAGAACTTTTCTGCCCCAACGGCTATCTGTTCTGCGAGCTATGTGCTCCGCCCACTGCCACTTAAGTTTGGCGATTGGTGGCCAGTATATATGTTGAAATTCCTACGAAAGTGCAACTCAAAGTGCAATGATATTTTATAATGATAAATGAATATAATTATTATCTTTGCCTTTTCTTTATTTTGTTTGCCGGTGAACGGTGACAGCTGGATGACAGTGACATTGACTTCAAATTACACTGCGGTGCGAGGTTTTGTTGCGGGTACTAAAAGTTACCAATGTATAGGAAATTCCCTAAATTGCGGTAATTTTTGAATTGTGTCGACTTGGGATAGTAATGTTAAGCATTCGTCAAATCAAACCGCGACGCATGCGAAACTTGTATATGAATTATGTGCGCCTCGCTCACTTCTTAGAGCAACTCTTAAATCTCTCTCTCGCACTAAATTCGCGTAGGTTGAGCATTAATCATGCATGCATTTGCCAGGAAAAAGAGAGAAGCAGAGATACATTATCATCAATTAACGTAACAGGAAAATATCTATATATAAGGTGGACTCAAATTAACTACAAATATTTTCAGGGCTGGCTCCAGGGTGCTAAATAAACGTATTGGAGATACAATTTTAAAAATCGATACGCTAGTTTTTTTTTTGTTTTTTCTAACAAAAAAAAATATTATTAAATGATGACATTTAGTATCATACTGTAGTTAAATGTGTAGACTTCATACCTCTTTAAGCTCCTCCCACCAATTAATAGTTGAATGAAATTGATTTGCTGTTTTCCTCTTTATTTATGAAAAGTGCGTGAAAGACAGAGATTGCAAGCGATTTATTATACGTAAACGACAGCGACCGACCGGTGGGCGGGGCGGCTTTTGTTTGTGTGTGTCATTTTAATTGTCATTTTACGCAAAGCTGTGTAGGATGTTATAATGTTACGGTTTTCAAAAAACATAAACGTTAATTTTTCTCGAAAACTAGCGTGTAGAAAATTGAAAAAAACACTGATATACTTTTTAAATAATATCAGTAATTAGCCCTGAAAATATTTGTAGTTAATTTGTGTCCACCTTGTATATAGAATAGAATAGAATCATTTATTTGCATAGATTACATTAAATTTACACAGATCTTAAGTTTAAATGTAACCAACCTGCATGCAGGCGTGCAAATGTTAATATTTATACGTACATACACTAAAATTATATTCTAAATTTAATTAAATAACAATAATTATATTTATATAACAAAAAAAAAGCAAAAATTAATACATAGTAACCAAACGCCAGAAGAGAAAATAATCTTTAATGCTATAAAACCTTTTATCAAACAACCATTCTGTCAATGCTTTTTTGAACTTTTTTATGTCTAACGAAACAAAAAACCAACAAAAATATAACAGTACAATAAAACAAAAAAATAATAAAATAAAACAGTAAAAATATTTTGTCTGTATATTTAGGAATGTTTACTGAAATGGATAGAGGTCCACGTAAAAAGAATAATAGAAATCAAAAATTTTTTTTTTTATTTCTTGTCTGTCTTTCTGTCTGTCTGTCTGTCTGTATGTATGTATGTATGTTCGCTTTTCACGCAAAAACTACTGGACGGATTTGAATGAAACTTTTTTTGTTGTGTAGCTATTAAGCCTGGGCAACATATAGGCTATAATTAAGTTTGAGAACTGGAACACAAGAATTATAACAGAATAGCTAAACTATAAAAAATATGGAAATGGTACCTTTGCAAAAGATTATCACTCTGACGAGCACTTTCTGTGGACGTGTAAAAATCGAAAACCTATCATCTTTGATCTTTTTCATCTGATGAAGAACTCCGAGAGACCAGCTACACTGTTACATATTATGGAAAAGGCGCCTTAGCAAAATTCGTTCAATCTGATGAACATTTTGTGCTGATATATAAAAAAAACTATCTGGGACATTTGATGAAGAACTTCAAGAGACCAGCTACCGTAAACTGCTGCAACTTATCCAACTACACACAAATTTGCCTATTTCATTTGAATTACGATATATCGCATTCGCTTGCTTTATTCTCGTTTTCTACCATTCTGTAGTAACTATTCATTATTTGGGCAACATATTTTTCATTTTTTTATAATTGTAACTCTATTAATACTCTGTCAGTTGTGCGACAAAGATCGGTGGGTGAGGCAGCATTTTTTTTGCGCTCCAAAACTTTTGAATTTTAACTATTAAAAAGCTGTGTTTTCGCACAGGATTCACTGCCTAAGGTAGGATAATATTGTCTTCTTCTAGTATTACTTGTTTTTTTACGCAAAAGATTGTTTTTATCAAAAAAAACTTAGAAGGCAATCATGTGTAGTGTTTTGAAAACTTGAGTGACATAACTTTGCCTGGGTCTAGGGTTGTCAAATTTTGTTAACTAGCTTTTTCTCGCAGCTTCACTCGTGTGAATCTCGCTTACATTATGCTTAAAAAAATATTTTAGAATTTGTTTCCTCTAGTTATATTAGAAGTGCTCGTTGTGAATTTGTAAAACAATATTAAAATATTTTTTGTAGAAATAATTGTAAAAGAGATTCAACACTTTGTATACTTTTCTTTTATACTACAATCAAAAATTAAGTTTAATAATAATTGTTGATTAAAATGATGAGACATTATTACCAAGAAGCATTAAAATTGTATTTTTTAATGAAAGTAGCCATCTGGTTTTTTTCTTTTATAAAAAAGTATTAATAATAATTTGTATTCTTTTGGACAACCCTATAGTCAACAACATTTTTGTATGGAAAGTCTGTAGAACCTGCTACAACTTGGCCTAGTAGCTGTAATAAAAAAAATATACAGTATATTGCACTGATTAAATTGGCATGGACAAGTAGGCTGTCTCATGCACATGAAAAAAAATTAACGGAAACGATAAGTACAATAAGTATCGAATTATCCTTCTAGGCAAACTTGTGTCTTTTACATACAACTTTGCCTACGACTTTAAGCCCTTGTAATTTAAAAAAATTGGTCGAAATTTATAAGATTTGGGGTCTCAATAGTAAGCCAATATGCTTGTCTTCCATTTAAAAACAATTGACAGTCAAAATTGTGAATAGGTTCCGAGAAAATCGCAAAAAACGTCAAATTCCGTGCAAAGTTGCAGCAGTTTACGGTACTCTATAAAATAAATGGAAATGGTGCCTTAGCAAAAGTTGTTCAACCTGATGAGCATTTTCTACTGAAGTATAAATGTTGAAGATCTAGAACATCTGTTCTCGTTCATCAACATATAGGAATTCCCGAGGGACACGGGATACCAAATGGCTGAAATTATGCGTACCGGAGTTTAGGTTGCTACAGTTTGGAACACAAAATTTTTTTTATTTTAGGGAAACTCACGCGGTCGAAGCCGCGGGCAACAGCTAGTGTATTTATAAATTCAAAGGCAATTCTTCGGTACTTCAATTTTAAAAGGGACTGCACATTCATTAATTTATTTATATTATTTATGTAAACGTGTTTAATACACGCTTTTTATATATTACTAGCTTTTGCCCGCGGCTTCGCCCGCGTGAATTTCCCACGGGAACAGTGCTTTTTCCCGGGATAAAAAGTAGCCTATGTGCTATTCCAGGTCATTATCTACCTCTGTACCAAATTTCATCGAAATCCGTCCAGTAGATTTTGCGTGATTGAGTAACAAACATCCTCACAAACTCACAAATTCACAAACTCACAAACTCACAGCCAAACTTTCGCATTTATAATATTAGTATGGATTATTATACATACAATGTAAAAACGCTTGTCCTCATTTTTCCCGCTTAAATAAATGGGGTATATTAAAAGATAGGTATTGGCAACCCTCTTTTTAGGTATGTAATGTTGCTTCTTGCCAACAATAGATGGCGTTACAATATTGTTTTGAAGTCGAATCGAACTGAATTGACAGATGCGCATAGCAGTAAACGCCTTTTATTTTTACATTTTCTTCAATATTTGCACAGAAAAGTGCATTTTTAAAATGAAGTGTGTCCAGAGAAATTAATAGCATCGATTAAGTATAATGCGTGGTTAAAATATTTCTGTTCTATACCTATTTGTCGCCTAATAATTTATTTTTGCCATACTACCATTTCTATACTTAGGTACCGGAGACAAAACTTTTCACGATTGTGTTGTGCTTATTTATTTAAAGACTATCAGTATTGATTGTATAGACTTTGTATTGTTGTAATTGATATAAGGACTTCAAACTTTCAAAATATAGAAGAGTGATCGAAATATATTAGTCGCGTCGATAAATTGCGACTTAAAATATTTTTTGTTTACGAAGATCTTCAGCTACTGTTTGATTCGAAGACACGGAATCATGTGAGTACATACTTTTTCTTTTATCATTTCCTAACAGCATCTTCAAGGACCAATTTTTCCTTCAGGTAAGTAGGTATTTAGGTACCTACCTACAGGTATGCTTACAACATTGTATTTTTGAATTATAATTAAGACTAGATGTTGTAAAGTAAACCATTTTATAAGTACATACAAAAGCAAATAAAATTTATTGATTTTTAAAGAACATAACATACCATAATAAGCAGCAATTCATTTTGAATATCTAAGTAGATATTGGAGCATTTCAATGTAGCTTAAAGGTAATATAGGTACTTTCCAACTTGCAATACAAAAATAAAAAAAATATAGTTAAAGCTTATGATTTTAATATTTAAAAAAGTTAAAATTCAAATAGATTAAATTTTTTGCGAGAAAAAATAAATTATAATGGTATATTTTCGTAGGATATTGACTAATTTAGGAAGATAATATAAAAAGTAATTTTGATATAAAAAAAATCTTCGAACTGATTTATGGCATAACATTCTTACTAAAGTACTAATTAAGCTGTCAATTACCAAGTAACAGAGTCACTTATGTGCACTTATTATACTACCTTTGTTATCTAAAATGCTGTAATTGACGCATTAAGTAGGAACTATTGTATCCTAAAACCCTTCCGGACCCAAGACAACTAGCATACATGACTGTAGTCATATACTATTTTAGCATTTTTCAAGATGATTGACAATGAATCCCTTCTTATCACTTTAATGTTTCATATATTCCTGAAGCGAATGACAAATTAAATTAATATAAAATAATAAATATTTAAATAATTTGTCATTTAGACTTCAAAATTCTGCAAAGTCTTAAGATTTTGTTCTAAAAATACATCAGTTTATTTGGCAATATAACACGATATTGCAAATCACTGTTATACTTTATCTTTCTTACTTTTTTATTCAAAGTAATGGTTTATTATTTTACCATCATTTTCCGATGTTAAATAAATACCTATGTGCAGTGAATTATAACTAGGTTCTATTCTGCTTGAATTAAAAATTACATTGAAATCAAGTTAAAAACTTACACATACTGGACATGTGTGTTACTTTAGCATTTATAATATTAACAAGAACTAAAAGATTTTTTACTTGTTTAAATTCATTTATTCAGCATTTCTTCTCAGCTGTTATTCCAAAATGCTGGAAAAAAATATTTGATGTTGCAGCAAGTTTCGCTATCAAGTTTGATAAAGGTACTGCTGTGCTGGACTCATAGGCAAAGGGAAAAGCTGACAATAAAGATCAGTGTTTCAATATAATGGCTAAATTCTTACCATATTAATTTCAATAAGGTCATATTTAAATATAAACATTGTTTATCTTCACATGCAAGGTCCGAGGTACCACATGTATGTCAAACCTTGTTTTTTTTTGTAAATAAACACTTAATTTTATAATTCAAAGCATCAATAAAAAGAAAATAAATCCTTAGTTGTTTATATTCAGAGATTCAAATGTTATCTCTTGGAAGGTTATCACCAGTTATCAGCCCAATGTTTTTCTCCGCGAGCTGCCTTACTTACAGACAGAGCCAGTGTGTATGCAATCATTTAAATAACAACTTTACTGCTTCTTGTTTTTAATATCTCCATTACTTCATTTAATCAGTTAAACTTTTATCTATTTAATCAAATACTAATCCAATTTTACTCAACAAAATATAAACCCGATTTTTATATTCTCATTGAGTGATCAAATATTTACGAAATGTGATAAGAAGACAAAAAAGTAACATTATAACAAATATTGGTGGTGAGTTTTTTTTCTTATTTATTTTTTATTATGAATTCTGTGTTTATATTTTTACTCATATCTTCAACAAGGCCTCATAAAGGTGAAGGCCGTAGATGTTTAATATTTGTCTAGTTCTGACTGTGTCATATCAAGCTGGTTATTCACTTATATGCTAAAACAGTATGCCCTTGACAGACCACTCGTTCCTCCACGTACAGGTGGACATGTTTAATAAACTAATAATAGATGCACATGCAAGGTACGTACAGACATGTTTAACTCTGTTTTCGGTACCTATTACTATTATATTATCAAAATTGGACTTTATTACATAAAGATTGTACTATAACAAAATCACAAAATATTTCATGTTGTCCAGTTCAGACTACCTGACCAAACTACAATGAATTAGTTTAGTTGTGTTATTATTGACGTAGTTAATCAGTTTTACCGGTTCTAAGGTAACCAGTTCTTGAATGCGGATAGTAACATCGTATTCGTGATCAATATGTCAGTCAAGCCAAGCAAGCAAGATACAATGTAATGTTACTCATTACATCAAGGGCGGATCCGGATGGGCGCAGAAAAATCAACAATAACTGTTAGAAATAAACATGTCAGAAACTATTAGACAAAAGTAAATTTCAAATCACTAAAAGACATTGTTCATCGCCGGCTTACTGCGGACAGTTCGTTCAATAAATAATAGTATTATCATTCATCATAATTAATGTCAAATAGATTTTCTGAATATATATTGGAGTATGAATATCTATAATTAAAATATACCATTTAGTAAGTATTTTTTGCGTTTCCGATACTCAAATCAAAGATGTCGGCCTTTACGTGTGTTCTGGGATGCCATTATCTAAAATAATATTACATTTAATTAGTATATTTTTATTCTTTGATGAAAGATTGGATTAATTAGGTAATTTTTAGCATAATATATTAGTTTTATGTATTAAGTACACTCATATCATTTCATATTTATATTTTTTAATGAAGAATTATGTATGTATTTTAATTTTTACTTAAATAATTCAATATTGCGTTTTCTTTACCTGGTAACACTCGACTCTTCAGCGTAGCTTGATTTTGACGTTGACCGATTGTCGTCGATCGACATTGACACTTGGATACTTGTCAACATCTGTCAACGTCAAAATCAAGCCGCGCCCAAGAATCGAGTGTTACCAATATTGAATTATTTAAGTAAAAATTAAAATAATACATAATTCTTAATTCTAAAATATAAATATGAAGTGATATGAGTGTACTTAATAAATAAAACTAATGTATTTAGGTAAAAAATACCTAATTAATCCAATCTTTCATCAAAGAATAAACAATATACTACTTAAATGTAATATTATTTTAGATAATGGCATCCCAGAACACACGTAAAAGCCGACATCTTTGATTTGAGTATCGGAAACTCAAATAATACTTACTAAATGGTATATTTTAATTATAGATATTCATACTCCAATAAATATTCAGAAAATCTATTTGACATTAATTATGATGAATGATAATACTATTATTTATTGAACGAACTGTCCGCAGTAAGCCAAGCCCCCATACACTTTGAACAAAGTCCTTTTGTTCACACTAAATTCTGATCTTAATTTGAAATGTACTCTTCACAAAATAGCAGTCTGCCCCTCCTCCATCTAAATCCGCTACTGCATGACATGGTCTAGTCATGTGCTGAGCTGTGCACTATGTATTTCATAAAAAAGACATTATACTCTGCTGGAAAATACCTGAACAAACATATGATCAATATTTCGTTCGCGTATGATGGTAGAATTATAAATTACGTACAGTGCGCCTACAGAATTACAACTAGGTACAATACAAAGTGTAACTGTAACTATAAAATTATTTTCCTGTTCTTATATGCTTTTGTAAGACGTTCGTCCTTACACGACTCCATAAATATAAACGATTTTCAACGCTGCAGTGCAAGTGCAGTGCTCTATGCCTCTATTCTATCATATACTTATTTAATTTAGATTCGTAACTAAACCACAGATAGTTACTTCTTAAAGTCCTCAACAATACAATTCACTATTGAACGAGATAACGTAAGTTATTTATTTTCATGTTTTTATTAACCTTAGATATGGTAGACACATTTTATAAATACATTATAACAATACTTATCATATTCGTCGCATATTAAAAATCTTAAAAATAGCAGGTCTTAAAATATAATAAACCAAGAATAAACAAATCTGAAAGTTTTTACATTTCCGATTTTGACAAACTTTACCAGATAACTCAGTAAAATCACAGATAACAAAATAGTTTGGTAAAACTAACTAGATAATCATACTTTATCGGTTATCACGCCAGACTGCCACACCGGGGGTCCCGGGTTCGATCCCCGGTCAGGTCAAGATGGAAAATGATCTTTTTCAGATTGGCCTGGGTCTTGGATGTTTATCTATATATGTATTTGTCATAAAATATAGTATCGTTGAGTTAGTATCCCATAACACAAGTCTCGAACTTACTTTGGGGCTAACTCAATCTGTGTGATTTGTCCGTATATATTTATTTATTTATTTATTTATCCAAATTAAAGTCGATTCAGCTAAAAAAAATGAGAGACCCTGGAGTGCTGTTACTGGGCTCGGGAATACAGGTGTCAGGGCTTCACGGCCGTTCGATGAGAACACGGGTCAAGGGCACCCGGAAAACGATGCTCCACTTTGCGAAATGAATAAGGTACTTGGTCACGACACGACACGAATGCTTCTTTTCTCAATTTCTTCGTCCTTTCCTCAGAAAATTGGATTACGGGGCTAAATGTGTTCGTGTAAACATCTGTGTATTTGGAACAGTAATTTTCTAGCCACTAGTTTGAAAAATGAAAAGCATAGGTGTTCCATTTCCAACTGGTCATTGTTGGCACAAATGTTTTGCTTCCCACGGTTTGTGGAATTGAACCTCTGCTTGACCTAGTTCTGTGGATTTCCCAGAAGGCAGAGTGCGTTGGGCAATGCATTCTATATTTTGCTGTTGCTATGGTACTTGTTCAATTATTTTCTTTGAAGGAAGATGCATGATAGAATTTTCAATTTATTGTAACAAACAATCAAGCAGCAAAGCCCTACACAAATGCGTTAAAATGCCTAAATCACAAAGTTAACGTCCATCAACATTTCAGCTCTTTTCGGCCCACTGTTGAGAATCGGCCTCTGACTCTCTTCTTGTGTGCCATTCTTCTTTATCCAATGCGCTCATCCAATAGACTGACTCTGCAATAGAGTATCACGTTACACTGTATCTGTATCTGCAGAGTCAAGCCAGCGACGACGTCTTTGTCCCTTACGGGATAGACGCTGAGCCATGAGTCGAGAGACTAGACCACGCTTAACTGAAAAGTGGGCTTATTGATGAAGTGGAGATTCAGATATAGTAACAGGTTGGAATGCAAACTACACGGGAAGCTGGCACATTCTATGTTTTTTCTTAGCTCCTAGACCAGCATGGAAGCCACGCTGCATGTAGTTAATAGACTGTTTTGCTAATTTGCGACCTTTGGGTGTGTCTTTCTTTTAATTTTATATTATGTTTTCTACTAACACTATTTTTAAGCAGGTATGTTGAATTGTTACTAACCCACATTTGGTTGGGCTGCAATGTATTTATATGAGTGAGTAATATTACTAAATTATTACAACTCGGTAAATGGTCCTAAAACAGGTTGCAAGGTTATTAAACCTACAAACTAATGAACACTGGAACTAAATAAAAGCTGTAAAAATGACGCACAAGATATTCAATAGGTACTTCAAGGTTTGTTTTTGTCCTTCCGGGAAAATATAATTTTGTATAGAATTATGTCACATTACATGTAAACATTCACAGTAAACTACCAACAATATACATACAACATGTACACATATTTATTAAAAAAGTAAGTAAAGTCTGTGGTTAACGGTAAAACTTAACTTAAGAGTAATTTTTTTAGGGTTCCGTAGTCCGACAAGGAACCCTTATAAGATCGTTCAGTCCGTCCGTCCGTCCTAGCCTGTCACAGCAAAATATCTTCTACGTTTATGGACTGATTTGCATGTAACTTGGTTCGAGGATACTTCACATATAAATCTCATTTTTAAAAATACAAAAAAATAAAATTACCGCTTTTTAAGCGTACTTCCCCATGCATGTTAAGGGGGGGGTGAATTTTTTTTTTAGTGCATCCCCTTGTGTGGGGTATCGTTTAAAAGGACTATAAAAATAAGGTAGGGTTTCCATACAACACTTTTTTATTAGCTTTACCATTTGCGAGATATAGCCCGCCAAAGTCGTTTACACGGTGTGTCCCCCCCTGTAATTTCTAAAGTCTTGAACCTATAAACTTCAAATCACCCACGAAAGAAACAGGCGCGGAAACTCTTATTTAAAATTGTTTCGGCTAACAACAACAACAAGAATTCTTTATTGACACACAAGAAATTACATTTTAAGATACATAAAGTAACTTACAACTAAAAAACAAGAACGGAAGATGCGCAAAAGGCGGCCTTATCGCTGAAAGCAATTTCTTCCAGGCAACCAATTGAGAAATTGCTGAAGACGAAATATATGTTGTGCGGGTTGGGTTAAGGAGAATAATTGTACTGACTGATTTTATATATAAATACAATTAACTAATTAATTAATTGATTTATCCTGTAATTAATACTTTTGAAATTATAAATAAAATAAAAATATATACTTTTTTCTTGCAAGAAATGCAAAACAGCGCGGTGCCGAAAATGACTACGGAACCCTACTTTATGCGTGATCCGACACGCACTTGGTCGGTTTTTTTTGCCTGAAAGCAGGACAATTCCGCCCAAAAAAACGGGACGTAAACGTAAGGCCATGTACGTTATATGATCTGCTCTCGTTATAATCTACATTCTAAATTCTGCAGGTTATACAGTCATACAGACGGCGCTAATAGCATTATTTCTCACAGTTGTCTATTGGTTAATTGCAAGCTATTTTAATTTATTAGTACCTAAGAGTATATTTATTTAATGGCTGGTAAACACACCGTAGCTGTAACTAAGTATAACCGGTCTGACTTCATTCTTGTCAAGTTTGTTACTACGAGCACACCCTCATTGTACCCTCAGCCTGGACTGGTTCGTAAGAAATTTATCTCGTTTTGCTTTTTGAAGACCTCCGTGCCTCAATGGTCATCACGCGGGACTGTCACACTGGAGGTCGCGTGTTCGATCCCCGGTAGGGTCAAGATGGAAAATGATCTTTTTCAGATTGGCCTGGGTCTTGGATGATATTGTTCACAGTGGTTACCACCACTGTATGTATTTGTTATATACTATAGTTGAGTTAGTATCCTGCTTGCAACACAAGTCTCCAACTTACTTTTGGGCTCATTCAATCTGTGTGAATTGTCCGTATATATATTTCTTTCGTTAATAATTAATGGGTAATGAATATAAATAATTATTATATTAATTATTTTAGTACAAAGCCTACAAACAAGCCTCAAACAATCCTTCGTAATTTATTTTCTGGTAGTTAGTATGAATAACGTACATTTTCTACGAAAGAAAGACGCAATGGATTTATGGAATTGGAAAACAGTCATCCAAACTGTCGGTAAATAAAGCCGATAAAGGGATGATAAGAAAAGGAAATGAGCTTACAATAATACATCGTATGCTATGTTTTATTTTCACCATTGTAAGATATTGGTTGATATAATAGTTTATCTGCCTTCGTTATGAAAGACCATATGGTCTGAAAATTCCATAACCAGAACACTACAGACATAGTAACTTACCTTCACTAGAAGTTTAAAAATAAAGAGGTTCACCTACATACTATACATTTAATTTACAGATTAATAAGTACTTACATGTTGTGCGATTTCCCGATACATTGCAATAAAAAAGGTGACGAGAAATTTGTGATTATGTAGAGGAGGCGTAGGAGGGTGTCTGCCCCACGTTGGGCGCCACCTTACCCCGCCCCGCCCCTCCGCTTGCGACGCTCCGGGCCAGTAACACGCCTCCAGTCCTCGACGTTGACCGTGCCGTGTGCGCGTTATGCCGAAATATTCCTCGTCTAAACCGACTGCGCCTCTCCAAAAGAATTTTGTACAACCCCCTCGGTTCGTTGCATTGATGCATGGACCACATTACCTAGATGCTTACCTGCACTCAATCATTCATACCTCATGATGAAGAAGTCGAGACGCCACGCTGTGCTCATTTGTTTCTCTCATTATCATAGGGTTAGTAGTTTGGTGGTAGTATCATCTAGTATGTGTTATTCATCCTCATATACACCGTTTAGGTAGCGAAAGCTGCTTGTCATTATGTAGTTTTCACAACTAGATCTCATTAGAATAAATGTTTCAATGTTTAGGGTAAATTAATTAATATTACTGCTAGGGAATAATGTAGGTTTAATTCATGCAATAGGAATTAAATTTATTAACATTTGTTCAGTGTCCTACCTAGGTAATGTTGCTACGAGAACAATAAATTTTGATGAAGCGTAAAGTATAAAAGCATCACATTTGCCAATACGTTGCATATATTTATATATTATTAACTCCCAAGTCAAAGCGATTAACTCCAAGTTAAAGCGTATAAGCGTCAGATATTTTGTGGTGAAATAGAAAATAAACCTCATTTTGTAAAAAATATTCTCAAAAAAGCAACTTCGTCAACAAAATATCTTTCGGTACATCACATTTAAAGTTAAATAGAGCTCCGTAAAAAAGCTCGTAAAACAGTTGTTATGCTGAAGTATCACAAAGTTGGGGCTCTGGCTATTGTTGACAACAACGCCTCACGGGACATAACAGCTGATCGCGAGTCGCGACTCGTTGGGCGCCATTTAGCGGCGAGCAAGCGCGCTGCGGCTGCAAGGTCGTCGTAGCATATCGAGCGGGGTTGCTGAAATATTTAGCTAGTCATTCTCTTCCAACTTCGCTGTGATAAAAAATATCTTACATTTTTAACAATGTTACCCTCATAAGAGCAATTTATCATTCAAACAATGCGTTATTGCAGCGGTACTCCGTGAAAAAATTGTTATTTTTTTTAATGTCGCCGTACAATCTTTGGCCGTATATGATAATGATACACGCAAAAGCGAAAGACGTAGTAAAGTTTAAAAAACTTAACGATTGTAAAGAATAGGATAGAATAGGCTTTATCTATGATTGAGCTTTCATATAGTCCTATCTTAGGAAAGACCAAATTAAAGAACATAAGATTAATGTTGAAAGTTTTTTTTACAAAAAAAAAAACGGAAACATTGTATGTAAAATTACGCTATTTGAATACTCGAGAATGGAGCTGGTATACTGCGTTTTTCTTTTGTGTACTCTCCCTTGTTTCCGCCTGCTTCCGCTTCGGTCGGCGCTCTTCCCCCCTAGCTCTATGGTTAGAGGAACAAGACTCGCCGGATACAACCCTGACTCGGGCAAAGACAGCGTTACCAAAAGACTTTTTTTTGAAGATTGCGCAACGGTTTTTTGTTTCAATTCACCAACTTCTTGTTATGAATCCAATTCTAATTCTAATATAATTTATGACACCATCGATTTATAAAAATCTATTGCACCATTCACCTGATCAAGATCGAGCAACTTTCGGAAATTTAAAAAAAGATATTTATAAAGACTTTGTTAGTTCATTTATGTGTACTCATATTTAGACAGTTTACGGCCTGGTATGGTCTAGTACTCTTTCGGAGGTTATAATAAAAAGCCTGGCTGTATGGGTCAGCTAGCTATATAGGAAATTAACATGTCTACATTCCGGTGAGAGCGTATTGAGGACGGTACGGCCGGATATTGTCCTGTCGGAAACTAGGCCGCTGCGTGGTGTTGCCATATTAAGGCTTTTAGATACTGTATGTTACGGTTTGCTGTAAGGGTCTGTGAGTACATAAAGTCTTGTCCTACTATTCAGAACCGTCAATAAAAGGAAATTCTAGAACTCATATCAAATATTTCAGACTTTCAAATCTGGATCTATCCTCAGGATCAAAGCACCCGTGAGAGTATTCTACCTCTACGATCATTCGGGAAAAAGGATAGATTTTGTTTACTTTTGTCTGTGTAAGGTTTGCCTGTTGTCGAGTAGCCTGAGAGGTAGTCCGTCCAGAAGCGCGTGCATGGGGCTGGTCGCCAAGGTTACAGGGTGGGTGCGATCAGCTGGACTTACGTAAGGTGAGCGGGGCGCGGGGGGACGGGGGGCAGGCGGGCGGAGGTTAGGGCCGATCGATAACTGCTTTCGTCTCTTGCTATCGCCCTGCCGGTTCTGTATTCACACCAAACGTGCTGGCCAATACTGAAAATACAACGCACGACGCACTTTCACATACTCGAGCCTGAATTTCAGGTTTATTTCTTTATACTTGCTGACAGCCTTTGCAGCGAAATATTTCAGTCTTTTTTTTTTAAACTTAAAAGTACTCACAATATAAAGTGTCTCTTTGCCTACCTAAATGAAGACAGAGACATTAAGAGCCCAAAGGACCCTCGCATCGTTGAATTTTACGATACTGATTATAAACTTAACTCGCTGGTAACCTACTAACTAATAAGGTTCTAAATATAATATACATTGTCAGTCACATATTTCAAACTTATACCGTTGTTGGTCCGGGACTTCTCACCCTTAGGGATAAAATCTTCTCGAGTACCTTTCAGCTCATTTCGTTTAGGCATTCGTGTTCATAGAATTGAGATAACTACTACTAATCATCCAAATTGATCAACATATTAAGTTCTATTCATTTCTATGGAGCAAAAAATACTAAAACAATAAAAAAATTAAAGAGGATGTTAGATGTCAGCTAGATGTTAGATCATTACATGATTATTGATGAAATTTGTTGTTTTGAAAGCCCCGTGTTCAAATCTGGAAAATACAACGTTTCTGTGTTGACTGTGTTAAAAAGTTATGTCAGTTAAGTCCGTCTAATTTATGATTCCGTCAGTTAGATTCCAAGGCTCTTCTATCGATGAGATAGATGATATTGATCTCTTCTTCTATGTGATTTTTCGAATATGAGCTTGAATAATTTTCCACGTCAGTTTTTGTCCCTCGAAACCCCAGCCATTCGCGGTAAAGCATGTTCCTTACCTGACCCACGCCATCCTCTGTTGCGAATGCGAGAGTCCCGCGTGTCTCATCGATTATCCTTGAATGGCATTGGCAACATTTAAATTAGGTCAAGGTACGGCATAATCCGGACCCAGTAAATAAATACAGATAAAGCTAAGTGAATTGATTTTGTGAGCTTCCACGAGCTTTATAACGGCGTATAATTCATGCGCTGTGTCAAAACACAGCGCATGAATTATACGCCGTTGTTTTCACTTTTTTCTACATGTTTTGTATGTAAATCGAATTATGATAATATTTAAAAAAATCCCTTTCTTTCCTTCGTTTATCTGGGCTAAATCAAAGTCAAGATATATGCATTATCTGTCTCGTGACTGAGGTGCCTCGTAGAGTTAAGTCGAGCTTGTACCCCACATTCGAAATAATTGTCATTTTTCATAAAGAAATTTACCTGATTAGAGTTGAATTACGAAGTGAAAAATATACAGGATATAGATTATGATCTTTATTAAGGTTTTAACCGTGTACTTTTTAGTAAAAATACATATTTTTGGTTTAATTCATTCATAAAGGCATTTAAAATTTAGAGAAAATTTCAGCTTTCAAGTTATGAAACTTAAAATTTTCAGCGAAAACGTATATAATTTTTATATAATTAGTTAATATGTATGCTATATTATAGTTTTAACCGAAAACTTTTGTTTTTAGACTAATATTTTTAAAGATATTTGAGAAATAGTTGCCAAATCGGTACAAAATCTGTTCGATCCTGCCAACGAAAGTAGAACATTGTGTTGTGCAAAAAACTCGAAAAATTTTATTGCTACGCGCACACGCCGCGGTTAAGCGCATATCATTTTTATTTTTTGCAGCTCAGGCCTTAACGGTTCGATCCGATAAGAAAAATAAACAAAGAAAAATAAATATTATGATTAAATTAGGACTACCATCAGTTTGTAACGCTGCGCCGGACTTGGACAGGCTGGTATTTGACAAATTAAGCAACTTGATATGCCACGCAGCAGACTCTAGCTGATATATATTCTGACACTGAATACGACGTATCAGTTTATTTGGGATACCAACGCGGTTTCTCATAGATTATGCTATTCAGGGAGGCGGTAAGTTGATGGTTCCAGAGTTAAGCAGACCTAAAAAAACATGTAAAATAATTTTCTACTAATCATTTGTATAGACAGACTGTGTATAATATTTAGACCGTTCACAAAGCAAATACATAGCGACAATACATTATGCAAAGAGACATCATGTTTGCAACATGTTTCATATCTATAATGCTACAGTACGAGTATTGTACCGCACATATAGATATTTCTGGCAATGACGTTGTCGTGATTTGATAGATGTGATTGAACGATTGTCTCAGCTTTGTGTCGGGGCGCCTCGTCTATCTCCCGATCGCAATTTGATTGCTGATAAATATCGACTTTGATTCGAAGAGTGAGCGAGTTAACACCATACTACGAGCGTTAAGATTTATTTTGTGTATACATTTTTAAACATTCTATTAATCCTGAAATATATCTAGAAAAGTATCAGTGAAGGTCTAGTATGTGAATAAATGATTTGATTTGATAAAGAGACTGTTGAGCGAATGAAAATAGCATAATAGTCTGTCTGGCATTGTGATTGTGACAAAGAGCAACGCAAGGTCTTTACTCTGGCGACCACGGTCTCCCGACGACTTATCGACAAATGAATGAATCACGGGACACTGCCCTTTATAAAAATAACTGGACTGATAACTTGCTTGAAGTTACAAAATAAGTTATTATGGATATAGGTGTTTCAGCAACATTTTGTGTGACTAGCATTAGTACAATGTTGCACGCAATTCTAGGAAATGGCCGCTGATAAGAATAGAGTGTCCGGAACCGTCGCGAAATATTTCCTTCTTATCTTTTAGCTTGAGGCATACAAACAAATAGAACTAAAACCGATCGACCCAAAACTTTTCTAACAGGGGATATATGTATTACTGGCAAGAGGATTTTTTTTGAAAATTCATAAGTATGTTTCTATTATGTACTAGTTATTTGCGGAATTTACTATTGTTATTGTCAGGTTTTTAAGCGGCGTATCAAGATTAAACCTGAGCCGAATTTTAAGTTTAACTTTCAGCAATACAAAATACAACTGTGTATAGATATTTGCTTGATATCTTCGCGTTCCGCCCTAATTACTGAAATGAATTTCCATATATGTTCTCTATCATCTTACATTTTATGTAAATTAGAATGTAATATTCATTTGATTACACTACCCCCGCTCCACGGTGCTTGGTGTTATCTGGTAGCTGTGTGGGGTTTGTGTCACATTTTGCATTCCCGTATGAGCATAAAATAAGGAGAGTACAGAAAGATATGCCAGAAATGTATAGATCCAATTTAATTATTGCAGAAATACAACTAGACCCATATCTTACACACAAACACAAACGTCTAAATAAACACTAAAATAAATAAATGATCTTTCCAGGCGTTATTACTGAAAATACTTGAACTTCGAATGGAAAAGCAAAAGCTTAGTGAATGCTTGCTCATGTTGAGAAATAAACCTACCGATCGATGTAATAAATTTCAGACAGAAAACTATCTAGACATACAAATTGTAGTACACTCTGAAAGGATCTAAACGGTGTAACCACGAGTCTGCAGGGATATACTCATACATTTACGTACCTATTGGACCTATGTGAAATGTATGCGGTCTATTCATAATCTAGATCGAATACACAAATGTATTTCTTGTATTATTCCCGTACTCGCCTTAATTTTAGGCATTGTAGGGTGGCCGAGTACCGACGAGACAGGTGCATAATTTATTTTTCACACGTCCCGGTAATGTATTCCAAACCACGTCTCGCTTTGGGAAATAATTACCCATTCTGTGTGCGATAATTCTCCATATGTTGTGCAGGTTTATCTCGTTAAGGAAAAATAACAATTCATTGCATATCAACACTTCAACTGGCGTTATTAACAGAGCCGCCGTCAACACATCAAAGATATTCGTTATTAAATGTATACTTTGCTTTTTGTATTAATTTCTGTAATAAATAACAATTTACGGGTACTGAATTACATAATTTTATATTTTTTGGCCAATGCTTTCCAGTAAACAATATACTTATTACTATTGTAAATGAAACTTAATAGAAATGAAAGCGAAATTGATAATAGAGATAATAGGGTATGTTTGACGATAGAGTAAATGACATGTTATAATTTGTAACATGTAATTTACTTAATCTAGTAAATAAAGAAATATACAAAAGCTATTTTTTTGTGTTAGTGGAACCCCGTTATAAATTATACAAGACAGTGCGTCATGTGCGATTTTGCGGATTCAAATAGTTAGGAGCCGGCAATATTGGAAAATGTGATTGCTTCTCGCCAGTTGTAGTTGTACCTTGGAAGAATGCTAATTAATATGTGTATTGACATTATTAGTAAATGAGGTTAAATTATATTTTTTAAAGTTTGACTCATTTTAATTGGTATTATTTAAATATATGATATGAATCTATTTTTAAAGAAACGATAACTTTTTAGTACCTACTGCAGTGAAACTTGGGTTTCAAAATAAAAGAATCACTGCTTAAAACACGAGTATAATTTTTGAACTAAAAAAAAATTTGACCAATGTCCTTTAACAAAAAATTATCTGGACACACTAAAGAAATAAAAATAAAAGAAAGGAAAATTAACAACAGGAAAGGAATATTAACAGGTAAAATAAGAAATACATGAATTTGCTTGTTATTTTAAAAAGAAAATTAAATGAGTGAAATAAATGGATGAAATGATGTATAAAAATTCCAAATCAATACCGAAACAAAAATTATCCCGACAAAAGGGGGGCCTTTAGAATTTAGAGGAAAAAGTTATCACAATATGTTTAAAAAGTCTATCTTAAAAGAACCACAGGCGCCACGGTTACAAACTAAACATTTCGTCGCTCTGTGACTCATTCTCATGTGCAGGCCGACTTTGCCGCGACTGAAGATTTCGAAGCGCGTTCAACCCGGCTGAGTCCCACATCTTGGTCCACAACCTGATTTACAACACGCTGACGAATATCCAGGTGCAGGCCGACTTTGTCCACTCTAGTCTAATAAACAGTCCATACAATACATACATGAAATATTTCAGTGCCACTTCATATAATCCTTCCGGTTTTTTTTTGACAACTAGATTCAACTTCGTGCCATCTTTAATAGGACACCCCTGAACGGTCTGATCGTCAGCTAATGTTCTTCCCAATAATAGCAACTTTTGATCTTCAATTGGAATCTTCAGATGTGAAGAAATCTGTCGTTTGATATCCAAAATAGATGTCGTTGGGAAAGCCTCTATTGTGCATTCCCCAACCTGAAGTTTTTTCACCATAAAAAACCATTGCTAGAGATCGATACTTGTATGTTAAGAATAGATAAAAACATCTAAAAGGAAAAATCAACTCTCTAAAAAATCCATTTTCTCACCCCATTGACAGCCCGTCAAAAAAATCGAACCAACCAAAATTTCAATTTCAAAAAACTTATCATAAAGAAAGAACACAGAAAAAAGTTTGCGTAGAAATAGAATCACAAACTAAAATAGACTTGTCTTTGTAGCGGTGTAACGCTACAGCATCTCCCTACCAAACAAAAAAAACAACAAAGCAAAACAAACAAACAAACAAACAAACAAACAAACAAACCAACAAGACAAACAAACAAACCACAACAAACAACCAATAAAACATAACAACCGAACAACTAAAACAAAATCCGGACAAGATACCTACACAAAACCAACAAACAGCAAAACGCAACCAAATGCTAACCGAAAAACTAAACGAAATACTAATCCTTATTGCTATCCCTATGAATAAGAGACTTGGTCATACGAGTATACCTAACGAAGCGTCTGAAGATTCGAAGCGCGTTCAACCCGGCTGAGTCCCACATCTTGGTCCACAACCTGATTTTCAACACGCTGCAGAATCATCGACAACTCGCGACCGTACATTAAGAAATTCGGGGTGTAAGCAGTAGCCAATTTAATGCAAGAACCAGAGCAACCCGATGCAACACCGTACCGCAATATAACCTCCGACTCAAAAGCCATCAATTAAATGTGAATAATCCACAGTAAGGAGAATCGTCGGGTCGCAGCATAGGCAGCTTCGGCAGGCTAAAACAGAAAATCACAGGATGGAAAACCGCGACCGGTAAACGGTCACCGTCCCACAAAAACAACAAAAAAAAATAATTCAAGAAAAGTAATAAAAGGTAAAAAACAGGTAAAAACCAGGATTCTTTCCGCAAATCGGGCGCCATTTTTGCAGTGAAACTTGGGTTTCAAAATAAAAGAATCACTGCTTAAAACACGAGTATAATTTTTGAACTAAAAAAAAATTTGACCAATGTCCTTTAACAAAAAATTATCTGGACACACTAAAGAAATAAAAATAAAAGAAAGGAAAATTAACAACAGGAAAGGAATATTAACAGGTAAAATAAGAAATACATGAATTTGCTTGTTATTTTAAAAAGAAAATTAAATGAGTGAAATAAATGGATGAAATGATGTATAAAAATTCCAAATCAATACCGAAACAAAAATTATCCCGACAAAAAGGGGGGCCTTTAGAATTTAGAGGAAAAAGTTATCACAATATGTTTAAAAAGTCTATCTTAAAAGAACCACAGGCGCCACGGTTACAAACTAAACATTTCGTCGCTCTGTGACTCATTCTCATGTGCAGGCCGACTTTGCCGCGACTGAAGATTTCGAAGCGCGTTCAACCCGGCTGAGTCCCACATCTTGGTCCACAACCTGATTTACAACACGCTGACGAATATCCAGGTGCAGGCCGACTTTGTCCACTCTAGTCTAATAAACAGTCCATACAATACATACATGAAATATTTCAGTGCCACTTCATATAATCCTTCCGGTTTTTTTTTGACAACTAGATTCAACTTCGTGCCATCTTTAATAGGACACCCCTGAACGGTCTGATCGTCAGCTAATGTTCTTCCCAATAATAGCAACTTTTGATCTTCAATTGGAATCTTCAGATGTGAAGAAATCTGTCGTTTGATATCCAAAATAGATGTCGTTGGGAAAGCCTCTATTGTGCATTCCCCAACCTGAAGTTTTTTCACCATAAAAAACCATTGCTAGAGATCGATACTTGTATGTTAAGAATAGATAAAAACATCTAAAAGGAAAAATCAACTCTCTAAAAAATCCATTTTCTCACCCCATTGACAGCCCGTCAAAAAAATCGAACCAACCAAAATTTCAATTTCAAAAAACTTATCATAAAGAAAGAACACAGAAAAAAGTTTGCGTAGAAATAGAATCACAAACTAAAATAGACTTGTCTTTGTAGCGGTGTAACGCTACACTACATGTTGCATTATCATCAGTTTGATTAAAAATACACTGATTTCGATACAGATCTAAATTAAAGCCGAAAAATTAGACGTCAATGCATATATTTGTTTTGATAGCGTTTACATTTAAATGCATAAAACTAGATGGTTATCTTTATTTTTAGCAACTTTAATGCTGCTTCACAGTATTCACAGTATCACCCGCCTGAAGTTAATAAGCCAGCTTGGCCAGATTCTCAAGCGTTTAATTTTGCACTGTTATTTTGCGCATTTTGCTTTATCATTTATGTGGCTTTGGTTGTTTCTGTTGTGTTGCAGTCCGTTTTAGTGGAGTTTGGGGGTGCAGTGTGATGTTGTGTGTGCGCTGGTAGTGCGGGCCCGCCGGGATGTCGTCGCCGGCGCGCGCGCCGCCGCCCTCGCCGCCGGTGCCGGTGCCGGCGCCGCACGCCGTGCCGGCCGGCGCGGGCGTGCTGCCCCCGGGACCGGGACCCTCGCGGCAGCGCTCGCTCAAAGACAGACTCCGAGATGGAATCACTGGACCTTTCCACTGGCAGTGAGTTACACTTCTTTATCTCTATCTCTACGAGTACATTTACAGGATTCAAGCATCTTCTACAAGAATATGCAGCAACAGGTTTACTTTTACAATATTTTGCGCCCGCAAAGAGAGATGTGCATGGCTTTTAGCACGTATAACGCAACTTTGCCAAAATACTTATTTAATATATTGCAATACATGCTCGACATCCGCATTTGTATGTATATCGAATTCCGTCTATGTTGATGATGTTTTTGCGTGAGTTCGCGCTTGTCGCCAACATCTCATTTTATAACTTTCATAATTTTGTATGGAATGTATATTTTGTTGACAAACAGTAGGCGGAAAGTTAGATGTGTCTGCGCTTTATATGAAAAGTTTGCGAGTGTCTATAACATCCAGAAAAGGTTTTGCAGAGTATTCTGAACCTGTTTTCAAATTTAATACGCTTTCAACTTCAACAAATAAGCCGTCATATAGTGGTTATATAATTTTGGATTGATTACTTGTTGTTATACAATAGTAAAGCGTAATTCTTTAATGTCTGGAGATTTAACTACATTAGCTTAGTTGGAATAAATTAGCGCGTTGATATCTTTTAAATACAACTATCGTAGCATAAATTGATAACAAATACATCATCATCACAAATCTTGCTCGTTATAATTATGTATGCAGTTAAGCTCGAGCCTCGCGAGAAAATACGGTGTAAAATAGGCTCATTTGACTGCCATTTGTTAAGCTTCATGTCTGAAACTGTCGAAATCCGCAGATGTCGTGTCAGCCCCGGGCGGATATCCGGTACATGGCTAATGTATTTCCCGTTCGTTTCGAAGTACATACTCGTCACCGAGAACGAGAGCAGTAAAGTTTTATTGTCCTCGTCAAGGATTCCGACATTTCGAAGGGAATCGAGTGACGCGCCCTTCGTTAAACATCGTTTATCGCGCTTCGTCGATGTGAAAATCTGATTCGGAAACGTAATACTTATATCTAGCGATTTTACGGCCCAGTTGATTGTAAATAGGAAAGCGGATCGAAGTTGATATATTACGCGTGAGTGACATGTTAATTTATTAGGAGAAGTGCCATTAACAATTATGTTTTCGTGCTAATTTATGTAGCAGACAGAAAAGATGCTGCAGTAATAGTACATACATTTATCAATAGTGTAAAAGAAAACAAGATTACTTTCCTTAGAACAATAATCCCATCCTCTCGGATTCTTTTCATGGCAATGTTGTTTGAAACTAAGAGCGGACGTGGCTCTCCGCTTCATAAGTTCGTTTCGTGCAGCAAAGCATGATGAAATTGGTTTGCGACGGGCGTTCGCTATTCGATTTCAGAGGCGGGCGGCGTAGTTGTCGCAAAACACAAAGGCGAGAAAGGTAAAGCTCCTCCTGAACTATCCTACCCGAGTGCAAAGTTCGTCTCCTCAAAACTCTAAATTATTTGTTTTGCCTATATGGAGCAGTCTTAAGTCATTTGCTCTGAACCACGAGGACCTAGGAGGTCCGGTCATGTTAATATGGAAAATGATCATTTTCTGGTTTTCTTTTAACCTGTCCTATTGCTGGGCAAAGGCTTCCCCATTTACTTCCAAACCAAATCCAATGTGAATTCAATCAATTTCTTTTCAAAATATCTATTCAGATGTTTAGCTATAGGTATGTGTATTTTGAAGTATCGAGTTACATAATATAAATCGTCGCACTATAATAACTCTGCATTTTCGGCGTTCTACGCAGTCACGTAGGTGTAGTCCGCAAGATGGGCGGGCGGCACGCCCGGAGGTACTTAACGTGCTTGTAAACATTTCTAGTTATATTTGACGTTTTTGTGAGCCGTAATCGTAAACGTTGACATACATACATAGTGAGCAAATTTTCTCAATGTAATTTAGGTACTTACCTGTATAACTTCTTGCAATAGCTTAAGATATGATAATGAGATGTTCAAGATTTAATCTATATATATATAACTCAAAGGTGACTGACTGACTGACATAGTGATCTATCAATGTACAACCCAAACCACTGGACGGATCGGGCTGAAATTTGGCATGCAGGTAGATGTTATGACGTAGGCATCCGCTAAGAAAGGCTTAACGCGAGCGAAGCTGCGGGCACCAGCTAGTTTTGACATAATTTTAAACTGAATCTGGTGATTCCGACGATTGCAAGCCACAGGCAATTAGTAGCATTTTCGATAGAGGAAAGCTACAATCGATGGCAAAGAACTGACTATCGCGATCCTAAAATAACTGAGCAAAACTATTACCGGCTTTTGAATCAAACGGTGTAAATGTTGAACCAAAATAGCTAAACAAAGTATGCTTCTCGTAGGGTCAATTCAAATTTGAAGTATACGAGCTAAGATGAAATAATTAACTTTAAGCCAGATATTTTACTGTTAAAGGTAATATTTTCAACATCCCTGACGGCGTTCAGGCGCCTAGCCCGGCCTCCCAATCCTGCGCGTCACTCCCGCCCAGAATTAAATGTTCTCCCAGCCGGGACGTTCAATTTGTACGAATGCATTCTAGATTACTAGCTCTCGCTGTGACATTTTCCTACGTCTATAAATGAAAAAAATGACTCAGGACTTTAAGACGACTTTACATAAATGGATTTTGCAATCTAAACTGGTGAACCTTGACCATGGAAGAGTACAACTTGTTTACACTGTTGTGATAGCCCCTTTTTGGGCACACATTCAAGATTGCAGAACTTTTTTTATATCGATTATCTACTCTGATTTGTTTCCAGTTTGATATATATATATATTTTACTTTATTTATTTATTTACATCTGTTATTTATATACGTGTTCGTCATGAGATTCATTTCACACATACACACATTTTCACACTACGTCATTCAATGGTATCTACCATTGAATGACGTAAAGTAGTGTATAAGATAGAGGAATGGTGGTGTCTCCACTGTCGTCGTTTACTTTCTGCCTACCAAGTATATCTTTCTGCACTTGCGTCTTGAAATCTTATCAAATAAAATGCAATTTCTGAATGAATACGTTTCCAACACGTTAAAGCAAAATTTTTCTTCAAATTTCAGCAACTACTTATAAGTAGTGTTTATTACAAGTCGCTAAACGCGTTCTATCTACGAGGTCCATAGGCGTACCACGTAAATATTTGCGTTGCACAACATTCCCTATCTCGGCTGTGTACATTACCTCCACCTACCTCCTTATCTCCACTCAGCAGCCTCAGCTAAGAGGTGGCCTTCCAAACTAAGAGGTGGCTGTAAACATTTCTAGTTATATTTGACGTTTTTGTGAGCCGCATCGTAAACGTTGACATACATACATAGTGAGCAAATCTTTTCAATGTAATTTAGGTACTTACCTGTATAACTTCTTGCAATAGCTTAAGATATGATAATGAGATGTTCAAGATTTAATCTATATATATATAACTCAAAGGTGATCGACTGACTGACATAGTGATCTATCAATGTACAACCCAAACCACTGGACGGATCGGGCCGAAATTTGGCATGCAGGTAGATGTTGGCGACGTAGGCATCCGCTAAGAAAGGCTTAACGCGAGCGGAAGCTGCGGGCACCAGCTAGTTTAGACAAAATTTTAAACTGAATCTGGTGATTCCGACGATTGCAAGCCACAGGCAATTAGTAGCATCTTCGATAGAGGAAAGCTACAATCGATGGCAAAGAACTGACCATCGCGATCGTAAAATAACTGAGCAAAACTATTACCGGCTTTTGAATCAAACGGTGTAAATGTTGAACCAAAATAGCTAAACAAAGTATGCTTCTCGTAGGGTCAATTCAAATTTGAAGTATACGAGCTAAGATGAAATAATTAACTTTAAGCCAGATATTTTACTGTTAAAGGTAATATTTTCAACATCCCTGACGGCGTTCAGGCGCCTAGCCCGGCCTCCCAATCCCGCGCGTCACTCCCGCCCAGAATTAAATGTTCTCCCAGCCGGGACGTTCAATTTGTACGAATGCATTCTAGATTACTAGCTCTCGCTGTGACATTTTCCTACGTCTATAAATGAAAAAAATGACTCAGGACTTTAAGACGACTTTACATAAATGGATTTTGCAATCTAAACTGGTGAACCTTGACCATGGAAGAGTACAACTTGTTTACACTGTTGTGATAGCCCCTTTTTGGGCACACATTCAAGATTGCAGAACTTTTTTTATATCGATTATCTACTCTGATTTGTTTCCAGTTTGATATATATATTTTTTAATTTTTTTATTTATTTACATTTGTTATTTATATACGTGTTCGTCATGAGATTCATTTCACACATACACACATTTTCACACTACGTCATTCAATGGTATCTACCATTGAATGACGTAAAGTAGTGTATAAGATAGAGGAATGGTGGTGTCTCCACTGTCGTCGTTTACTTTCTGCCTACCAAGTATATCTTTCTGCACTTGCGTCTTGAAATCTTATCAAATAAAATGCAATTTCTGAATGAATACGTTTCCAACACGTTAAAGCAAAATTTTTCTTCAAATTTCAGCAACTACTTATAAGTAGTGTTTATTACAAGTCGCTAAACGCGTTCTATCTACGAGGTCCATAGGCGTACCACGTAAATATTTGCGTTGCACAACATTCCCTATCTCGGCTGTGTACATTACCTCCACCTACCTCCTTATCTCCACTCAGCAGCCTCAGCTAAGAGGTGGCCTTCCAAACTAAATCTCTCTCGCTTCTCCGCCGCACCCCACGCCCCTTTTGTAAATTAATTTAATTAAAAAGCTACTGTCCCTATTTCAACCGAAGTTGTTAAGCGAGAAGACAGCGATACTTTCATTATAGCTTCAGGATTTAGCCTTTGTGACACAATGTCATAAAGACAAGATTTTTTTATGCGTTATTTTTATGAAAGAAGGCTTTTGTTGGCGCACAAGTTCATAAAACTTCTTCCTTCTTACCGAGTCGGTTGCAAGGGCAATTGACGTGTATACTCTGGTATCAGAGTAACTAAACTTCAACGAAGAAGTAGGTCAAACAAAAATGAGATATGCCATTAGTTTTAAGATTTTGTTTGTACAAGTGATTGATGTAAGTGGTTTTCATTAACAAAACAGTTTTTGACATTTTGCGTGAAATTCAAATTATCAATCAATTACTTCTAAACAGCTCCTTTACGTAACGGAGCAGATTATTAACCTTTTTAAACAATGCGTTATTTCTTTAAAGGTTGGTCATCAAGATAACAAGACAAAGCTGTGACCACAGTAATCAATAACGAAACGGTTTTCCAATTGTCCAGTGACAGAGACAGTAACGCGATCCACATTGGCGCGGTTTGGGTAGGCCTTTGGCCGTCCTAGTTTGTCGCGGTTGGTCATTCGCTTCAGTCCAATGATGGTATAGCACTGTATCACACATTATATAACGGTCACTCTGTACGTAAATCGTTTCAGCCAGTATTGTATCGCTTATTTCAAACGGTTTCGTCACAGAATAAGTAAAAACTTGAATTGTTTAGTTTGTGCAGTATGTGCACTTATGTAGTTTTTTTTGGGGCAGGCGGGAACAAAGCATGTCCTAGTATTATTTATCTCGATCACTACCATACAAATATGTTGCCATCACGCATTTTGAATATATTGTTGATCTGCATTGTTCAATCAATACAGCTGTTATATTTAATATTGTAATCAAATAACCGCGTCTGTTTTTCGTCTGCCACTAAAACGATATAACCATATCAATTCTCTGACAGGTAGTAAAATCTCATCGAAGAAAATAAATAATGAATGGCAGCTGAGTTATGTCGATTAAAAAAAAGAATGTCATTAAAGTTCTGTAGTCTTGTTATTTTGCAGTTATCACATCACTGCCCTGTTCCGTTGTGGTTCCGCTGCTGTGCAGTAGTGTACACTGTGCATGTCGCGAGCCGTCCTTGGCCGATATAAAAGGTTTTCCGACAGCGGAAAATGCATAAAAGAAGGGCTAGACGACAGTGGGGCTTGTCTTCATTGTCTTTTTTCTGGCCTACTTCATAGGCTTCCAAACATTTATAGTTCACAAAACTTTGAAGTCGTCAGTTCTTTCATAAATTTTCATTTACATTACGTAGGGTTCATGGTTCAACACTCACGTGTTGTGGATTGTTCATGAAAAGGAAAAGTTCCGTTAAATCGTTGTAAAACGATCATCCTACGGGTTATTTTTCTTTTGTGTAGTAATTCTACTTATTAAGACAAGACTTGTAAAAACTGGCGGTGTTGTAAACTAAATTATTTGTGAAACCTGAGCCTAAACTAGATTCCTGATCATAAAAGCTTTAGTATTAGCATTTGCGTCCTACTTCTAATTGATAGATAGAATAATAGACAAAAGACAAGCGTGAAAACATATATCTATGGTTAGAAATAGTACAGTGTTGTGTGGTAGAATCGTGACGAGAGAGCACGAGGCCGAGCTATTGTACGAGTGAAACCATACAGTCACGCGGGTCGGGACGCAGATGACAGAACACATGCATTGTCCACCTTATAACGTAAATATTCAATCGAGTACTCTACTACCTACACGTAGAAATAGCCACAAATATGAGCTCAATATGCCTTTAACATCGGTCCCAATTTCACCATACTCTGTTGTCTTAATTAAGGTGCCAATCATAGAGTTATTTATCCCGGTGCCAATTGTTGTTTTTGACATCCCAAAATGCAAATTAAAACCACCAGAGTTATGCTTTAAAATATTGGGAGTAGTAAAATACCGTTACTTGGAGTAGTGACGCTATCCATATTTTAGTGTTTATACATAATAAATATAAGTACGTCTCTTGGCTGCAAAATTACTACATCAGCATAATTGTTTAAGTCCTAAGAAATGCCGCATGTTATTTGTAAAAGCACAAAGATATGCTTCACTATTCAATTTTTTTTATCTCTGCCGGTCGCATTAATTTTTCGTCGAAGATCAATTCTTTGGCGAATCTTCCGAGAATACCCAGATTGAGGACATGGATAGATGTTCTTGGACACGTGTTACGACGATGTTTATGAGTTAACAATAAAATTTGTCATAAAGAGCGAAAACATAACCCCAGCGACCATCATACTCATCCCATACCCAAACTTAAACGTTGCCGTTAAATTCTGAAGTGGCCCTAGGATTTTCCCATAAAATATAACAGGAAAACATAAACAGACAGGACAGTCCACAGATATGTAGATTAGTATAGTATACTCTGTAAAGCGGTTGTTATATTATAGGTTGAAAATTCCACGCTGAATAAAAATATTGAAATTGTCCCAATTGCGCACTATGTGTAATGCAAACATATGACAAGCGAAGAAAATAGATACAAAGACGAGCCCCCGACTCCGGTGTTTATCTCCTCAGCTGTCCCTTTTGTTGTTAGACCAGCCAAAGTGACGGATAAGATAAGTCTGTTTGTTTCTGTGCATTCCAGTTGTCGTAGTGTCAGCGTACAGAAACGCTGACACTACGACAACTGGAATGCTGACAACTAAAGTTAAATAAATTAAAAACACACAAAGTGAAAATAGCCTCAGGTTCCGAACCAGCCTGAGATGTCTGCCTGATTGGTCAGTTAGGAAGAAATACTAAATCAATCAACTTCTACCTAGTTGCGACATTGGCACATGCACATGTATGTATATCTTTGAATACCTTAGATTACCTGAAAATACAACAGTTTTAAGCGATTGACCACAAGAAAGTGTTTTGTTGTTATTATCATTTAATTTTGATGACAACTTTTAATATTTTCACTTATGTACAGTGTGGGTTCTATAATGCAATTTGTAAGTAGTAAACAATTTCTTGCGGTTGATAGTATCAACTGTGACTTGTGCAAATTAGTTTATTGGGCGTTGATACTTACGTGTGTAAATTACACAAAGTCATGAAAGTCATCCCTACCTATATGACCCATAAGAGCATTCAAATTAATTTGACGTGAAAATGTTCCATATGCAATTTTCTCATTCAAGTATCGCAATTGAAACCTCATCCGCGCATCGTATCTCCAAGTGGTAATTGAATGATTGGCGGCGGCGCCAGCCAACTCTTGAGATGACGCTGAGCAGATCGGATCTTCCGTTGGTTGCACACTTGCACATGCAGCGCATCATACCATCCGCAATTTACGATTGCATCCCGTTTACAGCCATCCATCAACGTATGGAACTCATAAAGCTTGTTTATCTGCTACCTAAATACATCTCCAACGCACATTCGATTGAGGAAGTATAAAGACATTTCATTAATATCAGTAGTATTGTTCTAAGGAAAATTTATAATAATTTTATTTACAGGTGTTATTCACAGAATTCTTCTCGAAAGATAAGGTTTGATATCAACTGAAAATCGTAACTAAATGTCTACTTATACGTGGCTTTATATAACCAAATTGATTGGTTGAAAGTGACCTGCATTTAGCATCTTCTAGAGACCTGACAAATCTCTCGTCCATCCAGGGTCGTCTACGTGGATTGCGTATCTGAAAGGTACCATAAAAGATTTGTCAATATTATTTAAAATAAACAAGATTACGAATAAATTATTTTATTGTGTTATAACGTTCTTGGGTTACACATTTAAATGACTAAATATTTATATAACAGCCGATCATTTTATCAATTGATATAATTGATATTAAGTGATAAAGAAACTGTGTGTTTCTTGATAAAATTTTCAACAGTACAACAGTCTATAATACTGCTATTATGTAAAGTACGTTTTTTTTTTTCTGAAAAATAGTGTTGGACAGACTCCTCTATAGGAACGTAGCAGTGATATACAGTGTTTGGAAATTTATATGTGGATTCGTTTTAAATGAATTACTTCTCCTCATTTATCTGGTATGTATATTTAATTGACTATTACGCTGTTAATGAACTAGTATCCTCCAAATAAATCATATTCATGTAATAAAATACCATTTAACTTAGAATATGTTAGGTCTTCCGTACCATTCCATTAATCCTACTTCCATTTGATATTTTATTTCCAAGCTTATTTCATGAAATGCAGCCCTGATAGTTTCATTGGCGTTTTATGAGCAATGTTTTACCCGATTAACTAACTACACACACCACATTATTTACTTTTTACGTAATGTGCTGTATTTAACAATATTCGGTTTATTCATAATTTGATGTATTATTTCAAGGCCGTTCAATACTTTCGGATCTTGATCAATATTCTAAATGCTGAGTGTATGGCTTTAAAATTAACTATATGGCCAAAATTAAAAGGCCAACAAGCGGATCATTAATCAATCGAAATATGTATTCAAAGCACGTCGCCAGAAAACGATTCAGAACACCCGAGCCCAACTTGCATTTAAATGGAGCTATGTAATTTGCCAACGCAGGTAAGATATGAAAAACAAATTAGATTCATATAACGTAGACCTTGTAATTATAAAATAAGCGGATATTTCCAGGTGGGAGGATGAACAAGGTTCCTAATTTGGATCTCGAATTCAGTAAAATCATAATCGAGGAGGATGACGATGGTGTTTGGAGCACTGAGATCGAGTGAGTACTCGATCTATTGCAATGTCATTTGTATTAGTCGAATTAAAGCCACTCGCCAACAAAATTATTCCCTAACTATCTTTATCAATTGCGTTCTCGAATATCTTGACTATCTACGCACTACCCGTTAGTACAATAACACATGTATTTATTTTATTTGTATGTATAAGATTTCATTCATCGAGATAGAGCAGATATTTATTTACACTTGTGAAAGCGGTATCGATTTGAGATGTATTTGCGCAGTAGGACGTAGAGCAGGAAAATTCATTTGTTGATAACAAGATGTTATCTAGCTTTCTCTGAATCAGATTTCCCTTTATGTTAGGTAAATGACAAAATAGGTTTCGGTGTTATGTAAAACCCCAACTATCCATACTAATATTATAAATGCGAAAGTTTCGATGTGAGTTTGTGAATTTGTGAGTTTGTGAGTTTGTGAGGATGTTTGTTACTCAATCACGCAAAATCTACTGGACGGATTTCGATGAAATTTGGTACAGAGGTAGATAATGACCTGGAATAGCACATAGGCTACTTTTTATCCCGGGAAAAAGCACTGTTCCCGTGGGAAATTCACGCGGGCGAAGCCGCGGGCAAAAGCTAGTTAATAATAAGCTTTAAAATGTTCTTATCCCAATCACTGCCCACACTGTCACAATCAAGTTTTTCTCAAGTCGAAAACTATAATTCTACGAGGACGCGTTCTCAGTCTTACTTCATTTGTGATCCAGATTTTCGCTTGTCCAACCAACAATATTGAACATGAAGAAAATTTTGATAATACATTTTTTCAAAGAAATTATTACTTAAATTACAAAAAATAAAAATAAAAGTGATACAACACACATACAACAAACAAAAACAAAAAGTATATAGTGAAACATGAAGTATTCTTACTAGATGACGTTAAATTTGACAATATACCTACACGTTTCGGAAGCTATATCTGCCATATTATACAAAGCCGACACTGTAAAGCAAGCAAATCTGTCAAGATAACTGACTGTTTGTACAGATCGTGCTACCATTGTTTCTACATTAGTGTTATCTTTATTTTGATCGTCATACCATGAAAACTTTATCAATCATAGCTGCTTCATGACACCATAAAGTAAACTTGATATTGTAAACATTGCTAACACCATATTTCTTGAGAAAGTGGAAAACAGGGCTGTGGAGACGGAATGGATACATGTGTTAGCAAATACATAATTTTATTTACTCGATGACTGATGTGACGACTTTGTGTCAACTGTAACCTGACAAGTCTTATCATTTCACCGGCCGCTGTTCATTGCTCTTGAATGTCTTGAATGTTTACCAAGAGAGTTTTCCATGATCTAAATAGATACCGCCTCCAATATGTTTCTCGGCTCGTGTCCGCGTTCTTTGTCTATTATAGTTATGAAATGCGAGCGAGTGGCATTCTGTTAATTTTGTGCGTAGAGGAATGAAATGTCAGTTTTCACATTTCAGCTACGTAGTTCTGTCGCCGCCGCCCACGCCTACTCCTCAGCAGTCTCCGGCCTGGTTCCGACGGTTTTCTTACGTAGCGTACGTTATTTTATATTTACTCTTAACAGTAACACTGCCTGGAATATTTACTAATTGGTACATCGAAACCTCGACTGTAAACGAGATGATGATGTCTCCGCGAACGAAAGGTTAAATTGCTTTATTATTAAATCTGGTTCGGTTTAGTTTGTCCTCTTTGTAGTTAACAGACTGTGAGTTTATGAAACTCCATTACATTTAATGGGTACAATACATATGCGATTGAATCTGACAGTAAAACATGAATGTATCTGCGAACTATTACATTCACCTTTGCAAGGGATGTTTGAAACAAAACGTATAAACATACATATCATCCAGACGCGCAGATGAAGCACTGTTTAATAAACATCACTGTCCTTCCTACATGACATTATCATTAATTACATATTCTATATACACACACACGCTGAGTATACAATGTACTATCCTTGTATGTGTGTAACTTTGATGCTTTTCATAGTAATCGATATATGATTTTGTGATTGATCTCTAAATCATACTACGTAGTTGCTGCAAAACACAGCAACAGATTTTTTATTATTATTTCCTGCTTATTGTACGTAAATCAAGCATTAATCGTATTAGTAATTTGAAGTAGATCATTGAAAAAATCAAACCAATTAATTAGATCATGGAATTGTTTTCATTCGCAGAGAATACAATAGATGCTTGCATGTATGTATAGTAATGAATTTTGCGCATCAATGAAGTTTTCAGTTTTTATCTCAATAACTGATGTGATGCGATTCTAATAGTAAAATATGTCAATATATTATTTGATTATATAAAAAAAATACTATTGATTGAAATGTATCTACCGTTTGCATAAAAAAATTATCCTTAGATTCCACTTGTACTCTCTCGTGTAGTTATTGAGACCTTTAACAGATAAATAGAATAATAGGCTTTTAATTTTAAGATAAAATGGTTGCCGCACCTGGAACGGATTTCGATTTCTATAATGACAGCTACTGCAAATAATTTTGAATGGGAGGAGGGTGTCCTGAACTCAAATTTAAAATATATTATTTAATTAAAATTTTGGTAATGCATGTTTAGATTATATTATGAAAAATATTTTAGCTTTTGAATAACGAAGCGGTTTAGATTATTAATAATTCCGAATTTCTGCCGAAATTTGATAATTTAAACCAGATAGAGAATGAACCTGGAGGACAACTATCAGAAGAGGTTTATAAAATACTCGGGTTAACTGTACAGACCTGATTTATCCTAGCATCGTCAAGCCTATGCCTCATAAAATGTCGATTTCAAGGTGAAATGGAAACATATTGTCAAATTCCTTGTTATCAGGTGAATTGATTCAAGCTTTCTAAAGTCCTGACTCAAAAACATATTACTCTTGAACTTTTAAAAGTTATTTCTTATATCATCGCAATTCCTTTCCTAGAAGTCCTTGACTCAGGACTTACTGAAGAATCTGTAACATGTATAAACGTATGTGTTTATGCTGATGATTCTTGGCTCGCTTCAATGAGTATACATGCATGCGCCGAATTTGTGCAATTAAAGTTTTTGGGTGATTGCCAAAACAGAAGTGTCACACTTCTGACGAGGCATTGTCGGAAATTACTAATAGTGCACGAGTTAGTTGTCTAAATATTTTAATTATTTTTTCCTTTGAAAGTTATTTTATCTCGTGGGGAGAGGCTGGTGTACTGAGATACAAGCTCTGCTTAGTTCAGACACCAGTCTCTCTTTAGTAACTAAGTACCTTGTTTGTTAAATTTAGATTGTGGAGAAAAATAAAGAATTTTGAATTTTTTTATTTTAATGTGGAATTGAATATATGTTCATCAACAGTTTAACATGGCAGAATGGCCTCTCTCTTGCATTAAAATCAAGCTCAGGAGGCTTGTGTTTGTTTTTATCCCTTTCGGTCCCTCACTCACTTTTTTTCTTTCTGGCTATATTATTATTATTTTGATGTATCTGTGGACGACGGGTTTATAGTCGGGAGTATTGTTAAATCTGCGTTAATTACCCGCCTGATAACTTCGCTGCATATTATGCAAATTGGGCGTGGGCCGTGGAGGTAGTGGTCGTAATTGTCCTGAAATGTAAGCTCGTTTCATTATACGCTTGTATTAATTTACTAAAAACTTTAAATTAAACTACGTATATATAAAATTGGATGCTGAATGATTAATATGTCAAAGCAGAGACAAAACCGCTGAACGTAGAAACTCGAAATTGTCCAGAGGTTCTTTATATAGCGTCATTGAGCATTAAGAAAGGAATTTTGGAAATTCCATTCCTAAGGCGGTAAAATGGGTAAATAACGAAAAACAACGCGGGCGACGCCGCCGAGGTCAAAAACTAGTAAATATGCCATTGCTTACACTTCATACTACCATAAATTTGACATGGTGCATACGAGTATGCTTACCAGAATTCAATTTAAATCTATTTTTATCTTCATATTTTATGCCAATGTACACTTATTCCGAATGCATACTAAAATGCGAGTTATTTTGATTGGCAACTTGTACGTAATATCAATAACTTTGAATTTGTTCCACAATAAACCAATTATTTCCAGTGAACTAAATCAATATTGTACTGTTTGGACAAGTTTTACGATACCATCTGTCATTTTATTTCCACTTTCTGTTTACTATAATGTCCCACTAAACTATAATACCATAGTTTGGCCCGTGTCGACCTCGTTAGTACAGAGATTTGTTACAGTCAGTGTACCGTTGCTAAACACTTTCTTTGGTTGTCCAGCCTCTGAATCTACCGTTATCAATAGGTAAAATTGAATTACTTGATGATTTATTAGTCATACAATACAAACCTTGGCAGCTCGTATAAGGAATCCTACAAGGTCGATGAAAGAACCAATATCGAACTACATAAATGCTTGATCTTTGGCACAACAAAAGATAAATTGGGCTGTCGTGAGCCTTATTGTCCATGATTAAGAAAAAAACATGAAAGTCACCAGTTTTAATAATTTACACGCTTATATCTTTATGACAGGATCGGAAGAAACTTGAGCTTTTATTAATAATTACGTCAGCCCATCCCATCCAATTATGCGTGCAATTTATAGAGGTGACAATAAAAGATGGAATACGTAATGAAATATGTCGAAGGCTGTTGCATCACGATAATATGTCAAGATCGTGCGAAAGGGCAGCCGTAGAGTAATTGATGCACAATCCAGATAGCTCAATGACATGTGGGATCGACTGGAGACAGCTGGAAAATTATAAATGGATGGACCTCTCTGATCCCTGACATTTGAATACTTACCGCATCCGAAATGTCAATTTCGTAAAGGGTAGTTTTCACTGTGCCTATGTGATGTAAAAGAGATGACTGGGACTTTCTTTTCTGCTCATGTTGATCGAAGATCCTTTTGTGATTCATGCATGACTAGTAAAAGTATAAAAGCTTATTGAATTTAATATATGTATGTACTACTATGTACATTCAAAATGATCAGTTAGGATGGTTTATATTATAGGCCTTAAGTGCATAAATTGAAATCTTGTATTTTCCTTTATCACAATAATCTGACATTTTCAATAACCGTTATTTCCTGATCGATTGACCTGCCCGCTTTTATAGTATTGTATTTTCAAAGAAGTCGCTAATATTCATTTACTCATAAGGAAATAATGTTGACCCAGTGACATGACAAGCTATGCTTTCTATTTTCAGCATGCAATGATAGTTGAATCAATACTGGGTGCCATAGATCTGTTGCATTACTGCACCGCTTGCAGGCCTTGCAGCTCGATAGTGGCATTTGACTTGCTATAATCGGATATAACGCAACTAATGAAACGTCTCACATAACAGAGGGTAACAGGAGTATGTAGATGTAATTTGAATACAATAACCGCGACCAGCTTTACTGGTATGTGGGTTGATAGATTCTGTATTGACACCTTCGCAATTACGTTTACTAACTTGAGTGTTTATCACGATAATATCGGTAAATGATACAATGATCCACCTAGTTCAATGATTTGAAATGTAGGACGTGTTTATAATTTCGTGATAAATAAATTGGAACGAAATTGGAGGGTATTACGAATGTAGGCCTTTTTGATAAAACTCGCCGTGGGACGGGGTGTTTCAGAAGGGTTATCAGATGAAGATATGACGTGCAGCCGCCGCCCCCACTATCGGTGGAGCTTGTAGCCGGCAGCGGCACCAGTAGCAGTCACAACGTCGCGCGACTCGCACGCAAAGCACATGCGCCCGCGCACCTCTCGTAGTGAAAGTCTCGCGCAGGTTTCGCTACGAATTGTACTTCGACATCTTCATCTAGTTATTCTATTTGTTCGTTGCGCCAGTGCAGCGGCGAAAGGAGGTCGGTGCTTGGCCGTAACCCGTAAGAATGTGTGATTTGTGATAGTAATGTTTTAAATCGATCCCGGTATTATGGTGGCATTATCATATGTAATATTATTATTTCATTCGCATAAAACAGTCGTAACTAGTTACTGCCAACAGTTTCGTAAGAAGCCTCTTATCTGGAAACAATAAACCGTAAAACGGATTAATTCAACCAAATAGTAAATGCTACAAGTGTTTACGTGATTTGTTTTCGTCACGTATGTTTATATTTTTAGAAGTACCGTCGTCGCAAGAGTTATTTATTTCCTAATAATTTATTTTGTTAACTGAATTATTACGCTTTATTTAACACGAAACAACTGCACAACTGAAAACTTGTGGTGCTACGAGGGTCTACGAATTTCGTAGACGTTTTGAGTGTTGTACAGAAAGTTTGTGCGGAGTCATAAGTTTTCGTGGTAGCTTTGATATGTACAGATATGTACCTTGTACATAGTTTGTTCTGTGACCGGTGATAGCTATTGGCGGCAAGTTCGGACGCTAAGTTGCACTGACACCGAACACCGAAGTGAAATCGAGCGTGCGGCCGTGACCTCACAAGCCATTTCTCTAACGCTCAGCTCAGATGTTTTTGATCTTGTTGCTTTTTTACTAAAAAAAGAGATTATCAATAGGATGTTAATTCTTGTTGTCGCCTCGATGTTACCTTACATTTCAGTTCAAGTTGTGTTAAATTTTCTTTTATTGAACAGATTGTACTTAATACATAGGAAAGGAAGCTTGGCTGGTGGCAATAACTAACATAACAAATGTTGCTATATTAAAATTGACACGGAAACAAACGCTTTCCGTGCGAGTCCAGCATAATAATCTATTATACGATTCTAAGGTTACCTACGTGGTAAATAAATACAGTAAACAATGTATCAAATCCCACTGCCAATATTGGACTAAATATGTTATTTCTATTTTACGTATTTTACTGCAAATAAACATTCATTCATTCATTCATTAAAAATAGTATTGCAATTGACGAAAGAAAATTCATGTAAAACCATGTCTAACAATTTAAAATTATAGTTTTCCTTTAACTTGTGGAAGAACCCCTACGAGTGGCAAAGCACTGGTTATTAGAAAATTTTAAAAAATCGTCCGAACTCTAACAGCCAGGAAATAGATTATTTTTTCTACTTTTTATTTAAAAGAAGGAAATAGATCGGTGGCAGAAATTGATAATTTTCCCCATTCATTGTGAAACGACTTGAGACGTTATTACAGTATATTGTGGACGTATTTATGTCAAATGGCTGGACTAAAAATAAGTTTAGTTTAGACTGGAATCAGTGGACTTTTTAATTGGGCTCTTGTAGTCTCGATGATATGCGTATCTTTATTTCCAGTTAAATAAGGCTAAAAAGAACATTTATATATTTTCAATTCATTTAATAATATATTTTATTGTTATTGAGCTGTATTTTATATTTAAAGTTATATTCTTCTTTTTATGGAGAAATATAACTTCCACTTTGAAACAAAGTCCGTTTTTAGATAAAACGCAAATCAAAACTATCAATTTTCCTTCAATCCTAAAGGCTACCTTTTAACATTATATATAACTACTGTTTTAACATAAAATTGTCCGAAGAAATATAATAAAATGTTAGGATAATAGTCTAGCTCTAGGTCTAGACGAATATTTATTTCGATATAATCGAGTTCGTCGACAGTCACGTTTCTCAAAACCCACACAAATTTTGTCCGTATGACCGTGAAAATCTGCTTTTATATTATAAACTGATTGTGATTCCTCATACGCGATTTCAATCAATACTAGATTGGTTATTTATCTTATCGTAGCTGTATGTACTTATTGCAGTAGCTTATAAAATTTTATTGGTTATTTTTAAAAATCATGAACATTTTATATTGATGACCTTTATTTTGTCCAAAATTCGCTTGCCAAGTAGTCCTATATTTTTAACGAAATTTTTTCTTCATTTCCAAGAAAGACATTGTTCATTCACATCAAGTACTCAATCTATCAGTTTAGGCAAATCGGTACCTATTAGTTTGTTTGTATCTGGGTCAGGGGTAAGATCTTCGAATTGTATTTTGTTTAGTAAAATTGTTCTTCTAGGTATATAAAAGGTGTTTTTTTTTATTACTAACCTAAAATTTGTTATAATATGTGGATATTAGAAAAGTTTGCATTTTCTTTTAAGGCGTTTGGATTGCCGTTGTTCTGTGAAATGGTGTTTTTGTAAGGACTAAAGCTCAGCTGTGGTTAGCCAGAAAAATCTGAAAAAAATATATGTGAACTATCAACTCTTTAAGAACATTTGTTTAGATTATTTTTATTGTAAAATAAAAACTACTATATGAAAAAAAATAAAAACGGAAAGACATGCATTTTTATAATTTCCTTACTGTTCCGAAATGGCAATGACGTTCGGGAAAATTTTTACATCAAAAGAGACACCATTTATTATACTTCAATCGCTTAGATTTTCGTTCAAATCGAGCAACATTTTTCATACTAATGTTTATAAAACAAAAATCATTCGCCCATTTTTCATAGCGGGGCTCTGTGCGGGCGACGGGCGGCAGTCTGCCACTGGCTTTCAGACGAGGAGGTCGTGTCGCTCGTTTCCGCATCTGTCAATATTCCTGTCGCTTTGTTCACCATGTAGCGTAGAGAAAAACATACAGTAATCAGCCGGCTGTACCTGTACTTTTGTACATTACAAGAATAAATGAAGGTCACTTTACCTCCGTCTGTTAAACTTTTACTCCTCCTAAACCACGCTATGGATTTTTATGCCAGTTTCACTATTAGATAAGGAATTTTTGTAGATGTAAATTTGATATAAATTTGATTTTATTTAAAGGCAATTTTATTATTTTAAGAGCATTGCAGAATGTCAAAAAATTAATCCATAGAAATCATTTTCCTCCATTTGACGACCTCCGTGGCTCAACGGCCATCACGCCGTCGCCGGACACCGTACACCGGAGTTCCAGGGTTCGATCCCTGGTCGGGTCAAGATAGAAAATGATCTTTTTCAGATTGGCCTGGGTCTTGAATGTTTATCTATCCTAACTATCGCAATTCTAACTAATATATATTTGTTTATGCATTTATTTTTTGTTACATCTTCACGCTTTATCTACTGAACCAATCTTCCTGAAATTTCGCATACACATAGAAGTAGTGATTCGAGAAGGACATAAGGTACGTACATTTAAAAAGTATACAGTAAAAGCTTTGTTATAAAATATAGTATCGTTGAATTAGTATCCCATAACACAAGCCTTGAACTAACTTTGGGGCTAACTCAATTTGTGTGATTTGTCAGTTCTGATATAGGAATAGTTCGCGACTACAAATGAAAACTAGAAAATCCTAAACAAGACCACAAGAAATGACGTCAGCTATGATCGGTGATCAAGATCCAATTCGAATCGCTGCGCCGCAGCAGTAAGCAAAAATCCTAAAACAAATTACGCGGGCGAAGCCGCGAGGCTAAAGCTGGTATTTAGATATCTATTAAATATGTATAATTAGTAATTTGATAAGTAATTTGATAATCGATGTACAAATTTAATAAACTAAGAAAACATGTCACTCGGTCTCATAGACGCAAGTATGGTCTGCAGAAAAAAATAGATGCAATAAAAATATTATTTTTAATTTATCTATCTTCAACAAACCAACCAATCCGGTAAAAACTAAGTAATTTAGACATTCTTTATATCAGAAAAAACTTTTCTGATATAAAGAATGTCTAAATTACTCAACTTTGATCATGGTGCGTTGATTGGTGACATTTACATACCGAAATTTGAAGAATCTATTTCTTTAGTTAAAAAATATGTTCGTATGTATGTATGTGTATAACTTATTTTTATTTAATTAATTTAGTAGAAAACAAAATACTATAAAGAATAATTGGTAAAAATTTTAGTGATATTATTATTAATTTTCGTCGAAATATTTTTTGCACACCGTATAAAAAGTCAAAATGACATTAGCCCAAACTCAGCAGTGCAATCGCGCTAATTTATAACACTACGGTTCGATTAAGGATCGGTTACGATTCAACGTCGGCCGTGGTAGAATTGCGATCCAATTCAGCAGATTTCGAAATCGCGGTAACTTCGTAACGACAATCGAACTTGAATCGCAACTGGAACATGATCACTCTTGAAACGTTAGAGTTGGACGCTAATATTTGTGAAGTATTTTTGTAAATACCTGTGATTTGAGTATAATCGACAATCGATTATGTTGAACCTTGTTGAACGCACTAGGTATTTTGACATTTTGTCTATCATTTGCTTGTTTTAAGGTTATATTTACATAATTACCTCAATATTTATTTACGTTACCTATCTTTAGAGGTAGATATCTCTCAATCTCAAGATATTTCTTCATATTTCATCTGTTATCGCTTTTCTTGGAACAATGGTTGTTTATCAACATGAGCAGAGTTAAAGAGGAAACAAATGTGATTTGGGACTAATTTATGGACTCTTCTACGGTTCACATTTCAAGTGGACATAAACAATAGTATTTGTTTGATGAAGGTAGCCCCAAGTGAAGGGCTAGGACTTAGGGTTATGAAATTATTTGAGGAAGAGGCAGATTGTTTATATATAATATCCAACTGGTACGGTTGCTGAAAATGGAACGTCGTCGGCAAGTCAGTGTCGAACAATTGCAGCTCCCTGTGAACTATCTCGAGCAGTACCAAGACCTCGCTCATTGAAAAGAGTGAGGTCAAAGGAAGCACGTGTAACAGTGGCACGCTTATGGAGAAAATGCAGGGGAAAGATTAAATGCTCACTAGAACAAGCAAAGAATGGGCTAAGGTATGTATCTATGCACTTACTACCTTTAATATTAGCTACTTTTGCCCGCGTCAATTATAAACTAAAACTTTCCTTATGACCCACCCCATTTTTTTGAGAAACAGACAGATGCGGTATGGGACTTTATTTTGTAATAAGTAAGGATAAATATGCTGTAATACTATGTACCTATAAACTATTACCAATTTCTTTGTACTTTTCATGTATGGGATGATTTAAAGTGCCGGGTTTGGGCCTAATTGGTTGGCATAAATGCTAATCAACAAGCTAATAAAACAATTTATTTGTTTGTTTGTTACCTCTTCACGCTTTATCTACTGAACCAATCTTCCTGAAATTTCACATACACATAGAAGTCTCGGCCCTTATACTTAATGGTATTTATTGCATTGTTTCAGTTCAGTACACTCGGTCTAGTCATAGTCACCAACAGGAACATCCAGGACCCACAGACAAGCCAGAAAAGCCGGAGTATGGAAATAAATTAAGGGCTGAAAACAGTTCCCTAATTAATAGAGCTACCTATATGTAATTTTAAATTAAAAATAAATGGCTTTAAAATAAATGGTTGTCTTACTTTACATTATTTTCTGTAAATGGTGCAATAAAGTGTTGATCTATCTATCTATTTTCTATTCATATTATTTAAGATCAATTACCACTTATCAATAATTTTCTTGCTCGCACAATGCAATATTTTCATAGAATGTGGAATACTCAGTTCTTTTTTTTTTAATTACATTAATCTATTACAATGCAATGATACCTACATATTTGTTTTATTCTTTTGTTCGTTCAGTTCAGAAAAAAATTGATAATGTTAAGCTCTTATTTGCTTAATTGTATTACCCTAGTAGTATTGGTAATGTTGGATTATGTTGAAGAATGTATAATAATATGATAGCATTGTTACTTACTATTTGGAAAAAAAATTTGCAAGTTTTCCACAATTAAAAAAATCTAATCTAAAACATAAATTTTTAAAAAAATGTTATATTTTGGTAGTGAGTCACTTGCAAAATAGCTATAAAAATGTTATACAAAAAACTTATCAATTGCATCAAAAGAGGATAAATAAAAGTACTTTTGCAAACAAAGCAGTCTATTTAGCACACACAAACACGCACAGATTTTCCTATTCTAATTACATAGAATTGAATTTTAAATAACATAGAAGAAGGAGAATAGACTCCCAAAAAAAGGACCCGCAGCTATTCATAGGGCCCGCTGCTCGGACTCAGGTTTTTCTATGGAATTGGCATGTGTCACCTTGGCATTGGCTAGGACCTTGTGATTGTCTGGTATCACAGGTTAGCTTGGCTTGGCTTGGCTGGGCACACAGTAACTGGCCGGCGTTACAAAGTTTTAATATGTTCAAGCACACATAAGTAAACACATTGAAGGACTTAACTAGGTAGGTACTTGTATAGATTATTGTTGTAATCAAAATTCACTATTAAATAGCTAAACTAATGTAAAAATGTCTTTAATTGTGCACCGCTCTTGCCCGTATTTGACCACAAACGATTTATGAGAGCATCTTCGTGCGCGTCCTAATTCCAGCTGAAGGACACCTCTGGCCGCCGGCATGCTGCATTGCTGCCACTGGCTCCTTTTGTCTGTTCTCACGAGCAGCTGCAGCTTGTGATGGTTCGAATGACTTGTGTCTTTATACTATATGAAAGCATTTTGTCTAAATACGATCACTAATATTCTCACTGATTCTCATGTTTTCCTGCGGCCCGAGCTTTTGCCACATCAAATTCATTAGCTATTTCCATGAAAATAATATTGGAAGTGATAGATTTTCCACAAAACACCTCAACGTTTAAGCAACGATCGAAAAAAGCAGCCTCTTTGGAACTTTTTATTTTGACAACGGTTCGGTTGATCTACGATCTTGCTTCGGTTCAAGCAGCTGTCAAAATATTACCGCGATACTGAAACATCCAAAAAATGGCGTAACGATCGCGGTTCAGTTGCGTTTCGTATGAATTTACTTATGGCGATCGCACTGCTGATATCTAGCATTTTATTTTTCATTAGTATGAAAATATTGTTGCACAGTCATTTCATAAAATACGATTCAAAAATTATATTTTTAAAACAGTCTTCAATACTACACATAGTTATTAAATATACGATTTTACAAACACATTATCTTATACCTAAATGATTATTGTATTTTTTTTTACAATGGATACGTTGCCAAGACTTAAATTTAGTAGTATTTGGTATTCTCTTCAGTCGTGTGTTTAGGGTTCCTTACCTCAAAAGGCAAAAACGAATCTTTACAAGATCACGTGTCCGTCCGTCTGTCAAGATTATTTTACTCAGGATTTCATGAAGGTATATAATTGAAATTCATATCTAATACTTGGGTTAGAGATGTAAAATGACCGAATCTGACCGGTCATAATTAAAAAAATTTGAAAACGATAAATGACCGATCAACTGTTGTCAAATTTTGCTATTTATTTTTTTACTTCTTTTATTAAATTCAATTGTTAAGGTACATATATATGAGACTAATAGATTCTTTTATCTCAAATATCAACCGGCAAAGCCGCGGAAAAAACCTACAGAATACTCGTAAAAAACCTGACCCTTCCTTTGCAATCGGTGAAAACACTTTCGATGACAATGACCATAAATGACCGATTTTGTCAGTCAAATTCAGTCACCTTGGTCATTTTCAACTACTTGGGTTTATGGTCTCTTTCAGCTGTAAAATAATCAAATTTATATGTCGACTCAATCAACAAATATAACCGTGAATAACTAGTGGTTCTGTGAGAACAGTAGACCTCGCGAGCCCTTCCACGAAATAATCGATATTTTACCGTGTCCCTCCTAGCTTAGAAGAGTTTTGAAACCAACCTACCAATGCTTGGAAGAAAGTAAAAAGTCTCATATTTTACCCATAAGCCCAAACATGTTCTTGTGGTTGTTCAATACCACTAAAAACTGACTGAAACCTGCCTATTTTGCCTCGAAATAATATAAATAATAATTATAAATATATACGGACAAATCACACAGATAGAGTTAGCCCCAAAGTAAATTCAAGACTTTACGGTATGCTACTTTAACAATCTTCTTCTCTCAGCCGAAAGACGTCCACTGTTGGACAAAGGCCTCCCCCAAGGATTTCATCCATGGAGGGTTTTGCCGTAATCGCCACGCTTGGCAGGCGGGTTGGCGATCGCAGTGTGATGGCATAGTACGCGGAAAGATGCTGCTGCCCATCCTCCGGTGTTTTAAATCCCTTAGTCGCCTCTTACGACACCCACGGGAAGAGATGGGTTGGTGCTATTCTAGGGCCACACCACAGGCCAACTTTAACAATACTAAATTATAAAACAAATACATAGGTATATAGATAAATATCTAATACCCACGTCAATTTCAAAATGATTATATTCCATCTTGACCCGACCGGGGATCGAACCCGGGACCTCTGGTGTGGCCGTCCGTATTGATTTTTTTGTGAATGTATATGTGTATTTTTAATATATGAATTTATAGCGGTTTTATTGAATTTCACTATGCTGTTCAGACAAAAAAGTTGCGTTTTAATAAGAATAACAAAAAAGTTAAATGACATTTTTGTTTTTTTTTTTAAATAACTGAGATATGAGGTTTTTTTATATATTTCCGCCATTTTTTAAAATTTCGAAAAACTGGCTCGACTAAAAAATTCTATAAAACTACTGAACCTGCTCACAAAATTTCATGAGAATCGGTTCAGAAATGCGACCTGTAGGCGATAACATCCGGACAGACAAAAGAATTTTCGGCTAGTGGAAACTGAGACGCTTCGCTCGCTGCGCTCGCTCGGTCAATTATAGCAAATTTTCGCAAATTATGCAAATTCAGAAGACAACCAAAACCTATCGTACTTCCCGTTGACCTAAAATTATGAAATTTGGTAACCAAAAAGGTCTTATAGTACTTGTACAGCAATAAATCTGAAAACTGTAAATATATTGTTAGAAGTCTAAAACTTCTATCAATATATATTTAGGGATCAAAACTGCAAAGATTCTTTTTGAAACTAGTTGGTCTTTCAGTAAGAGCTATAATGTAAGATGCTTTGCATACACGAAACCCTCGCTGCGGGAGTTTGATTCGCACTTGGCCATTTATTTTTATGAATCGGGGGACTAGCATTTCATACCATTGTAAAAAAAAAAACTATTTTAGCTGTGACCTTATTTGTAAAACCATGACTCTGTCAAGAGATTATTTTGGTGAAATAAAAGTTTTGTAAACTACAGGTGAAATAAATAAATAATATTATTATTTAAATATTTATCTAAATTTGCCCAATTAATGTGATATCAGCTATGAAACCACAAAAATATCTGGGGATGCGTATGAGCAAGCACATTTCTTGCGACCGTCGCGTTCCGCTGCTCGTAACAAAGTGCCGTCTTTGTTTGGTTGGTCGTTTCGTTCACCACGCCTCGCCGCCGCTGCCGAGTGGGGCAAGCGTTAGCGCACACTAGGTGGCGCTAAAATCGTGGTGTAGCTGACAGTTTATTGATACCTATTTTAGTAATCCTACCTATAGGCAGGATACTATAGTATAGGTAGAGGCAGAGAATACTATAGTATTCTCTGCCTACCCCCACAGGAAAAAGGGGGTGACAATATTTATGTGGGTATGTATGTACATGTAATCCAATAGGGGACCGGACAAGGTCTGAGAATTGTTAAAAAAATGAAATTTTATGATAGAATACACATAATTAAACACATTTTGCGACTTTTCAGCATGAGTTTATTCTCCAGTGCTAATATATTAGAGTTCAAACTTTTAGGGAAAGTCCATTTTCGACGCGTGACGTCATATGAATGTACGTTTAGTTAGGGGCGTTTTGGTATCGTCCAAACATCGCTTAAAAATGTGAATTGTTTTTTGCTATATCTTGGGAAATACTTTGGTTATGGAGGTGATTATTTTACGGATGATTCTATTATTGTGAGATACTTCATAGAAGCATCAAAAAAAGTTGTCCGGTCCCCTATTATAGTGAAAATGATTTGTAAAATTTTTGTGTGTCATACTACCATTTTTAAAATGATAAGTTAGTAGAATGCGATATTTAATGATAATTTGTGAAAGGTTTTTTTGTGAAATATTAGTGAATCGTATTTAAGATAATATTTTTCTTAGCTAGTGCCCGCGACTTAGTTTGCGTGTGAAATGGAGATCGCTGTGGCAAATCACTCCATTAAAATTATCAAAATAGTCGTTATGAGTGTTTCATTCCACATAATCATTCCGATCCTCAGTCATGAGAAATAAGGATAAAGGAAGAAATTTTATGCACAAATGTATTTTCTAACTAGCTTTTGCCCGCGGCTTCGCCCGCGTGAATTTCCCATGAGAATAGTGCTTTTTCCCGGGATGAAAGGTACCATATGTCCTTCTCAGTACATCTAACTATGTGTACGTGTGTAAATTAGTGAAGAGGTAACAAACAAACGAACAAATAAACTCACTTTCTCATTAATAAAGAAAAAAAATCTTAATGGTATCTACTTACCATTGAAAGTCAGTTTTGTATTTACAAAATCATTTATCTATACCTATACATATAATAAAACTATATACGTATAATGAAACAGTAAAAATATTTTGTCTGTACATTTAGTACTTTGACTGAAATGGATAGAGGGTTAAAAAGAAAAAAAGAAAGAAAAAATTTTTTTTTTTTAATTTTTTGTCTGTCTGTCTCTATGTATGATCACGCTAATCTCCGAAAGCACTGAAACGATTTACTTAAAACTTTCACCAATTGCTTTGTTTCAGCAAAACATTTACAGTTTGTTTCATCAAAATCGGTTCATTTAAAAAAAGTTATCGTGATTTTAATGAAGTCAAGGCATGAGTTACGCGGACGAAGTCGCGGGCAACAGCTAGTACCCTATAAAAAGTTTCATTCAAATTAATTCAGTAGTTCTAATGATTAGCATGTGAAAATAAATAAACAAACATACAGACAAAGACAAACTGATAAAATTCTTAAAATTATTTTCTTCATCACACAATATTTTTTTTGTTGAATATAAATTCACCGTACCTACAGACATACCTACTATTTTTACTGTTGATAAAATGTTATTGATTACTCGAGCGCTCGGGTGTATTGGCGTTGTCTCTGAGAGCGCGTGATTATGCAGCGGGGGTGCGGGGTGCCCGCGTCATGCTTTGCCCGCAAAAACAAATGAATAAAGGGAATCTAACGCCTTAAGATGGCGGGTTGTGAAAACTAGAAACGTAGTTTCGCCTGACCAACAGAAAGTGGTGACCGCGCCATTTCGCCTTCAATAAAGGGATGTCACACCACGCATTATCGAAATTATAAATAACATGAAACGTAAAGCCGCTGATAAATAAAATCATTGAACGATCTTGTAACGTTGCAACTCGTTTATTACAAAATCGGGACAAAAAAGTTGAACATTATCATATCTCTTTCAGACATCAGTTACTAAAATGCGATATTAGATCGCGATAATAGTTTTTGAATCGTTGCCATTATTATTTTCATTTACATGGGGCACTCAGAAAGTTTTGCGATACTACAAAAAAATATACTATAGGTTATAATTTGTTAATTATATCTTTTTAATATGACCCCTCCATCGGCGTCTAACGCAGTTTCATACGTCTAAACCAATTTTCATAGCACATTTTCCAGTCCGCATCAGACACCTCTTCAACACTCTTCTCAAATGCAGCCAGCACATCTTCCGGTGATGATACTGTTTTCCCTTGAGTTGGTTTTTTATTTTGGGGAACAAAAATAAGTTGCACGAAGCCAAATCAGTAATGTAAGGAGGATGACCTATAAGTTTGACTGGTGTGCTGTCCAGAAAGTCTCTTGTTTTGAGCGCCGAGTGAGCCGGCGCGTTGTCGTGGTGAAGCAGTAGCCCACGGAGGCCGGTGTTCGGTTGCCTGCTACTTGCAGCAGTAAAAACTTCTGACAAGTATTTGGTAACATACCATTCCTCATTGATGCTCCGTTGATCTCGTAAATCTCGACACCAAAAAACCCGTCACCGAAAAAAAACTAGGGATCAAAATTTTGCCTGCACTTCTCGCTCGCTTCACTTTGGTAGGCGTGGTCCATTTTGAAACAGCCACACGGGTGATTGAAGCTCCATTTCTGGATCAGACTGATAAATCCAAGATTCGTCACCCGTAATGATATGGTGATCGCACCGAGACGAGCCTGCTTTAATTTATTAATTAAATTTGGCTATCATATCTCGACACCATTCTACCCGAAACTCCTAAGCCTGCGTTAGATTGTGCAGTACCTAACCTAACTATATGCCTAACCCGAAGATGCCCGTGTAGAATTTTATACAAACTTCCCGATCCAGTCTGCAGTATATGCTGAATCTCTTCATATCTACATCGCCTATTTTCTTGAATTAAATTTTTCACAGCCACTACGTTTTCTTCTGTAAGCAGTGATAGCAGTTATAGTAGATAGATAGTGATAAGCGGTCACTTCTTTCTTCATCTGCTAAAGTTACTAGACCTCGCTTAAATTCGTTGAACCAGCGGAAAACAGTCGCTTTAGAAGGGCTTTTGTCTATAAACGCCATTCGAAGTCTTACAAACGATTCTTCTGGTTTTAGTCAATATTCAAAATCGTACAAAATCATCGCGCGAAAATGACGTAATAATTTTATTTTTTGTGAGACAGTATATTTAATTTTGCTCGTAAAAAAATTTAGAGGGATATTCGAATTTGGAATGTTGTTTTTTTTTGTAAGAATTTGTCATAGTTTTAATTGACATCAAAACCAGCCAGTGTCCCATGGAAAAAAAGCTGTTAGTCGCATTACTTTCTGAGTACCCAGGCATTTGAACTTGATTGATGTGCAAAAAAAATTGTTTAAATTGTGAATTGCATGATATTTTTAACATCAGACCTGAAATCATGCATCATTATTTAATTCAAATAAATTGCTTGTATTTAGTGTTGCATTTAATTTATTAAGTATTCGCATTTCGATCGCAGATTTGTGAATCGCAGTATGGCTCAGGTTGTGCAAGTGCCACTGGCTTTGAAATCGGACACGACCTACATTTTTCTACTGATGGACGTAACTTGAGTGTTGTGCTATACTACGCAGATTCTAAATCGACCGCAAGGTGCTAAACAATGACACTAACCTATAATTATACTACGACGTTGCTTCCTCGATATTTATTCAATCAATTCACTATGCAGCTCGCTCTGCTATGTACTAGGCATGACACAATTTTTAGGACCTAGGGATAAAATAAAATAAGTCCAAAATTTACATCCGACTCTCGTCCCACCCTTACCTGTCACCGGCGGAGGCGCCATACTTCATACTTCATTCGCTTTTTGTGTGCGGGCATGGCAACACACACACTACAACAATATTTTTATTTTCTTTATATTCCAAGTATCTGGAATATCTTTAAATTAATTTATAACCTCAGTGTCAGTGGAAAATGACGTACTTTAAATTCATTTCACTCGTAAACAACAAAAAATGTAAGTATTTTTTCATTACCTGAATATCTGGTTTGAATATTAACGATACTTTGAAAAAGTTATAATGCCTAACAAAATGTTAGATAACTACGTATTTATGTTGCATTGGCTACTATTACTCGTACGTAATCGTGATTTTACATCACACCTGTGTGCCCCTGCGGGTACTTTGATAACATTTAATCATAAACTCAACAAACAACGGTCGTTAGACCAATTGAATTTTATTTTTTCTCCGCTGACCCAACTATGCACCTACCTTCCTTTTATCTAGGAATTGTCTGTGCATGATGTTGCATAATACAATATTGCGAATAGTATCTCGCGTCCTGAGTTGCGATTTTACATGAATCGTAACCATAATATGCGTCACATGTTTAAGTCTTACATTTGTAAAAACATTTTTTCGTGGCAAAACACGAATCTACATATGTATTGATAATTTTCTTCTTATTCCTTGATTGTTCTGACCGTCGTTAAAAGTTAAACGCAAGGCCCAATTGGGTTATTTGTTGATGAAAGATTAATCATATTGAACTACGATATAACAAGTATGTTCAGAATAAGTCTGGGTCCAATTCTATACTGAAGACCCTGGAATAATTGTGTAAACAAGATTTTAGCCAAGCATAAGCTGTCATCATTGCAACATTTAAAATTAAACTTTTATCCGTTACGTCAATTGCTTAATTGTTTATTGTGATAAAAACGTACGTACCTATTTTGTACGCATTCGATTTTTTCGATTTTAACGTTACTTCGTTAGTGACTGGATGGGTCTGTCTCAGCTGTATTCACAGTCTTAAAAACCCATCAAACCCCATTGGGCCCACTTGGTGCCCTAATCCTCCTTACCCATCCATGGGAAGGACAGTGCCCCAATATTGGGGACATTAAAATAGCTATGATGATGGCGGTTGGTCTACGGGTAGTCAACGAGGAGTCTACAGGTGATCTACGGGTACTCTACGGGTGGACTACGGGTGGACTACGAGTGATCTACGGGCGGACTACGAGTGATCTACGTGTGGACTGTGCTAAGCACATACAGAATTACAATGCGATTGTAGTCACGTGTGCTCCGACCCAATAGATCTACAATGCGATTGTAGACGGGGTTAGAATTACAATGCGATTGTAATCAGGGTTTTACACTATAGTCAAGCACATACAGAATTACAATGCGATTGTAGTCACGTGTGCTCCGACTCCAATAGATCTACAATGCGATTGTAGACGGGGTTAGAATTACAATGCGATTGTAATCAGAGCGACTATAGTCAAGCACATAAAGTCCGATAGAAGAACAACAACAACGCAGAAGATATGCAGCTGCCCAGTTTCCTTACGCAAAATGGGCCCAATCAAGAGGCCTAACTACAAAATCTTCGCGCAAAGTAAAGTATTACCCAATATGACTACGATATAATCGTAGTCTAGTTTATATACTACACCTATATAACAGCACATATAGAACTATAATGCGATTGTAGTCGCGTGTGCACTGCCCAATAGAACTACAATGCGATTGTAGTCAGGGATACACATTTACCCTTAGAATTACAATGCGATTGTAATCAGGGTTTTACACTATAGTCAAGCACATACAGAATTACAATGCGATTGTAGTCGCGTGTGCACATGTAATTTTAATAAGTCTAATTTTTGCCATTTCGACTCGAGATGATGATGATGATTATTACCTTATGTAACTACAACGCGATTGTAGTCAGGTATACACATTATTACCCATTAGAACTACGACGCGATCGTAGTCTGGTTTATAAGTATTTTTACTTACTTACTTATTTTATACACACTTTTATTAGCATAAACAGAACTACAATGCGATTGTGGCCAAATATACACATTATCAGCCAGATATACGCAATAGAACTCCCAAGCTATCGTAGATAAACTATTATCCGAAGTATAACAATGCAAATAGTAATATTATCAGATGATAACCATGTAACAAAAGTGTGTATCTTACTATACATTTCGAACACCCTTTAAGTATCTCATACTTATTAAAACTTTACTAGACTGATACAGTCAAGTATTATTTTTTCTGGCTGCGTAAGTTCTTGGAACTATAATGATGTTATAACCATGCACTGTCAGTATTAACTCAGCTCTGTTCATTTCAGCTAAACACGGACTTCGAGTCTCAACTCTTGGTAGTGACAGATTATCTGTATGTATCTGTTGTTATAAATGTTTGAACATCAGGACTGATGAAAATCGCTGACCATTGCTGGTCATCATAACAGGTATGTACTCATACCAAATATCTAAACATTGGGGAGCAGATAGAGCCCAAGAGAAAGCTGGGAAACGGAGTTCGGTAAACTGAGGAAAGGAAATCCACTCATCAATCGAGATGATTATTCGCCAAATATACATAATTTAGATAATTTACAATATACACGTCTGGTACATTTATTCAATACTTTTAATAAATCGACTGATCAATCGATCAATCAGTTATTGCCTTTATATTTCATATATTAAACAGGTATTCTATGTCACTATTGAGTATGGCGTCAAATTTGACAGTATTTTAAATAAACTGTTCCGGCGATCAATTTTCTCCTAAAAGTTTGTATAATGAAATATTTTCATTGTCAGTCCGGGTGACTCCGGAACCACCCAATATCGGGTCAATATCCGATACCGGTCTCTTTATCTTTTTATAATTAGCAACTCGCTTCACTGACAGTTGCCCATGTATCTTTATACATAAAGAACACATACCTACATAAAGTTTTATACATAAAGATTATAATACATAAAGATTCAGCTTCTTGACTGATTTTTTTGCAGATTGCATCCAATCCATCCAAAGTAATGATACCTAATACAAACTGAGATTATGTACTTACTTATTATTACATACTTTATTTCAATACTTACATATGATCAAGCTTATCAATCCAATTAACCGGCTTCTACGCTCACTATAGTTGTACAACAGCAACGCTCTAAAGCACCTTATAAATGGAATATAAGTGCCTTAAGCCAGTAAGAGCAGTGCTTTCTTTTTTGGGCAAATTAAAGTAAGATAACAAAGCACTTGTTTCTTAAGAACTAGACATTAGCCCTTAGCTCTAGCTTGAGCAAGCAAGTACTGAACAATATTAGATACTCAGTATGTTGTTTTTTAGTTTCTGTCTATGGGGATTTATTCAAATAGCCAATATGGCAATGGATTTTTTCTGATCGTAAATGTGTTGAATACTCTACGTAAACTCGAATCTTTGGAACTAATATCCCCATCATTCTATTAATAATTCAATTTCCTCCGCAAATTTAATTCAACAACTGGATGCATAATTATAGATATCTATCTTAGTGATTTGGATGCAAATTTTTTGATCAATAAAAAAAAAAAAAAAAAAAAAATAAAAAAAAAAAAAAAGAAAGAAAAAAAGAAGACGTAAAGTAGTATAATATGGACCTTTTCTTTCTACAGCTACTCTGTATTTATTACAAATAACTCCTAGCCAAGGTCATCTGCAACGACTTGCGCGAGTAAGTTACCATTTGGAACAAGGAAGTAATCTATTATCGAGAATCTAATCACAATTAAAGACTCTCTTGTCATTACACGGCCTTTGCCTATACGTTACAGAACTTTTAGATTCTTCTTTTGGACTATTTTCTTTATAATATGTATTTGTTACTGGAAACATAATAAGCTTGTACAGAAAGTACACTTGAATTTCGTTTGTTGAATTCAGTATTTCGTTAATAGTTCTAACTAAAGGCTCGTGCATACGAGTACGTACTCATAACAAAAGTTATATTAAAATCATCGTACTGTGGGTAGGTACCTAATACTACCTATAGTTTATACTCTATGACTGTAGCCAATTCACCTATATATTCGGCTAAGTACAGTCTATAAAAACAGTGTAGTTTATATAAACAGTATATTTCAGCAGAAATGTACCGACCTCAAATTTGCATATTCATGTTTTTTCTCTTGCAAACTAATATACGTATATTTGTCAGGTGAAGATATTCCTCGAGTACTTATAGAAAGAATCCTGAATTAGTATAGTGTCCTTTCAACTCGACACATTAACCATCTAGAAGTGTATGTTCATAATCAATACAATAAAGATTTCTAACATTAGGTAGTCAAAATTCTAGTCGCTATTCGTAAAATTAACTCTGAGCAAGCACCTCTGCCTGCGTTGAGTTTGCCTATTGCAGACTAAAAAATGTTCATTCATCACATCTCTCTTAGTAAATATTTACGTTTTAAAGTTAACATATCCTATTCCCAAATAAGCCTGTTAAAATATCCTGTCTCACAGGAAATAACTATGATAGTGTTAATTTGGTTATGTTAATTATCCCATAAGGTATACTCATAGAACTTTTAATCTGTTTCTTGTTAACTTCTTTTTCTCTCAAAATATCAAGGCTAGCAACCAAAGTCTGTATCCTACAAGAACTTAAACATTGTATTTGATAAGCTTTAATATTTTTCACCATTTTGCATTACAAAATGAAAAAACCGTAATGGCATTGCATCACATAGCCTACTCGAAGAATTTTTTTCTTAAATTTCGTATTTTTTTTTGTTTATTACTAATATCTTTTTGGAAGATAATCGTAGATGCAACTACATTTGTATTTATTCATGTAATTAACCATCCTATATCAAAGTATCTAAGGATCCACTTTTTAATAGCTCACATTAAAGAATAATAATAATTAATATTATTATAATGATATAAAAATAAAAAATCTTGCAAATTTCGCAATGGTTCTAAACATCTGCATAGTGAATTGATTGAATAAATATCGAGGAAGCAACGTCGTAGTATAATTGATGGTTAAACAAACTTACCTTAATGAAGTTTGACCATAATTATACAAGACGTTGCTTCCGAAGATATTTATAACCCGCCCGTCCCAATCAATATGTTAAATACATATTACGCGATATCCCAAGCGCCACATTTCGAAATTTTGTTCTAAAGGAATGAAGTATGGCGCCTCCGCCGGTGACAGGTAAGGGTGGGACGAGAGTCGGATGTAAATTTTGGACTTATTTTATTTTATCCCTAGGTCCTAAAAATTGTGTCATGCCTAGTACATAGCAGAGCGAGCTGCATAGTGAATTGATTGAATAAATATCTTCGGAAGCAACGTCTTGTATAATTATGGTCAAACTTCATTAAGGTAAGTTTGTTTAACCATCAATAAAATTCCCTAGTGGTTTATTTAGGAAGCGGTTTGAGCCGTTTATTATATTCACGATTTTCCTTGTGTTTTCTGGAATGTAGGTTAATCTCTTTCAATTCTATCGCGATTTGCGTTTTGCTTCTATAGTTTAGAATAATGGTAATTTGTGTGTTTCTTTTCCACTCCATAACACCGCATCGTATGCGCATTTGTGATAACGTTTATTTTTTTGCGTCTCTCGGCTCTAGTTTATGGAGTTAGGATAACTTTTTCTGAATAATGAATTAAAAACTATTCAGTCTTTAAAGGCTTCTATTTATTGTCTATATAACTGACAGTTAAGGGAAACCTTTGCCCAGCAGTGAGACAGTAATAGCTAGGACAAAAAAGACTGTCAGCTAGTACTACAGATTTTATAGAAATATATCTGAATCGCGCTATTTGTATTGCTTTATGCCGCAACCATGTGGTTTTGATGGAGCAGATTACATAAAATAATCTTCTATGAAAAAAAAAATATTCCAAGAGAAATATTAGACGAAATTACAGTTGTTTATGAAAAAGTTATTGTGGGCTGATTGATTGATTTGATAAAGGTATTTACATTCGCGGTCTGGAATTGGGTCGCCACAGCTGCAGAGGATGGCCGTGATTAATGAACGAATTATTTGCGGGATATTCCAAAACAACATTAAAACGATTTCAGAATTTGGCCAGATTCGTGAAGCATTTTACCTCCTTCATAATAAAAAATATAGTATACGTATACCTAACGGTTGATAAAATAGTGATGCTTGGAGGTACAATAGAAATACAAGTTTTTTCATTCAATAAAAAACTTACTTTAGGTTTAAAGAATCTTTATTAACTCATAAAGAATACAAATTTACTTATAATGAGTTTTAAAACTAAATTTACAAATATAAACTTAATGATCGCATAAATAGTGTAGTTTTTCAAAATTGAAATTAAATTATATAATTTTATTGTAGAAAATTTTTTTTTAAATCTTACTTTAAACAAAGTCAAAGTATTAATATCTTTTAAATCTTTAGGTAAGTCATTAAACATTTTTGCTCCTTCATATAATATATCACTCTTACCATAGTTTGTTCTAGGTGTTGTTAATTTTATTTTGTTGGTATTTCTCAAATGGTGTTTATATTTTCTTATGGTAAAAGTTATTTGTGTATGGACTTCTTTTGTTAGGGTAGGTTACTTTAAACCTAATATGCGCGTATCTTCTTCCTTACCATTTCTCATTTATTTAGGGTCGGCATAGTATGTCAGCTCCTTCCACTTCACTCTGTCCCCCGCCATTTCACTCGACACTCGTTTCCTATTCATGATGTCCTTGACGCAATCCATCAATCTCTTCCTTGGTCTTCCCCTATTCCTCAAACCCTTCACTTCCAAATTATTACATATTTAAAGCTCTTTTTGTGACTGATTTTCTTCCCTTCTCAAGATATGCTCATTCCAATCTAACCTAGGTACAACTTTTAAGTTTCTCGTTCACTGGTGCTACTTCATGCTTCCTATTACATTCTTATTTCGTATTTTGTCCATTCTTTACTCTTTATTCGTTTGCGCGTCTCTGTTGCATGCAGTTTCCTTTCATCCGTCGCTTTCGTTGTCCAATACTCTGTCCCTTTCGTTATCCATGCATCATACGGGTCTAATGAAGAAATTTCATTATATTTTAACGAATATGCAGTATGCATAGAATAATAAATTATTCGTATCCTAGTGTTTACATCATGCACAATAGGTTTGCTGGCATAGCGGAACCGGGCCAATAATACCTCGTTAGCTTTGTCAACAACACACACACTGCACATAAAATGTATTTTAAAATTGAAAACAATGGTATGAAGATTATTAATGCCAATTAAACCGTGACATACTGGTCGTTAACATCAGTCATGTTTTACGAGTTTGAGTGATTCTAAAATTGCTTGGTGACATACTATACTACTTATTTAACCTTTTATTTTATATAATTTGTCATATTTCCTTTCCATCTTCTCCCGCACGGTGCTGGCTAACCAATGGCTAACTGATTATTGATCATATTACTGAATTGCATATTGTTAATAGTAACAGGTGCTAGCTCATTTCTGACTTAATCTATCATTGTTCATCAAAATGAAGTCTAGAAATTTAAATGATTACTTGAACCATTCGCCATCATCTGTTAATACAATTTGTCAATGGTCCTTACATCAATGCATCCTAATGTGAAATTATTCATTGTTAATTTATTCATATTTATATGGTCATAGCAATTAGTCTTCGTTGTTTGTAATTGATATTGATACTGACATCGCGAATGGTGTGAAATATTTATCTCCCTCTTTGTAGACAGTACATAGAAGTAGATACCTACTGATTAATTTGACTTACATATCTCACCCTCCAGCTGAAACCTCGCAAGGAAGGCTATGAAACGAAAATCTTCACAAAACAATCCCTTTCCACTAAGTATATATTCTTGGAAATCCTTTCAGGGAACGTTTCCTGGCAAATTAAATATACGGTTAATTAATGGAAGTTGTAATAAAATTCTGGTATTATGTGGTCATTTTTTACTGAACGGATTCTTTATTTAAATGCCACAAATAAGTATGTAATAATCCGAAAATAGCCATCACTGAAAGAGAGACATTCAGTTCATTATAACGTGATTCGCGATATTGACTTATTACAAGATGCAACGACAACGAATTCATCTAAGTCTATTGAATTTGATTTTAAATAGCTAAAAATCATATGAACACTTACTACCTATACGTGTTTTTGATTTAGTATATAATTTTCTTCGATTCTATACTTATTTCTTGTGATTTTTCTGTTGTTCTTAGAAGCTTTTTCTTGAAGGAAATTTTGTTTACATGTAAACAGGAGTTGTTCCCATTCCATCAGAGAGCCCAATATTCAGCTAAGCGTGGCCGTACGTCGCGTAAGTGCGTAAGTCTCACGACTCTTAGCTCTGTCTACCCCATAAGGGATAAAGACGTGATTCTATGTATGTCTAATTTTATTTTACTTTCAACGCACCACACTTCCAACTTCAAAATGTTACAAAGGTTTTATACTTTTTTTTAATGTACAAAAACATAGTTCTTGCACAAATAAATAGTCTTCACCTGCACTTGCTCTTTGACATTGTGAACACGAGCTCGTTAATGTAACTCGCATATCCTCAGGTTAAGCGACGACTTCCGGTTTCAACTCCGCGGCACAAAGGATATAGCTTCATGATCGCTTCTCATTTCATACCCTAGTCACTAACTATCGTACATCGCGTAATAAACTTCGCTATCGCTTTCTCTTTTCCTTTTTAATCCTCAAAGAGTTATAATTTTATTGACTAGTAATAAAAGTGTGGTAAATAGCTAGGTGGCGGCTGGCTTTCGATTCGATTTCTAATACGATGCGGCTTTTTCATTTTGGTAGATTGGACAAATGGTAGTTGCAGTTTCGTAGCCTTATAATTAGGAACGTATATAAATTCGATAACTTGAATGTAATCTAACATCTCACTGTCAGAGGGGCCAGATTTTTATGACAGTTAGCTTTTTGTGATCATTTTATATCTTGTGTTATATTGCAGCAATGCAGCATGCATTTTAACTATAAGGACAAAATGGCAGTTGAAGTAAACTTCCTAGGCTTTAGGCGAATTTAACTTGCAGCTTATCGTCTTCTCAGGTTGCGAGAGTTACTCTGAGCTCTGAGTCCGAGTTAATTCTCCTTAGTTTGTCTGCTTGTACCCATTTCTATGTATTTGCTGTTCGCTTTGTTATCTGCAAGTTATAAAGGTGTGATAACTTTAAGTTGTTTTGTACCATCTAGTAGATTGATTGGTATTCCGTGCGTGTAGCTTCTCGCCTCTCATTAGCTATGCGACGTCTGTTTGTTTACATCCATCGGACGGTCGTCATTGTTCACTTCAGTTTTATTGTATCTCCCTTTGCTCTCGATAATGCATTCCCTCATGTAATGCAAACAAATGACCTGTCATAGGTGATTGCGACGCTGTAGCACATAAATAAAGCTAATTAAGGAGTCTTTAGCTTGTTATTGAAGTGGAACTGATCGTAGATGTGATCACGTCATGGCGTTGATGACGACAGTTTGCATGAACTGTTTTATATCCTGTTTTCTTTGTCACTTGTCTTGCATCGAAATGGCCTACTTATTGTAATTGTAACTTCTGTTATTCTTTTTAATGCTGTTTCTATTTATCTATTTTCTGGTACCGCTATGCTATGAATGTTGTTTCTTATGCTGTTATCAATATTATTTAGTTAGAATTAGGAGAATTAGGTATGTAATTAAATTATCTTACTTTTCGTATATATTATAATACATAGATTACACAATTTAAATATTTTTATAGAATACTCGTGAAGGATATCAATAAATATGTTTGTCGACGCGTGATCGTGCCTGAAAAATTTACACATTGCTTTGCGTTTTCTTGAAAGTAGCCTTGGAAAATAACTCATCAGTATTAGTTATACAAATAAATGCTGCAATTGATGATATTTGCATTGGATATTTCTCCTGGTTCACAGTGAGAAATGATTTTGTTGTTCATGTATTTTTTTAATAATGGTCCCATCGTATGAATTTGTTAGTTATGGATGTTTGAATAGTGTGTAATATCCAATCTGCCTAAAGACTAGCCAAATACTAATAAAAATGATTCATACTATTTATTAATAATTAACTTTATTTTTCATTTAATGTTCACTTTCATTGTATTTCATTATTATATTCAATATAAACACCAACAATGAATTCTGTGTCGTCACAAAGGACTTAACTTTTCCGTCACTTTACGATCTTGAAAGGTTGATTATTTTATTTTAACATTTCACTTTCGCTTGTATGTTGATCTCATTGGAATGCGCAATATGGTACAGGATCTGGCTTCTCATGGTCATTGACCTCCTTGTTTACGTTTTGACATTTTCATCGTGTCAATATTATAAATTTCATACGTGTTTTAAATTATTTCTTAAATACGAAACGTGTCTTAATTAAGTTAAACGAAGAAATTAAGACTTTTTTAAGTAACAAGGCGATCAAATTGTCGAGACAAAATGAATGCCTGATTAAACAGTGTTTAGACGCGACACTTTTCACGTGAAATCTTAATATTTAGCATACAGTTCATAAAATCAACTTTAAGCTCCAGCTTACATAACTATTATAACGTTTTTAATTGTGACTTCCTCAATAAAATGTCATGCTGAATGAAAATGTCCTATGTTGTTAATAGGCTCTTCACTACTATTGTTATGTTGTACATAAACTGTGAAAATTTTACATGAAAATTCCTGGCAACAATTTTATATAATAGTAAAGTTAGAACTTGGGATGCGCAACCGATGACTATAAAACTGAGTACGGTACAGCTGAAGGTGCTACGTTATGAGTTGGTTATGAGTGTTTGTGCGTGCTTTATCTTCCCATGTCATTACCATAAAGCCGCGTAATTATTTCAAACCATGTTTTCTAGTATGACCTGGTAAACTAAATATGTATTAATAACGAGCTAGCACGCGCAAGTAAAATTACTTGTTTCAATATGTTATTGTTTAAGTATATGCTGATGAGATAAGTAACTTTATATATACACTACAACATATGTGTTAATAAATAATTTATTCAAAGTATAAATACTTGGAATCTCTTCAGTAATTATAACACGCAAATATCTTAGTTGATTTATGAATAACTGCTTTGCAGCTCGTTATTATTAATCTTGAATGCATTAATCATGTATGAATTGAAGTCACAACTTGATTAATATAATAATAGTATTAATAAAATAAAAGTAACTATCAAGTCTCCGGCACAAAAATTGGAAATGACGATTTATTACTTTCGTTTCATCCAGAGATTGGATTGATTTGTATCTGTGCTCTTCAGTCAGTGGCTCTTATTGAAAAGCTATTCATAGCGTTGAATCACTATGTGACATGAGTACGTGACCTTTTTCTTTACCAATTTTGATATTGATTCATGATGTATAGGCATTTCAGTTGTGCGGGGATGTAGCAACAGATAGTAAAAATTAATTTCGGCTGGAGACCTTATGATGTTTATTAGTGAAGATGTTACTGCTAAAAAAACATGTCTACTTCTTGTAGGATTGTAAATTAAACAAGCTTTTACATGTGCACTGTAGACAGACACGTTCAAAAGATTCGTAAACGTTGTTAAATAACATGAAGTTAACGATCCAGTTGCTCGAAGTGTGTTTCTTTCATCTTACTTTTTTAAACATTAACGAATGTGCATCAACAGTCGATAGTCTATAAGATTTCGGCATTTATTGACTATTTAGAGGACAGGCCACGTCATATGTGATTGATCTTTGCTTTGAACTAATGACATCAATTTAATGTAGGAACATTTAAATAAAATAGTAGATGTAGTATTTGTTAGTCAGTGGAATATTTTAATAAAATGTATTGATAAGATTAGAACTATGCTCAAACATATTGTTCATAAACTTGTCTTTTCAGTGGCATTGGACCAATGTTTTCTTTACTGATTGATATATGTGGGCTACCTAAACCGCGTCTACTCACACAAGCCTTACAATCGCTAATATTTGACTGCTTTGAAATACTACTTTTTTACGAGAATTCAAAGTACCTACATTTTTCTCGACTCTAATATAAATTTTGTGAACTATGCAAAGTTCAGAGTTAGAATGCTTTAGAAACTAAAAAGTTTTTACCTGAAAATGGATCTGTCGCTATTTTCTCTTAAAAACACTCGCGTATTTTCTTGCACGACGTAGCCAAGATATACCTACATATTGCTAATTGTAACTAAAGCATTTCGTTCGGTGCTTAATACGGCTACAGATAATACAAATCTTCACATTGTTTTCATAGAAGATTCCAAACTTCCATCGGCTCTGTACTGTAATTTGAATACAGCCTAGTACAGATATTAATGCACCGAGTTCTAAACGAGTGTCAATTAATAAACTCAATTCCATCACGACCTTGACGGCGGATCTTGGACGATACAACTGATTGTTTTGCTTATTTCTAGCTGGCAATAACATTCAAAGATGGATACTATACCATCTATATCTATAACAATTCAGGCATTTCTAGCCAAACAGGCGTGATTTAGAGCTTTACTTTATATTCGGGGTCTAACAGACCCCGTGTCTTGGGTGGGAGTTAGTTGTTTGCAGCTCTGGTTGTAAAGTACCTATATAACTTATAGTACTAAAGTAATTATTTTTAGCGATGTTAGATAATACAAATGCTGATCTATTTATGAAATTAATAAACTAATGATTAATGCATCATCTACACATGCTTTCCATTGACACAATGGACTGCTTGGACATGATCCAAATGCATGAATAACAGTCATTACAAAGGTCGCGCCATCTCTCCGATAGGCAATCGACCGACGATAAATGCGAAATAGCGAACTGTTTATGCAATACGAAGGCAACTTTCGCCGGTTCGTAGCTCGCGGCCGGTGACGGACTATGCAGTTACGAAAGCTGCAGCCGTTGTGTGTGTATGTGGACCTTTTTATGGTGCAGGACAAGTATTCAGTACTCGTCTGAATATTTAAAGACCACTAGGGAAAGTTTTACTTTTTATATTTCAAACCCCTAAAACATAGTTAGCGCTAGTTGATAAATTACCCCAAAATTACTGGCGGGCCGTTTGACACTGCCATAATGTAATGTTACGGTTCAATATTTTACGTTGATTGTTAGTGATTATGACGCATTGTCAACTAAGTGGGTTCATTTATTGGTGAATGGGAACAATGGCACGAATTCTTTGGTGTCTCGACTGTTGGCAGAAGATAGATTTAGTTGTCTGTCTGTCGCAAAAATTATGTTAGTCCAGGATCTGAAATTGCTAACGTCTATAAAATTTAATCTGCATTAGGTACTTATGTATGAAAAATTTATTATCTCAGTCCGGTACCTATTTCTCTTAAGGCTCTCAAGGTTTACATTTTAGAAACTAATTACTCGTAGAAAATAAACAGCGTTTTCTCTACCGTTTACATTTGTATTCTTGAGAAGCCGCAGGCAGGCTTTTTAATTCAAAGATTGTATGCTCTTGTTCTTTCTTTTTATACTCAAATCGTATAACATTATTATTTCGGTTTGTTTTATTCGAGAATTTTTATTATTCTGTGATAATGCCACCTTTGGATCGATTTAAAGTGAAAGTTGAATTAATAAATTTATGATTTTATCAGACGAAGCTCCAGAACAATACAAATACTCGAACAGTATTTCTAGTGTTCTCAAGTATTCGACCATGCAACTCGAAGATGGTGGAACCGTGATTGTGATGTTGGTTCCATAACTGTATAGTGAACAATTAAAAAAGTGAAGTGAAACTGTAACGATGAGTGGCGGTGAGCCTACGTTGACCGAGTCGCCGGTCCCGCTGGCCCTCGCGCGTCTGCAGGGCCGGCCGGGGCGCCTGCCCAGGGGGCTTCGCGCGCATCGTCCCAGTCTGCCTCTCGCAAGTCTCCAAGAGGCTATAGACGAGACCCCCCGACGCTTCAGCGAAGAAGCCTTCCCCGACACTGACGATGAAGAGACTTTTACTGAAATCGATGCAAAAGAACCGTCCCACTCAACGTCGAATGGACGAAGGGCTTCCGATGCTACATTCGCAGAACGATACAGAAAGCTGAACGAATTTGACGGCCCACCGCCTGACATGCCCCGCCGAGCGTCGCTGGCGATGCCTGTGGGCGGTGAAGGATACGGGCCCGCTGACAAAGGGCGCAGACGTTCTTGGGCGGCGCGTTTACAGCTCGAGCGTAAAAAGCGACGGAAGTCGGGGGGCAATGATACTGACGGGGAAGAGAGCGACACGCCAACTTATGTTCGCCAAAAACGACCCTCTTGGTGGAATGTCTTTGTCCCGGATAATATGCTCAAAAACAGGTATTTATGAGAGAAGCTGTGTTGTTGTTCGTAGTGAATACAAGTAAATGTTTAATTTATCATCAACTTTGTGGTATCACGTTCTGAAAATAGTCAATCATAGCAATGCACGAATAATGTAGTTCACCTGTTACTTGTATGGGATTAGAATGGAAATGCGAGTGTGCCGCACCATAATACTCGATTTCCTTGACCTAAAGTTCTGAGTCCGATTGTAATGTTTGTGAACTGGGCTCGCAGTTTTCAGGGTTATAGGAGCTTGCTTGACGGCAACGATTATACATGTCACTTTTTCACCGTTGTTTTGAGTAGAACGTAAACACAGGCTTTACATAAATATATCAATCTTTTTTTCATAAACATTTTAATACTATATTAAGTCTGAAATGTTAGTGTGGAAAACAACGTCGTATTTGAAAACAGAAATAACACCTACAAGGAATAAACATCTGGTAGAATTTTACGCCAAAGAGACGAACCCACGCATTACTATTTTGCAGAAATTGGCGTAGCATACATAATTCTCTTGACAAAGTAACCGAATATAAAAAAAAATACTCTTAACTTCTGCCGTAAAATTTCCACACGCATAAGATAGATAGTGTATAATTAAAGTAATGTACCTAAGTACGTGACAAATTTATGATTTTCGTCATCTTGATAAATCAGCGTTGTTATCTAACGTGCGCATTTCGTTATCATCATAGCAAAACGATTTCTGCTTAAAATCAATGCAAAGATTATTTACGCTGGAATTTCTCTCTTAAACCTTAACAAACATTATAAGTTCTGTTTGCAGTATTTAATATATTTTGGTGGCTTCATCTACGCAGTTATATTACATAGTATAATATTTTACATCCCAGCCCAGCAGATTCTCAACCCAAGCCATAGAATTTTTTTTAGGTGTTTAAAAATATACATCAAATATTTTCTCTTTATAATATTATAGTAGACTGGAATAGGGCCCATTTCCCCACGAAGTAAAACTCCTGAAAAAAAAAGAGATCCTCTCATCTCATCTAATAGATACGAGTATGTTATTGCTTGTCATTTTTAATTGTGATCGTGTGAAACATTAAAAACCCCTCCATGCATACATCCTCACAAACAAATATTAGAAGAATATTGCGGAGTAGCCTCTGTGAGAGCGCCTCAACAATGCGGAGCATGAAATCATCCAATATCTCGTCGGCGGCGTTGTGACTGGCAGATAACATTAATGTGCTAACTTCAAAGGACTCAAGTACCGGTATTAAACCGCCAACTGCTACCCTTTCTCTGAAGCTCCATGTAATTACACGAATCATGGCCACACAGAACATGCTGTCTCGTATTCACGAAATTATTGATGTACGCTCTGCAAAACCCCTGCCACAATTGACCTGTTTCTGACTAAATGATTGGTGATATAACTTATCTTATTATAGGCACAGAATTTCATGAAATTTGCTTCGAGTCGAAACCTTTCGAGCTTTCTACGAAGGAGAGACTAACACGGGTTAGCTTCATTTCACTGAAATCTCTTTAAGTTTCACTTTTGCCAACGATCTCATTGACTAAGCAAACCGCATAAAACATTGTGATCGATCTAATATTCCACTATTGCTCATTTACAAGACAATTCGTCCTCACTTACACGTTCCAAAGTAGTTTACCAATTTTCCACCATTTATCTTCATCATCTATTAGCACTTATATTTGTCCACGAACCGAACACGATTTCTCAAGATAGTCTTAGCTCTGACGTATATAGCCTATAAAAGCATCCATGTCATCTGTGTGCAAATCCATTTTCATTTCACCTTGGCACTTTTGCCATCTCTTAATAATAGTTCATACGCAGTTTGTGCGTCATACTGATCAAATCTATATCCCGAAAAATATCCTTCACCAGAGAATACTGGAAGGCAAAATAAATACCACAATTTTTTATCGAAGTCACGTGTTGAATCGAGGAGACATGAACAAAAATTGGATTTGTGTTTACTGTGCTCGTCGTATAAAGTATTGTTTCGACATTTTCTTTCTGCCTTCTGTCAATTTAGCTAACTTACCAGACTTCAAAGGAACATACTCAACAGAAGCGCTTTTTACATCAATAGTTTCTTATCAATGTTCAGTTTTATAGTATTTGTAAGGGTTTCGATTGACGAGTGGCCATTTAGGTGGGGAGTACTTACGTTATTTGCATCCATTGGCCTTAATCAACTACCCACTTAAAGTAGTTCCGCAAATCATCATGTCTACGACAATTCGCGTAATAACGAAGCTATGAATATAAACAAGTATTTTTTTATACTTGTTAATATGCGGAAAAGTGCATCGAATCGCGTTTATATGAATTATGTGTAGGTGGTATTGGTACCACGCAGTGCGTTGTGCCGTTAGTCAACTTAGCTTCGTCATGCATGGGGCAAAACGATTTCATCACATCAACCGCACGACCTCCGCGCGATTCTTTCCGCAATCGTCCATTCACCTTTGATTTCAAATTGTCTAGCATCTATCTTTATTCACACTCCTCTATTTATTAATTTGTTACTATTTATTGTCCATCTTAGAACTGTGTCACTTCAGTTGCAAGTGACGTTTTCGCATCATATTTTTACCCCTTATATGGAAGAAGTCGCATTGCAAACTGTAGTAGAAACCTTGTAACTAATGAATGAGTATAATAAAGAATATAAACATGAGTGTATCGGATTCCTTTGAGTCTACACCAATGTGGAGAGGTTTTATCGTCTAGTTGTATATAATTAAGGCGTTCTTTGTTGTAAAATCCTGTAATGCTGTGAAAAGCTTTTGTTTTTTTTACACTATATTATCTTTATAAAAATATAATGGCCTTATGGGATCTTACTTATTTAGAAACCTATAAAAGTATTTTCGAACTAAATTATCTACTACAACTGTTGATTTCCATATTTTCCACCCAAGTTGCATTAACGTGCAGCTGTATATTTTGCTCATTATCAATTCTGGAAGAGGCGGGACCTTGAAAACGTTATGATTTAAATGTCGTCTGGCTTCGTTCCAAGAGCCTCGTCTGTTTTCCTCCAGAATCATTTTATTACGAACAAAAAATTAAAATGTACGCAATTTTTTGGGACTATCTACTAGTCTGATTATTTCTTTATATTCCGACATAGGCTTTGAGCCTCATCATTATTATTATTATCATGAAAATATTTTTATAGACAACTATGCAAATCAAGTTACTCCACACGTTGACTTAGTCATAGGTACTCATACAATAATTTAATTATTAAGCTTTCCGCCTCGATTAAGCATAAGTTAACATGGCGATTACCATATCTATATCCAGTGAATATTAGTAGTTTGATAAACTGGTTAGTTAATAGCTTAAAAGGCGTGTCAAAATAGCCTAGCTAGACTAATGCAATCACCGTATTTACTAAACATACACGCACATGAATCATTATGTTTTATATGACACTTAGAGGAACCCACGCTTGAAATGAACGTTT